>CM060189.1:15702500-16122500 GCA_030549335.1 Pontederia crassipes
CAGTGGATCTTCTCTGACGAGACGAGCCGACGGCCACTGGATTGGCCGGCGCGCCGGCGAGTTCTGATGGACGTCGCTGAGGGATTACTGTACCTTCACCAGGGCTGGGAGAAGGTGGTGCTCCACCGGGATATCAAGAGCAGCAACATACTGCTGGACAGGGAGATGCGGGGACGGCTCGGCGACTTCGGGCTCGCCAAGCTCTACGAGCGCGGGTCGGCGCCGTCCAGCACCAGGGTGGTCGGCACGCTCGGATACCTGGCGCCGGAGCTGGCCGCAGTGGCCACCCCGACGGTCGCCAGCGACGTGTACAGCTTCGGGGTGGTGGCTCTGGAGGTAGCGTGCGGCAGGAGGTCCATAGAGAGGGCCGCGAGGGTGGAGGACGACGACTGGCTGCTGGTGGACTGGGTGAGGAACATGTACGCGGACGGACAGCTGGCGGCGGCCGCGGACAGGAGGATGGCCGGGCAGTCGGCGGTGGAGGTGGAGATGGTGCTGAAGCTGGGGTTGGCCTGCTGCCATCCGGACGCCGAGCAGCGGCCGAGCATGAAAGAAGTGGTGGAGCTGCTAGTGTTCGGCGTCGGTGTCAATGCTCGAAAGCTCGGAGAACCGAGCGGTACGAGCGCACCATCCCTGTGATTCCAATCACATGCGAATGCCACTGCTGCCTCCCAGTGCTAAATTTAGTCTCTGACGTTGAAGAGCTCCACCTTTTTTTTTCCTTTTTTTTCAATCAAATATGATAATTATGAATCTCAAGTCAGAAAAGAATGGATTTGTTCCATCTCTTTTTGCAGTTGATATAATGCCTGAAAATCTTAGTAGTCGATTTCGATATCTTGCAAAAAGAAATGCAACATATCCAATTTCCTAGTTTCTTTTCAGAGAAATATTTGCTCTTAGCCGCAAGGATGGCAACATTCTCCGCCCCGCGGGACCCGCGGGGATTCCCTCGCGGGGCCCCGCATTCAGGAATTTTTTCCCCGACGGGGGCGGGGATGGGGGCCAACCTGTCCCCGCCCCCCCTTTCGGGGATCGGGGCGGGGTGAACTCTTCCCGTCCCATCGGATCCCCGACAATATTTTTAATTAATAATTTATTATAATTATAGTTATTAAATTTCATCTCAATCGTTTATTTATTTATATATATATATATATATAACATAAAACCCTAAACTCCAATATCACAAATCACAATCGTCGATGTCGAGCCGTCGAGGGCTACCGTCGTCGGTTGTCGATGTCGAGGGATGGTGGGGCTGACGATATGTCGAGAGACGATGGGGCTGCCATCGTTGGTCGTCGTCGATGTCGAGGGCCGCCATCGTTGTCAAGGGCATCGGGGATCTGGGCGGCGTCATCAGCGGCGGCGTCATCGTGGATCGTCGTCGATGTCAAGGGCCGCCATCGTCGGTCATTGTCGATGTCGAGGGATGATGGGGCCGCCATCGTCGGTCGTCGTCGATGTCGAGGGCCTCCATCATCGTCAAGGGCATCGGGGATCCGGGCGGCGTCATCGGCGGCAGCGTTATCATGGATCGTCGTCGATGTCGAGAGCCGCCATCGTCGGTCGTCGATGTCGAGAGCCGCCATCATCGGTCGTCGTCGATGTCGAGGGACGATGGGGCCGCCATCGTCGGTCGTCGTTGATGTCGAGGGCCGTCATCATCGTCAAGGGCATCGGGGATCCGGGCGGCGTCATCGTGGATCATCGTCGAGGGCGGCGGCGGCGTCGTCGTCATCGAGGGTGTCTTCATCGGCGAGGACGTCGTCATCGGCGAGGGCATCATCGTCTAGGGCATCGTTGATCCATTCGATCCGATCGGCGGCGACGGCGTCATCGTGGGTCGTCGAGGGCCGCCGTCGTCGTCGGCGACGAAAGGGGCGGCAGCTGATTCACCTGCGTAAAGAAAAATCGGCCGAAAGGGCGGCGGCGCTTCTGGGCATTGTGGAGGGGCGGCGACGAAATCACCTCTGCGCCGGGTGCGGAGGCGATTTCGCCTGGTGCGCAGAGGCGATTTCGCCTCTGCGCACGATTCGCCTCTGCGCGCAGTGCGCAGAGGTGATCGTGCGCAGAGGTGATCACCTCTGCGCACTGTGCGCAGAGGTGACACCTCTGCGCACTGTGCGCAGAGGTGACACCTCTGCGCCTTTTTTTAATTGTATTTTTTTTGTAATTTTTCAAATTTTTTTAATAAAAAATTCGGGGAATCGGGTTCCGAAGGGATTCGGGGCCCCGCGGGGATCGGGGCGGGGGATAAAATTTCCCCCGGACCGGAGATTCGGGGTGGGGTCGGGGACGGGTCGTCGGGGTCGGGGCGGGGGTGGTGTCCCCCGACCCGAACAGCGGCGGGTGTCATCCCTAGTTAGCTGTTACTCGTTAGCATATCACTATTTTGCCTAAGAACTTATTGCGACAAATTTTAAAATGTTCACTTACAATTTGATAAGATTGTTTTGTTAGAACTTCGTATATATGTATAGTGTTTGTATGTCACAGAACCACGAGTATAAATGGAAAATTTTAAAGGCTTGCGAAAATATATGAGGTCTATGTAACGATACATGAGATCTCAACTTCTCAAATACATAAACTCGAATTCTTAACTACCTTCAAATTTTTTTAATCTTGATTCCTAATGTTTAATTCTTCCTACTGCAATATGCTATGAAACAGCCAAAAGAAAATGTGAAGTTGGTGTTGGTTTCGTTAAAAATTAAGTTTTCTTTTGGGGAAAAAAAGTTTTTATCTCATAAAACTAACTTGCGATTTTGGTCGTGTAATAACAAATAGGGTTAAAAATATAAATGAACTATGTTTTGTGATACGCTGATTTTCTAATAAAAGGGGAAAAAATTGTTTATGAAATTATATGTAATTTTAGTGAGCTAACAAAATGTTTGGATTGACTAAATTTCTCTAATTGTCAAAGAATAAAACGTGGGGAAGGAGGACGCGCACACGTAGACTAAGAGTCTAAGACTGCATTTGGGGTGACTTTATTCAAAAGTAATCTTTTGTAAAAAAATTGCGGTGGAAAGAGGGGAGAGCCAAATTTGAGAAAAAGCAAAATATTTGCTTTTACGTATAGATTTAAAAAAAAACAATTACAACAAATTTTATCAAAGCAAATGAGTTTTTTATGGAGGCCTTTAATAAAAAGTTACGTCAAACGCAGCCAAGAGGTTAATTCAAATTTCATCCTTAAAAATGGGTCTATTATTTTTAAATTTATTTTTTCCTTCGTTATTAGTTCTTGAAACTTTAGTTATTTTGTCTAAAATTTCTGTTTTATTATTTATTTATTTTGTTGAACTTATCTTTTCTAGTTGACGACAATGCCAAATGTTGCCCCGAGGGCCGCAAAGAGCTGTTAGCCCAAACATAAGGCCCGCAGAAACTCTAACAAAGAAGTTTCCTTATCTGAACCCACCCTCGTCCGCCGGCCTCCACCGCCCGCCACCACGTCACCCGGGGCGGCGTTCACCACTTACTACCTCCAGGTCGCCGTCGTCGCTGTTGTCATTTCCGCCGCTACCTGTCCAAGTTCCAACATCCTTCGTTTCTCAACCCAATCTCGCCTTCCTCAATGTTCGTCTTCTGCCGTGCTCCGGTCTCGCTGGCCCCCGCCGGATTTGACGCTGTCCACCATCACTCCTTCTTGCATGCCTCTCGCAGAAGGCTTAGCGCTTCAAGGTTTTCTTCGATCCTTCCCTCCTGCACATCGCGAGCCGCAACACCGCAGGATTGTCTCACTCTCAGAGACCTCTGCCAGGACAAAGTGCCTGAACCTGTACTCCAGAGGTTCTCTCTCTCTCTCTCTCTATTATTTATGTAGTTTCAATTTTAACATATGTTGGCTAATTGTCTATACTTAGGAACTAAATTATGAATTATTATTATTATTATTATTATTATTATTATTATTATTATTATTATTATTATTATTATTATTATTATTATTATTTTACCTTTCACAGGCCATACGGCGAAGTTAAAAATCTTACATGAGTTGTCTGCCGAAAATTTTAAGACTTCGAATACATTAGAAACCGCTACCTACTTTATTTTTGGTAGCCTAATTGTTTGCGACAATGGGTAATTTAACAATATGAGTTGATTATTCTTTTTTTAAAAAAATATTGAGTTGATTATTGTTCTCTGAATCTCTTGACCTTTTTACTGATTGAGTACCTTCTGCAACTCATCATAACAATCATCTTTGCTTTATGATGTAGTATGTAGGCTGAGCTGATCCTCCTAACAAACTCATTAATACTAAGAAGAAACTTAGTTTAAAAAAAAAGCTCAGGTTAGCCTATTAATATGAAGGTTCAGGATAATTTTTTTCTTTTCACGCAGTTGTAGAAACAAGCCTTGACTTGTATAATCCAGTCTATGCAGTCAGTTTTAGGAGCTGCAGATATCCAAATCCTGTTAAGAGCAAAATCTGTTTCACTGCTAATAATGAAAGACAAGATACTGACTCCCCAAGATGAAAAGAAATTCATTTTCTACTCTAGATAATCCTTAGTCCTTTCCAAGTTGACTGAAAACATATGGTCAAAGCCATAGATATCTAGTTACTCCATTAAACAATCTGAATTACATAAGTTTGTGTGGTGTTAACTAATTAGTCCATTCTGAGTTTGAGAAAAATGCTGATACTCAATGAGACTAGTAACAAGCCATTTGACCCACAAAATAGGAAAATAAGACTTCTTTTAGTCAAGGAAGCATAGTTACATTTCCTCATAATGGGAATAGTGTATTTGCAGAAGAGCTTACACACAAAATATTAATGCTGGAGCAAACTGTGCAGTGGTGCAACCAAGCATACTGTATTCAATTAAATTGTTGATCTTATTGGGTTTCAAGTTTATTTCCAATGGCACGAGCAATCTAGAATGGATATTGATTTAGGTGATTTGCCGCATAATAAGTTTGAATGGATTTATGACTATGAGTTATGAGTTTAACACCAATGTCATCTCTTTCACAAAAGCATCATGTTTCGTATTGCATGATCTTTTTATTACTATGTTTGAGATATGTTAAACAAGAGTTGTACCTGAATATTCACATTTGGTCACGACTCCTAGAACATGTATTGACTATATTGTTTTTTAGGGGTGGCGTATGAGGCCTTGTTTCTTTAAATATGTATGCATTTATACATCTATTTATATACATATCTGGAACATGGTCTTCTTTTGCTCGCATGATCTCTACATAAGACACCTTATTCCAACCATGCTATAAGTTTGAAATCCAATTTTTACTAGTTTGAAACTCCGCCTATATTTTATAGCCGGTCCCAAGCCCGGATAAAGGAGGAGGGTTGTGTTAGGCCCCGACAGCCAGCATAAAATCCTGTCGAATCTTATGAACATGGATCAACGAATATATTTGGTGAATAATATACTGAAATGTTTGTTTACTAATAGAGCGGAATGACGTCGTATGATCCATGTAGCCGACCCCACCTAGTGGGATAAGGCTTTGTTGTTGTTGTTGTTGGTTCCAGCTCGTGTTCAGTGTTTTGTCATTTTTTATCCCTGACACATTTCATCAATTTTATTGCCTATAGTAACTACTCTATGATGTTTCTGATTTATGTACTGCATACATATAGGGCTGAAGAAGTTGGTTATATATTGCCTACTGAAGTTCAAAAGCAATCTTTGCCATTTCTATTGTCTGGAAGGGACTGCATACTTCATGCACAGGTTAACAACTAATGAAGCTAATTTGCATTATTTCTTATGGAGAATATGCTGAAATTCTGGAAACCCAGGAGGTTTGGTTGGTTTTGTTACTTATTGATTATATTGTGTCGTGCATTATTTAACAAACGAATTGTTTATAATTATTAGTCATATTCACTCTGAAAAAAGTTAGTTGTTAGCAATGTCATTTTTTGCAAGCTTGATTTCATGTATTGTATCTTTCAAACCCCTACTTAATGTTGTCATTTTTAGTACTTTTAAATAGAACAACAACAACAACAACAAAGCCTTATCCCACTAGGTGGGGTCGGCTATATGGATCATACGACGCCAATTCGTTGATCCATGTTCATGAGATTTGACAGGGTTTTACGCTGGCTGTCGAGGCCTAACACAACCCTCCTCCTTTATCCGGGCTTGGGACCGGCTATAAAACATAGGCGGAGTTTACTTTTAAATAGAAGTGAAGCATTTTATATAATGGGGTTAAAAACATTTTCCCGGGTTGACATGTGTGTGAGAGAACGTGTGTGTGTCTTGTAAAAGAAAAGTGTGTGTGTGTGAATGAGTGTGTGTGAGAGAGAGAGAGAGAGAAATTGCACACAAAGAAAAACACATGACATTATGAGGTTCACCTTTAATTCGGCTGCGTCTTCGAGCAACATCAGAACAACAGAGTTTTTTCATATTTGAATAATTATAGATAGAATACCCCCCGAGCTTCCCAATAGGGAGGGTGACCTTGGATCCCCTCAATACTCTCCCTGGGTTCATTGACAAATGGAGATGAGGTATTGACGGGGAACACAAATTAGTGGTTCATGGACTCCTCCAATTGGGACCTCAAATCCTAAGGATAAATACAATCTTAACCCAAATAGGAAAACATAATCATAATACAATAAGAAAATATAGTCCTAACAAATAGGTGCTAAAATAAATTTCAAATATAAACACCAATAAGAATTATAGTGATATTCTAACAAATCCTCCTTGTGACTTGAATTCCTTGTACGACAATCAAAATTATAATACTCTACCAACAAATTTGGATGATCACATGCATTGCAATCGCCTCCCAACAGTGCTCACGTCCTGTAGCATCCTGTGCCACCTTGCATTGTTTTGTGCAGCCCTACTCATGGCACTTGCAACGCGAGGCAGAGTTCTTGGCGATACCTCTATCAGCACTCTGATTGGTATCACTCACAATATTGTGCTCTCGTACAACACCCTTGGCGCCCTGACAGTGTCTCTGACGTCCCTACAATGCCAGGCTTCCATTGTGTATCATCTTTTCTTGTCTAAACTTAACTTCACCATAGTCATTATTCATCATCGCTTCTTCATGTTTCAATGATCATCTCTTCGTCCGATGATAGAGTCCTAAACAAATGGGCTATAAATCGAAACTAAATCTGAACTCCAATAAGAATTCTAGTTATATTCCAACATATATGTTTTTGAAAACAAGGGTGCGTTATTTTTAGCGGCTGAGATTCTTCACACCCCCGAATAATGTATAGTGCATCAGGTTAGCTTCTCTTACAACAGTGACGCTTTTGGTGATCGAACTCGAGACCATCAATTCTAGGGTTCAACCCACTTACCAGCTGAAAGATCTGACCGACAGAGATATTGATTTGTTTGTATGCCCGTTGTGTTTTCTATGCTGAATATTTTTATATTTGCTCTTTATAAATCTAGGTAATTTTGAGATTTCTTTGATGTACATCCAGAATTGCAGTTTAAATATTATAAAGAGATATTTTCTCGAAATAAATCAAGTGGAAGCAACAAGCTAATTTCTTACAGAATGGAGTCAAAGAAGAACAAATTACTTTCTGTTGATCAGATTAAAGATAAAGAACTCATAAACTTCTGTACTGTGTTATTTTGTTAACTTGAGTACTATTTCCTAGTATAATTGTAGGTACTATTCTCAAACTAAAAATATCACGGTGGGGAAAAAGGTTTCTTTGAACTTATCTTTTCTGTTTCTTATGTCTTTCATTCGATGCCCAAGCATCTCTTTTGGTACTAGTGTGCTTGCTGATGTAAGTTGCAACTTGCAAGTATTTGTTAAACTATCACAATGGTGTGGTGTTGATGTGGAGTATCTTAGGCCTTTGATTCTTATTGATTTAAGCAATCATCAAATGTTGCTGGCATATAATCTACTCTGGGATGGTTTTATGGATTTTATTGTTTTTTTGGATATGCATTACTATTAGAATATTTACATGCTAATGTCCTAGCACTTATGCTCTCTAGACAGGTTCAGGCAAAACATTGGCATACCTTCTATCAGTCTTTTCAGCTATAGACCACCGCAGATCTGCCGTACAAGCACTTATTGTGGTACCTACTAGGGAACTTGGTATGCAAGTAAGTATATAGTTTTCTCAATTTCTTTAAGATAACATGATATATGAATCTTTCTTGACATGTCACCTCTAAAATTTCAAGGTAACAAAAGTTGCTAGAATGCTTGCAGCAAGGTCGGTAGGATCTGAGAAGTCACAGGAATGTACTGTTATGGCTTTGCTAGATGGTGGAATGCTAAAAAGACATAGGAGCTGGCTAAAGGTACTTCTGTAACATTATTGAGTTTCTTCATGAACAATCTTCGAAATTTATGGATTCATTGTTGACATCATTGATGATAACTCGAATAGTGGTACCAAATCTTGATTGATCACATCTTTTTAAAGGAAAATTTTGGTTGATCTCAACTTTTCCAGTAATGATTTATGCCATGTTTCAAAAGTCTTTTGTGACACCTTCTATATTCTTGTCACTTTGCGATGAACTGGATAAATAACACCTCTAACATCTGATTTTACGTTTTTTCCATTATAACTTCATTTGAATATCCCCCTGAGAAAAGTTCATTTTCATATCTTTTGCAAAAAAGTTTTTGTTTTGAAACAACAATTGATTGCTTCAAGTGGTAGTAGTTGAACCATGATAAAGGAAGCTTAGTAGTTTACAAAACTAAAACCCAAGAGTTTCATTGTTGGGAGAGATTTATCGATATCACTCTTGGTTCAAACTAGATTAGTCATGCTTCTGGCTGGATATCAGGATTAACACAAAAAAATGTTGGATATCCAATGAATTTTATAAGATATTTATTTGTTATAGCATGTTTTGTTAACTTCTAAAAATCATATTAAAGATCAAATACAGTTCAAATATCATAAAATTCCTTCTAAAAAAAACCATAAAATTATGTGTAATATAAATATCAAAGATAGCTGTTTTCGGCAGTTCATCAATTTGGCTTCTTTGTGATCATTGTGACTTGTTAGCTGACATTAACAATAATTGGTATAATCGTCTAAAAAGGATTGGCATAAAAATAAAGATGTGAAAGTTACTTGGCTCAGATGGTGAAGTTACTTGTTTCGATTGTTAATTAATATTATATTACTTTAACAGGATTCTTGACAGAATTAAATGGATCATGTTTCTAGAAACAATATATTTTCATACTACATTGGTACATTTATATGTAGTTCAATCGGAGGAAAGCTTCTCTGTTGCAAGTAGTAGTCAAGTTAGGGTACAACCACCTAGATCCTTGTTGTGTTGTGTTGGCAGTTGGCACACAAAGAGTTGGGTTGTGACAGGGCACAATTTCCTGACCATTATACTTGAATGTTGTTTGTTCATCTTTGAGTTTGTTCCCCTTTTCATATGTTATCGTTTATTAAGGTAATATTTCGATGATAGCTGACTTTGGTCTCAGGTCAATTGTTACAATTCCAGTTCTGTTGGCATCTTTACCATCTAATGCCTTCAACTTAGATCATCTCTTCTTCTCAAAAAAGAAAACAGAAACTTAGACTGTCTCTTTGCTGTAAGTTTTTTTGAGGAAGTGTCTCTTTGCTGTAACGATGTGTCATGACTTCTGATGTCCTAGCTCTAGCTGATTCATCAGCAACATCCGTTATTCTACTGTTGACAAGTTGTACACCAGCTATTGTTTCATGTCTTTGGAAGTCCAGATTCCTTGTCTGCAATGTTTTTCTTTTGGGTGAATTGGAACAAACTTATCTGCTACTTATCCCTTATGCATCTAGACAGTTTATTGAATATCTCCATGGGTATTCCATTCTGGTTTATGTAAAATGTCAAAGAATTGTGTTGGTTCTGAGATCAATAAACTCCTACTTGCTTCAGATTGTTTTTATTAATATTTGCTTTATGTAAATATGTTAATTCTTTCTTTGTTTCCATTTTAACAGGCTGAGCCCCCTGAAATAGTGGTTGCTACCATAGGAAGTTTGTGCCAAATGCTTGACAAACATGTTCTTAAACTTGAAGCTCTTCAAGTTTTGATAGTTGATGAGGTAAATATGCATATTTAACTCAAACGCCATTTCCTTAAAAATTAGGTTCTATTTTTGCCACTTTGTGTCTTTACGTAGCAGATTGTAACCCTGAAATAAAAGAGAACTTTTGTTTTCTGGCAACACTGCGGATCACCCTTCTTACCTAAAGGAAAAAGAGAAATGAAATGGCACTTAGGTCCTTTGGAGTCAGATGGGATTCAAAATATTCAATCTCACCTTCTTAAAACTTTGACTTAAATCACCCAAAAAAAGAACTGACATGGGCTTTGTGTTGAGGTAACTACACAAACTTTCTTCCCCTAATGCATAATAGTTTCCTAAACAATCATCAGAAACAAGTATTTTATTGTTGTCAGCGCATAACTCTAATTTGATAATATAAACAGCTGTTGACACAACTTGTTTCTCTTGTTGATAGGTTGATTTTATCTTCAATTCAGTAAAACAAGGCTACTCTGTTAGAAAACTCTTGTCATCATATTCTACAACTGATAGCCGTCAAACAGTTCTAGCTAGTGCTTCTATTCCCCAGCACAACCGTTTCCTATATGATTGTATACAACAAAAATGGACTAAGGTTTGTCTAATTCAGTTGGCTATGCCTCTTTTACCTCATTGCTACTTTATCTGGAACATAGTTCAAGTGACTTAGTCTTGTTATATTTAACTTGAAAGTTGGTCTCTTTGTTGATGCAGAATAATGTGGTTCATATTCATGTAAATCCCGTGGAGCCCATGCCATCTCATTTATGCCACAAATTTGTGGTGAGATATTTCATACCATTCAAATGTCAAATTATGTCAATATGTGCCTTAAAAAATGTCAAACTATGTGGTTGTATTTTTGTTTAACATTTATGTAAATGTTCCCTTTTATTTCTCTTAGATACAACATACACCCCTTTTCTTCTTATATAGTGTTTTAAAACCACTAGTAAAATTACAAAATAAGTGAATGAAATAGGGTATTATTTATATTTGTTGTTACATTAGGTTAGTTGTTTTGCCTTTCACATTTATTAATAATTTCCCTTATGAATGATTTTTTTTAAGGAACCCTTATGAATGATTTTGGTTGCAGATTAGTGCTAAAAACTGGAAGTTACATGTGTTACTCTCTTTACTGGAAAGAGATATGCCTAAATCTGCCATAATTTTTGTTGGCGAACAGGTTTCTACCCTAACTTAAAGTTGATAACAATAGCATATGCTTTTACCATTTAGCAAAGAGCTCCCTATGATGATCCTGAAATTACATTTTCTATCATGTCTTTTATGCACATGCATAGACTTGAACGCAGTATGTCAAACCTTGACAAGAATCCAATTGCTCCAAGTTTTGTTCTTTATATATCAACAGCAATAACAACAACAAAGCTTTATCCCACTAGGTGGGGTCGACTACATGGATCATACGACGTCATTCCGCATTTGTTGATCCATGTTCATGCGATTCGACAGGGTTTTACGCTAACTGTCGGGGCCTAACACAACCGTCCTCCTTTATCCGGGCTTGGGACCGGCTATAAAACATAGGCGGAACGAGAAAATAATTTTTCCTAGATTATTTGTATTAAAAAATCACTACTTATTCACTAGAAAAAAAATCACTATTTATTTTGGACACTTTAGTCTTTTAACTTATGAAGTCTGCATGCGCTCTTTCATTAGACATTATTGTTAACTCATCATTAAAGTTAAGGGTGTTCAGCGGGTCGGGTCGACCCGCGAACCCGATGACCCGACCCGACCCAAACCAGTTTGGGTGGGTCGGGTACGGGTTGGATTTTTCCAACCCGAGTTGACCTGACCCGATCCGATGACCCGATTATTTTATTATTTTATTATTTTTTTTTTCTTTTTTTATTTAAACTTAGGCCTATATTTATTTTAAAAAAATTTAAAAATTGAAATAAAATAATTTAAATGCATAAATAATATTTAAATTGTTAGAAAACTTATTTTATGCCTTAAAATAAATATTTTTTATATTAAATAAATATAAATCAGTAAGAAAAAAATAAAAAAAAAGAAAATTGGGTGGTCGGGTAACTCGACCATCCGACCCGAACCGGGTCGGGTTTGGCCGTCAAAATGTCCTTGACCTGACCTTACCAAATTTGGTCGGGTCGGGTTTGTTCACGGGTCGGGTCCAACCCGATCCGCGAACACCCCTAATTAAAGTTCCATTACAATCTTAGTGACCATTCTAACAGGTCTCGTGTGCACTATTTTTACGAGTGCAGAATGCAGATGCTAAAATTTTGAAAATAAATGGTCACTCTGTTTGTCAGTTCAAAACGTTCAAAGGTTTTAGGCATTTCCTCCTACATTATCTCAACTTTGGCTTGGAAATTTGTTGCTGGATTCAAGATAGATTTTCGTGTATTCTGCAGAACTGACTTTGAAGATAGATTATCTAGGATACAAGATATCAAACTACAGATCATGATGTGCTTTTGTTAAATCTTGTTAAACCATTTTTTTGAGAGTATGTGGAACCTTATCACAGTTACTTTTTCATAAATTGTTAGAGATGCTAGAGTATATGTACAATTTTGTCAGAGTAATATTTCAATATTCTAACTTTGATGGAATTTTTTTATACAATATATCAGTCCGAGAGATCTAAAAGGGCTGGAGAGTCCCCTTCAACAATCGTGGTAATGGACTTTCTCCTTGCATCTTATAGTGGATGCCTAGAGGTCCTTCTCCTAGAAGAAGATATGAACTTCAATTCTCGAGCAACCTCTTTCGCTGTAAGTATTTAATCATCAAGATTTGTTGTTGAAGGAAAAAAATGAATAACACATGAAATTTAGCATCAAACTGGACCACATTGTTTTTCCTTTTTGAAAGTTTTCCACTCGAGGAATCTAGTTGAGATTTTGTTGGAGAATGACATGCAGTATAACGTTAGGATCATAATAGGCATGGTTCCAGCTTGTTTTACTTTTATTTTCCATTAATGCTCATAGTTTATTTTTTTCTTGTCTAAGATGATTATAAAACCTCAGGGAGCAGAAACTAGTTGTTTTGCTTCAAATTGTGTTTATTAACCGGTATTTGGAATTGGTCCTAGGAAATGAAACAGAGAGGATTTCTTCTGGTGTCCACGGACATAGCAAGCAGAGGTTTTGACTTGCCACAGACAACACATATATACAACTTTGAACTTCCAAGAACTGCAATTGATTATCTTCACCGTGCTGGAAGGACGGGACGAATACCATTCTCCAAGGACTCCTGTTGTGTCACCAATCTCATAACTAAAGATGAAAGATTTGTGTTGCATAGGTTTGAGAATGAATTGATGTTTGAATGCGAAGAAATTCTTTTGGACTGTCTCACAAATTGAACTTTAGTCTTTCCCCCCAAAATTGATCTTCACAAATTTTGTTCATGTGAGAAACTGATTAAAAAAGATATTGTTGGCAGTTATGAAATTCATGGTTCTTTAGGTATAGGGGAAGGTGCCAATGTGTTAATCCAGAACAAGAAAAGAAATGAGTTGCCTCAGTGAAAACTTCTGTTCTTTCAAAGAACAAAAATGAGGACAACAACAGCAAAAAGCTGTTAGAAAAGTCTCACCGGACCTCTCCTTGCTCAACACTGGAAGATGCTTTTTCTAAGTATTTCTTATGCATGTCCAATGCGTCTTTTGCAATTATATTTGGCTAATAGGTTTCATGATATTACTGCCTTTTCAATAAGTAGCCCAACCTTCTATCCATAGTTCAAATTATAAAAGACTGTTAACCTTTTTCCATTAAAAAGTTATTTTGCAAAGCAAGGGAGAACTCTTCCTTGACAAACTCCTCTTAAAGCTCTTATATCTTTCAAGATGTAAAATCTCCTTAAGGATATCATTGTCTTAGCAAGCACACCAATAATATGCTCATTCCTATAGTTTCAATTATTGATGGACATTCAAGATTTTCTGAATCACTTGCTCGCATTGTGCACAAGGATGATCATGACGACTTGTTGGGAAAGTGGCCTTCTAAATGAAGTGGAGACAAAATTTCACATATTCCTAAGTTTATATGTAATCAAACCAACAATAATAACATCAACATGAGGCCATATAGGTGCACGTAGCTAATAGCAGGTCACCTATTTGGGATCCAAAAGAACGCCACCATCCGTGGTTTTTCAAGCATTAGAAGAAAAAAATTCATGAAAGCGGCAGAAAAAAAGACATGTTTTGATGCAATTATGTGCCAATGTCTGTAACTTGGGGAACATGTTTCTCAAAGTATAATGTCGTGTTCTAGTATGTCAGTAAGTGTGCTTGTTTCTCTGTGCTATCAATCTGTCGTAGGAATGAGTTGAAACTTCCTGGGATCTTCCTCCAACTAGTAAATTGAACTTGCTATGCTATCAAGAGTATCTCTCTTCTCTTGATATAAAAATATGATGTTGTTTACATCATAGTTGCACTTTTTTCTTCGCGTTTTCTTTTTAAATTTTAGATTCAACAGTATTCATACCTTAAACCTGTACACAACTCTTATTGATGTTATTTGCCAGCAATATATGGTTTGCTTACTTCCCTGCCACTACAGATAGCTGAGAGTTCTCCAACACATTGAAGATATCCTGTTCGAGTCCCGGCTATTACAATTCCCAAATTTTTTTTATAGTAAAAATAATATTGAGAGTATGGTGTTGGTATGGAAATAAAGCCGTACTATGTTCTTGTTTCTTGACTCATCTTTTGGCATGGATATGTGAGGTAAAAGTAATATCAAACATAAGGTGAAAAGTTCTTGAAGTTGTCATGTCTGTGGCAACATAACTTAATCTTGTATTTGTCTAATTAGCATTAGTTTGTTTGACTGGATGCTGTTTATGACATTTTCATTTTATCCTTGGAGAGTACTTAACGATGTGATATGAGGAGGGAGACAGCCCAGAAGAAACAAATTGGCAAGGAGTAGCAGAGAGATGAGGAAAAGGATTTTGAATCATCACTTGTCTTGTTTTGGGTGTGGCTCATGGTGAACCATGCGACTGGATTTATGTGAAAACTAAGCGGATATGAACTTGTGATAGAATCCAACAGAGAGGTGTACAAAGTGGGAAGATTGAGAGGGACTAGAAGCAAAACATACACCTTTGTCTTTTGAAAAAACTGAACTATTTTTAGGCTTGATGAGTGGCGGCCATTTGATTATTCAAGCATGATCTTTCTTGCAAACTAGAATTGCTAAAAAGAGAACTGAAAAATAAGCAAGCACCCGTATTGATGTCTACATGTGTGGTGAAATTTGTGTGCTTTAAGCAGGTCAACAATGCAGGCTGCTGATTAGATCAGATGTTCTGGTACTTTTTTTATTTTGCATAAGAACAATTCTTAGTTGGCAGTCAATGGCAAGCGGCTTCTTTTTTATTTCTTTAATCGGATTCTTCTTTAACTTGGTGATAGTCTCATATCACCTACTTAGAAATGGCAGGTAAAGCTTTCAACAACTTTCTTACATGTACGAAAAGAAATCGAATTCTTGATATTACTTAAACGAGGATGAGCAACTCACTACTCCATTGGAACAAACTTTGACCTAGGAATTGTTTATGCCTTTATGGCTAAAGGTTAAATGGATTTTCAGTAATGGCCTGATTATTTCAGTATTACAAAGGAAGTGAAAGGTTGCTTCGAATTTGGATTTGCAAGGAAATATGAAACTGACAATGAAACTTAAATATGAAAAATTTCAAAGAAATATGAAAGATACTAAAAAAAAAGAAGATTGGAGGAGCAAGAATTAGAAAAAAAAAATAGAGTCGTTAGTTTAGTTACCTAAAGTTAGTTGAGAAGGGATGAGGAGGGAATCCAGAGTTCTCGCACTCCCAATCACTCATTCCCGCCTTCAGTCCACCACTCCACACGTCTCGGTCTCACACTCTTCCCTCCTCTCGCCATGCCCTCAAGCTCCCATGGCCACCACCACCTCCTCCCCCTCTTCACCTCCTACTCCGTAGCTGCATCCACCAACTCCCCCCTCCTCACTTCCCCTGCAGCATGGTGCTCCCGTCCCCTGCTTCCTCGTCCCGGCTCCTCAGATTCAGTAATGTTGGCGGCGCCGCCCACGGTGGAATTCTAGGGGGTGGTTGCAGAGGTGGAGCTGCCGTAGCTTCTGCTTTCTTGCTCCGGAGACCCGGTCTGCAGCCCCTCACTCGCCCTCTTCCGTGCCTCCTCGAGAGCTCCTACTCCAGTAAAGTCTCCTTGCCCTCGTCGCTCAGACTCCGTTGGCGCCACCTTCCCGCCGCCACGCTCTCCTCTTTCGCCAGCGCCGATGACGAGCCTAACTTCGGCGCAGCCGCGGCGGCTGCGGCCGAGGAGCAGAACGACGGATCACAGTCGGAGATGGCCAAGGCCTTCCACATCTCCTCCAGGACGGCGTCCGCGGTGTGCTTCCTGATCGCCTTCGCGGCGCTGGTGTTGCCCCTGGCGATGAACTCGCTGGGGCAGGGCGTGGAGATGAAGACCAAGGTGCTGACATACGTGACCCTGCTGTCGGGGTTCTATATGGCGTGGAACATCGGCGCCAACGACGTGGCAAATGCCATGGGGACGTCGGTGGGGTCGGGGGCGCTCACGCTGCGGCAGGCGGTGCTCACGGCCGCCGTGCTCGAGTTCTCCGGGGCGTTCCTCATGGCACTCATGTGACCAGCACCATGCAGAAGGGGATCCTGATGTCGTCCGTGTTCCAGGGGAAGGACACGTTGCTCTTTGCCGGTTTGCTTTCTTCTCTTGCGGCGGCCGGCACCTGGTTGCAGGTCTACACTTGTTTCTGCTCGTTTCCTAATTAACCTGCACAAGGTTGATCATTGTTTTTTTTTGTTTGCTGGTATTTGATGGCATAAATGCTGTTTCCGTAACGATTTAATCAGAACTTTGAACTTTTACTTTCAGGAATATGGAACAATAAATTCTATAGTAGTACATGATGAGGAAAAGCTTGCATACTATTCAAAGGACTTATAACAAGAAAAAAAAAGTTATCAAACAAGTAGGAATCCAAATTGATATCCTTCATTTTTATCCTGCAAGAATTTGTTTATGATATGTAGAACGAGTACAGTTTTGTTGACAATACTCAAAGGAGGAGATTAACAAGATATAGCAGATGCTCTACTGATCTTTCAGAATTGGACAAACTACTAATCTGATGTTTACTTCATGTAAATCAGAAACCAATGGAAGAAGTATAGGAACATTGATCAATGTCATTTTCACAATAAGTTACATGTTTCATCTGATCTGGTCATCATATGAATTCACTGATATCGATCGGAAGTCACATCAGAAATTATATTGTGCTCCAGGGATACATCTTTTTGTCAGGTTTTCATAGTCTTCTCTACCATCCTAAAATTTCTTATTTTCGGAAAAGTCAGTTCATTGAACGTTTTAATCAACTCTGTTCAAGTTTCAAAATGTGAGAAAAGCTTTGCCTGCCAGCAATGAAATTCTAATACATCCATATAATATAGCAATAACCACAGCATCATCCATTTCTCACCGATTTCCCAGGTAATTTTAGGTTGTTTAAGTTCATTTTTCTGATACTCAAAATCGCCAATGTAGTGCCACCTGAGAATCATCTTTAAAATGTAGACATCAGCTGGTTTTCTGAATAAGGGAATAATTCCTAGTCATTTGAAAGCCTCGAGGAATATATAATTTTCCATGACATAAACTTCATATTTATGTCTGAACTCATTGCTCAAACATTTTTAAAGATACTTCAGGTTGATGGCAATTAATAAGCACCAAATCTGCTTCTCGAACGCCAAAAAGGCAAAAATGAACTAAACGAGCAGCAGCTCTGTTTCCATCCATCCATGTTTGCTTAAGCTTCTCCGAGTTTGCAGCTTCCCCACTTACTGCTTAGTTTGCTTCTCTCAGGTGGCATCATTTTATGGTTGGCCTGTGTCGACCACGCACTGCATTGTAGGGGCAATGGTCGGTTTCGGACTTGTTTATGGCGGCGTTGGCGCCGTCTTTTGGAGCTCTCTGGCCAGAGTGACATCGTCGTGGGTCATCTCTCCATTGTTGGGAGCAGCCGTCTCGTTCCTCGTCTACAAATGCATACGCAGGGTATGTTTTCATCCCGTATCCATGTTCAAACCTGCAATCACAGAACTTGTAAACTTTTTTTCCCAGTTACAGTTAGCAACAAATTTTGATTAAAAATGTGGGTCTTTTTACTGAGCATTTGGCTCGTTCGATATAGTTTGTATACAGTGCGCCAAATCCTGGACAAGCTGCAGCGGCAGCCGCACCAATTGCGGTCTTCCTGGGCGTCGCGGGTATCTCCTTCTCAGCTTTCCCCCTCAGCAGCACCTTTCCGATCGCACTGGCGCAGGCCTTGAGCTGCGGCGCCGCGGGCGCTTTCATCGTCAGCAGAGTCATCCACGGACAGCTCGGCCATCTCTTGACCTCCGAGGCGGAGAAGATGGCGCCCGCCGAGAAGCCGAAGCTCCAAAACGTCGGCCTCCTGTCCGACGTCGCGGGGCCGACGGGGGCTCAGCTGGAGATCGTCTACGGCGTCTTCGGCTACATGCAGGTCCTCTCGGCGTGCTTCATGTCGTTCGCCCACGGAGGGAACGACGTGTCCAACGCGATAGGTCCGCTGGCCGCCGCGCTCGCCATCCTGCACGGCGGCACCACCGGCGCGGCGGAGATAGTCATCCCGACGGACGTCCTCGCCTGGGGCGGCTTCGGCATCGTCGCGGGCCTCATGATGTGGGGGTATAGAGTCATAGCGACCATCGGGAAGAAGATCACCGAGCTGACGCCCACGCGCGGGTTCGCGGCAGAGTTCGCGGCTGCGTCGATGGTCTTGGTGGCGTCCAAGCTCGGCCTGCCCATCTCCGCGACGCACACGCTCGTGGGAGCCGTGATGGGCGTGGGATTCGCCAGGGGGCTGAACAGCGTCAGGACCGAGACGGTGCGCGAGATCGTAACCTCCTGGCTGATCACGATACCCGTCGGCGCAGTTCTATCAGTGTTCTACACATGGATTCTGACCAAGCTGCTCGCCGGCCTCTTCTCCTGATAGATACCATCCGAAACCTGTCAAGGTGGGATTTTGTTTGCATTTGACCGTGACGACGCGTAAGAGGAAGAGTGTTCTTGTGGTCTTATGCTGATTCATTCCAAAAGAGATTACAGACAAAAGGAGCAGATATCTTCTCTTTCTTTTTTTTCTCTTTTTCCAATCCGAAACAGAAGGTGGAAGAGATCACTTGAGATCATTTATTACGTTTGTGAAATAAGTGGAATTGAACCCGAACAAAGTTTACGAAGGTTACGTGAGCTGGCTGAAGCCTGAAGCTTTGCATGCATCCTATGAATGAAGAGGATGATGGGAAAGTTCACATTCGCTGAGGAGTCTATGAACATTCTAACAAATTAGGCATTTGCATTCTTCTTTTTTTTTCTTCTGCGAATGCTTTACAAAAGATTAGAAAGCTCCTCAGTCCTGATACCATCCACTGTACAAATGCACGCTGTGGGAATTAATTGCTCAGTGACATCATATACAACGTCCCTGGGGATATAACAGGACATGTCATAATAATGCAAAGTGCCTGCCGTGTCAGTGCAGGTTGGTACATGTCATCTCGCATCATCATATGTTGTCATAGAAACACTACATTGTTGTTTAGAAACACTACATTGTTGTTGGAGCAAACTGCCCTTATGAAACGACAGATACCTAATAAAGACTTGTAATCACAAATTATTTCATAATCGTTTAAAAATTATTATAAGAGTTTACACTTTAAGCTTATCAACACAACATTTAGTCATATGAAATAAATCGTTATCCACATTTCTTATTTATAGCTTCAAAAGAATCTGCAGGCTAAGTCCATAAATAATCCAAACAAAGTAAATTTAAAACTATTTCATACATCAATTTTTTTATAATAAAACTATAAGCCTTGTTAACTATGCTAGTTGACCCGTCGAGTTTACCATCGAACCTATACGAATCTATCTGAGTTAATTAATAACCTCAATTTTGAACCGATTCCCTAAGTTAGAATCGAGAGTTTGAAAACTTCTTATCCAATATTTTAACTTTCACCATATATGGCCTTCTCCATAAATAAATTTGGAGGAATAGGAAATATATAGAGAGTTGCCAGTGGAAGAATTTGTACGTCACATGCACATCATTTGATCTCATTTAGATTAGATGAGCTCTTGCTTTTGCATATAAATATGTATCTTTAGAGCCGTATCACTGTCTTTGTACTTGGGAGCCTGTCAATCTAGAAGTGGGCCCTTTTAGTTGAAATGGCACCGAGGCATGCAGTGAACCTTTTCTTACTTTATCCGCGTGATTTTTCTTTTTAGGGTTCTTCTTTCTTCACATTCCAAGAAGGCTAAAAAAAAGGGGTTATTTGCTCACTAGTTAGCTTGGTGGCTAGCTGATAGTTGAGTAGGATTTATATATAAGACATTTTTTTAACACCGATTCTACGTAGAAGTAAAGCTTTAAGCTTCTAGATTTGTCGTGGGGTCAAAAAGTTAGTCGCTAGTCATTTTCTTTATAAATGAAATTTAAAATTATTTTTGTTTTTTTTTTCGAATGAAGATAATATAAATAGATACGTTGCGAATTCAAGCTCTTGGCTTCTTATTTGAAGTAGTTTATAACCTTGAAAAAAGTGATATTAGTACACATGATTATCTATTTATAAAATAATGACAGTTAACCATTTTATTGGATCACTTTCATTCTTCATTCCCCAAGTATCGTTCAAAGCCATAGACCACTGCATCTTTTAAAAGGAAAATTAAGACTAATTAATCATTCCATTAGTAAAAAGAGAACAAGCAGTCTTTGAATCTTTGACAATAGACGTAATAAATGCTTTATGATTTTGAACAATATATACTTTGAGGAACATAAAATGAAGCATGCAAATGAACACACATTGAAGTCCAAAAGCTACTACGATCCGTTTCGCACACCAGCAACATGTACACCAACCGAAAGCGGCCAAGGAAATTATTAAAATCACCATCGCATGCATGTTGCCTTAGTTATATGCTTATTACATGCATTAGCAAATCTCCAAGTCACACTGGATGATATCATATTCCAACTCAGGTTATATATTTATAGCTGTGTATTCTTTCACTGGAATAATCCATACTCAGCTCAAGTCCAAGGTTCTGGGAAAGCATGGAGCCAACCTCCACCCTCCTCACAGCCTTGAAGCTGTCCATGGCCTTGATACTTGCAGCTTGGACATGCATTTGGATCATCAGGCCAACACAGATGTGGAAAAGGGCATGGCATGTAGCTGAAGACATCGCAAGAACGACCATATTTGGAGATTATGGTACTCAACAAATGAATTTTGATCCCAAGTCCTTTGCATATCACCAACTCGAACTTTAAAGTTGCAATTTTATTGATGTGCGCATCCGTGCAGGTCTCACTATAGTGGTCTATTGTTATCCTGTCTTGGCTGTGGCTTCACTGGGCTACATTTACTTGCACCTTTCTAGTAAACTAAAAAAGCTCAGGTATGTGAAGTTTTTTAGAAATCTAATCCCAGTCGAGTATTTGGATAACAGCATTGTGAATGTGATGTAATTGTTTCTGCAGGAAGAGGAGATCCCTGGCCAGGACTAACGTTTTCACACGCCCTCTGATCATCAGGAGTCCTGTTGGAACTGTAACAGGAGGGGAACTCCTAGTTGTATCCCTTTTTATTGGTTTCCTGTTGTGGACATACTGCACTGGTGTGGCTGGTGACTTCAAAAAGATGGAACCAATCAAGTCTCTGAAACTGAATAGGTATGTAGATTTCTTATCAAACTTTGATCTCAGTCATAGTTTATTGTGTCGTGCTACACTAATTTTTTTGTCATGGCTATGATGGCAGATGGCAGCTGAAAATGATGCATATGGGTGTGAGAGTTGGTTTTCTGGGTGAAGCTTGTCTGATGCTACTCTTCCTTCCCATTCTAAGGGGAATGTCTGTGTTTAGGATAATTGGAATTGAGTTCGAGGCTTCAGTTAGGTTTCATGTCTGGATTGCTAATGGCATGATTCTGTTCTCACTTTTGCATGGTCTCACTATCATGTTCATATGGGCAACAAAGAACTGTCTTCTGCAAGAGGTAAGTAGCTATGTTGTCCATGGATAATTCAATCATTTAAGATCTGAGTTAGTTTGAGCCCAGAACACCTGTGATTTGTGTCTTCTAATTAGGATTTCTACTTGCATTTTACAGCACTAAAACAGACAATTGAGTATATCAAGTAGTAATTCATTTCACAGAACTTCTTTGACGTTCTTACCAAATTAAGCGCAAAAAATTATCTAGCAGCTTCTCCGATTTATTAAGATTGAAAAGTTGAGATCATTACTTTGTTATGTGTACAGCTATCAAGGTGGCAGAAGACAGGAAAGGTTAATTTTGCTGGCGAAATCGCGCTTGCAACAGGACTAATCATCTGGATAACGTCATTGCCTCAAATTAGGAGAACTAGATTTCAGTTCTTCTACATGACCCACCACCTGTACATAGTCTTCATCCTATTTTTTTGGTTACATGTTGGAAATCGTCACTTTTATTCGGTGCTCGCCGGTGTTCTACTATTCGCAATTGATAAGGTGCTGCGTGTCGTTCAATCGAGGAAATCAATTCATGTAGTTTCTGCGAGGATATTGCCATGCAAAGCAGTTGAACTGACACTTCCAAAGGACCCAAGTATTGCCTCTTACTTAAATGCCATTTTCTATTAGCCTGATGTTCTAGTATTAAACTCTCATGTTGCCTCATGTCCTCGTAGGTATGAGCTACAATCCGACGAGCATTATATTCGTGAAAATTCCATCGATATCGAACTTCCAATGGCATCCATTTACCATAACTTCAAGCTCCAACATGACAACTGACAGTCTCTCATTGCTAGCAAAATGCCAGGGTCAGTGGACTAATAACCTCTACAACTTGGTGAACTCAGTGAACGATATGGAATCCGGTCATCTGAACAAGCTTGTGGTAGAAGTTGAAGGCCCATATGGTCCTGCAACTTCCCTTTATCAAAGGTAAATAACTACATAACTGGTAAACACATGCTTAAATCACAAGTTGATTGGTCTGTTATCCACATAATAGAAGTGAAATAAGTTATCTTCATATTGGGACACATGAGACACCTGATCATTAAACTAAACCGTGGGGTGTTGATGCTAAACTTATATGTGCTGATAATAATAATAAAAATAATAATCAATTTAATGTGTAAAATCACTGCATAACATGTATCTCATAAAGCAGGTACGACAGCTTGGTATTAATTGCTGGTGGTTCTGGTATAACTCCATCATTGAGCATTCTGCAAGATGTTGCCTCAGGCACCGGTAACACTCGTTGTTTGAGAAGGATATTACTGGTCTACGCTGCGCAGAAGTTGTCGGATCTCAGCATGTTAGTACTAACTCTGTCACCACTGATGAATCGATCGGCAGAGCTTAAGCGTCTAAAGCTTAAACTTTTTGTGACTCGAGGGGATGAACAACCGGCCACAGCCAGAGAAATGCTGCAGAACTTGAGTCAGACCAAGATAATCAACCTAGACAGCCCATCTCCTCAAGATGTTGTAGCAAGATCTGATGGCCTATTGTGGAAGGCTGCAATTACAGGAATATGCTCCTTGATATTTCTTGCTTCCGTTGTCCTCCTAAGCCACATTTTCTTGCACCAAGAGAGTGAAACCCACGAAAAGTCCTCTGCGAACAAGCAGCCCTCATGGATCACTGACCTGTTGCTCTTGTGCTCATTTATCATTTGTATCAGTTGTTGCATAGTGCTGACTCTTCTATCCACCTGGAGATCATCTAACAAGGATCACGCACACTTAAAGCAAAATGTCGAGATTCCAGACAATGAACACCTAAAAGCTCAAGTTTCTTTTGAGGACGCAGAAATAAATTTTGGCAAGAGGCCAAACCTACAAGGTAGTCTATCAGCTCTTGACAATCGATTTCATGCTATTCTGTCATAAACTATTGTCTGAATTCCTCTAAACTTTCTATTTCTCAGAGTTACTTTCACAATTCCTCAATGAAGGAGATTCCAGGATCGGAGTGTTTGTATGTGGGCCAAAATCCATGCACGAATCTGTTGCATCATTCAGCAGAGCTAACCACAAAAAGTTCGAAGGTGGTGGAAGCAAGAGCAGTTGCATGAAGTTTCATTCCATGAACTTCTCATTGTGATGTTTTATCTCCTGTGATCAGATTGGTACTTGAAGCTCCTGTAATATCAGAACTAGTGCCTTTATAATATTAATGGCATCATCAAGAGGCTCAAGTAGTTCCATAGTAAAATATTTTAAAAATAGAAATAAAATTAGACAACAACCAAATCCAAATATTACCCTATATAAGTTGTAATTTTCCCAACTATTAATATAATGTTACTTGAATGATCATACAGTAACTATAGAAGGCTTCACTATTTTTCTTCTCTCTTTTTTTTTTCTTCTCCATTACAAAGTTAGACTCCTGATGTCGGAGAAGTAAATAAAGTATAAGAATAGTACTGCTAAAAAATTAACATAAATTTAATTAATTGGTAAGTTAAGATGTGTGCTAGACCATTATCTTTTTCTGTTAATTTCAACAGAAAACTTCTATTTATATGCGAAATCTGATATTTAAAAATCCAGTAATTAAGAAGAAGAATGCCAAATATTATACCGATAAATCCTAATTGAATCAAAGATTTTGCAAAGTCAAACATCAAACTATTAACTTTGGGCGATACACTACGATGGCCGGGGAAATAATGGTGTAGCTGTCATCAAGAAGGCGGCATAATCTTAGCATGGAAACATCAATCTGTTCAGGTCACTACTATTAGTATAGATGTTCAAATTATTCATGCATTATTAGATAATAATGATAGGTACGTTTTCATCCTTATTATCTTGCGTTTATGAAAGTGTTGCTCTTCTTCCTCGTTCTTGTTTACTACAACAGCTCAGGAATCTAGCTCTGCAAGGTATGCCCTGTGCCATTATTAGGGATTTTAATTGTATTTTCCAGCTGAAAGATAAGAGGGGCGGTGGAGCTTTTACTTTAAATAGGTCGACTAGAGCATTTAGAGATCTCCTATTATGCCAAGGCTTAATTGATGTCGATCTAATTGGGCCTCAACATACATGGTGTAGCAAAAGAGTGGGCGCGGCAAGGGTATTTTGCCAGCTTAACCGCAAGCATGGAGCGGGTCACCATCTTCCCTAACATGACACTTAAAACCTTGGCGAAGTGTCCTTCAGACCATGCCCCACTCCTACTCCAAACAGAACAGGAACGCAGACGTAGTAGCCAATTTAAATATGAACACTTTTGGTTTGAGTACCCCGAGCCTAAAAAATATCGTTAAAAATGAATGGACCCAAGATAGAATCGTTAAGCAAGCTCTTAAGGCCATTAGGAGGCAGACTAAATAGTGGAACTCCAACGTCCTAGGTAACTTGGAACTTAGGGTGGGGGAGGTACTAGAAAAAAAAATACAAGAATTTGAAGTTAAGGACAGTAGTGCTAGCCTCACAATGGATGAACTCCTCCGTAGGCAGATCAGCACTAGGTGGTGGTCGAAATCTAGAGTGAAGTGGGTCAAGGATGGTGACAGAAACACACGTTTCTTTCACCTTAGTACCATGATTCGATAGAGGAAAAATTATATTTCCATGCTTATATCCGATGAAGGTGCTCAAATTGAGGACGAACACCAAATTACGGAGAGGTTTGTCAACCATTATAAGAATTAAAGATGTCATATGGGCAATGCCATTTAGGAAAGCACCGAGTCCTGATGGGTTTACTGTAGAATTTTACAAAACATATTGGGACATTGTTGGTCAAAAGTTGTTAAGGAGTTACATGACTTCTTCTTCACTTGGCACTTAACCACTGATTGGGCTGAGACAAACCTGATCTTTATACCTAAGAATAAATCACCTAAGCTTGTGTTTTATTATAGATCAATATCATTATGCAATGTCATCTATCAAATTATTGCTAAGATAATCTCAAATAGGTTAAATCCTATCCTACCAACCTTAATTGACCCCACTCAATTCGCCTTTGTGGCAAATAGATTCATACAAGATAATATTCTGATTATCCAAGCACTAGTACATTCGTTAGGTAAAGGCAGGTAGAAATGTTTGCTAGTAAAGGCTAATACAGAAAAGACTTTTGATAGGGTGTCTTGTCAAGCAATTGTTTCTATTATGCTAATTGATGAAATTCCCCCATCTTCATTGGATGGATTTGAGCCTATGTTGTCTCCCCTATCTTTAGATGTAATATCAATGGGACCCACTATCTCAGCAATTTAAGAGTCATCAAAGTATCAAGCAAGGCAAGGGTCCCACTATCCCTTTACCTTTTTATCCTGATATATCGGGTCTTTTTTGTTGGTTATAAGTTGTAGTGATATATAAAATTATATTTTGATGATACAAATCTCGAAAGATTAAAATTAAAATGTTGAAAAAGTTTAAAGAAAAAGAGACAACTTTATGCACTACACTTTGATTAAATAATTGACTATAATCTTATTAGATTTTGAATGAATCATAAATATCAAAGTTATAAAGAATCATGTTAGCTATCCATAAAATTTAAGATTATCTAATTTGGATAACTGTGTAAAATATTATGCTTGAAATAATGCAGATCGGTCAATCTATCGGTCGACAGAATGAAGGCCAATCGAGACAAGATCGGTCGACCGATCCAGTATGTCAGTCGATCGATCAATGTATGCACTGCCAATGATCAATGACGAGACTATATTGGTCGACGTTGAGATGATATCAGTACCGGTCGACCGACCAACTACGGTCAGTGAACAAAATCAGCGCAACGATCATATAGACCGGTCGACCGGTCCATAAATGTGGTCGACCGGTTCACTGCTGGAATGAACAGTAACAGCTATATTTCAAGAAAAAAAATATGGAATAAATTCTGGACGAATTTTTTACATGCTGAAGTCTATAAAAGGAGTGTCAAAGTTAGAAGCAAAGACATCCATCTAAGTATTGAAACAAAACTTCAAGAAATCAAAAGAAAAATTTTTCCCTTGAAGTTATCATTTAGAGCTTTCTTTCTTTCTCTCTTCTTTTCTTGTAAATGTTCTATTGTAAAATAGAGAAAAAATTTCTCAGAAAGATTGTGAGAGCTCATATGTGAAAGAAATTTTAAATCTTTCCTCTTGAGCGAGAGAAAATAATAGTTTCCTAGAATGAAAGGTTTGTCTTGCCTCTCGAAGTGGAGAAAAGGTAATTGTGTAAAGAGCTTTCTTCCTTGCCCTATTTGGAACAAAGGAAGAGATTCTAAGAGAATCTCTGACGATCTCGAGGTCGAAAAGTCGGAGCAGGGATGTATGTCAAGGTGTGTCCGAACCTTATCAATAATCACCCGCATGCATTATGTTTGATATCTCTTTCTCTCTCTCCTTCTCATATTATGTTTGATATGATCTGAACTACATTAATTTAAAAAGATTTTAAGAATCGATTTTAAGCTTCCGCAATGATTTTTGTGATATCGACATTTTCGATTTAGCACAAATTCACCCTCATCTTAGTACTCTTTGGGATCATACAATTGGTATCAGAACAGCTCTTGTTTTAATATCAAATCATTTTAAAGATTTATGATTTTAAAATTTGATTGTTTTGTTTTAAGATTTAACAATCTTTAGAGTCATGGCATCAAGTGGATTTAGTTTTTCCAAAGGTCAATCAATTGTTCGTCCTTCGCTTTTTAATGCATAAAATTTTACTTATTGAAAAATTAAGATTCAAGCATACATATGTTTCATTGACATTGACATGTGGGACATTGTTGAAAAAGGATATTATTTACATGAAAAATTACCTTCAAACCATGACGAAAGATAAAATATTTTTTCAAAATTAGATTGGAAAATAAAGAATATTTTTTATTATGTTTTGGATTCAACGGAATTTAATCAGATTTCTAATTGTGAAAGTGCAACTAAAATTTGAAAAAAACTAATTACTACTTACGAAGGAACGGATAAAGTCAAATAATCTAAATTAAATATTTTGAATCATCAATATGATTCTTTCAAGATGTATGAAAATGAATCCATAAATTATATGGTTGTTAGATTTAATGATATTATGAATGACTTAGCCTTCTTAGACGAGCCACGAACTAATTTCCAAAATGTGAAAAAGTTTCTCAGGTCGCTCACCTCCAAATGGCATATAAAAAAGACCATGATTGAAAAAAAAACTTAAATAGTCTGAATTTTAATGATCTAATTAGTTCACTGTTAATTTATGAGAACCAAGAAGAAGAAGAATCAAATGCTTTCAAAAAGAAGACATTGGCATTAAAAGCAAATGAAAATGAAGAAGACTCAAGTGAAGAAGAAGTGGATGAAAAGAGACTCATCCGTTACACAAGAAAACTAGATAAGTATCTTAAATTGGTGAAAAAGAAAGAGAAGAATGAGAAACCTACTCGAAGATCATACAAAAATCACAAAGAAGAAATATTTTAAAAAGATAAAAACAAAAAATATGAAGAGTCAAGTGAAACAAGTGACTTGTCAAACTCTTCCAATGATGAAGCATACTTATGCTTAATGGCACACAACGATGATGTAACTTCTAATCCTTCAATTTCAAATAATGACTCATCTATCTCTTCCGAAGAAAATCTTTTTCTAAATGTGAATAAAGAACTTTCTTCACATAAAAAATGTATTTTTCACTTAAAGAGAAAAATGAAAAATTACTACATGACATTGAGAAACTAAAAGAAGAAAATGATACATGTTTTATGGAAAATAAAAACCTGAAAAATGAAATTGATAATTTAAAAATAACACATACCTATGAAATTGTAAAACTAACATGTTACTTAGAAAAAGTAAAACAAGAAAATACTTTTTTTTTAAAATGCCTCTTTAAAAGATATATAAAATAAAGTCATGTCTCATGTAACGAAAAATAATCTTAGAAATCATTTTGGACATAAAAACTCTTATTGAAAATCCAATTATAGAAAATCATATATTACATGTTTAACACGTGAATTTCATGGCCATTATGCTTATAAATGCAAAGTAAGAAAAATATTTCAACATGGCATGATTTGGATTCCAAAAAGAACAATATCTAACAAAATAGGAGCCAAAGAAATTTGAATACCAGAAGTTACATAAATGTTTTTGCAGGTGTGCCTCACACGCAAAGCAAAGCACATGTGGAATTGGAAATGTGAATGCACAAAGGTTATGGTAAAAGTATCATTTTTTTTTTCTGTAAAAAAATTCAAAATTACTATTTCTTTGAAAAGAGAGAACATATAAATGAAAATTTGTAATAGTGATATGGGAAGCATGCTAAAATTTATTTTGACATATCATTGATATCATTGTTGTATCAAAGTTTTATATCATATTTTGATTCTTAATATATTTTTCTTTGTCTTTCATCAAATTATTTCTACTTTATCATTATAAAATAGTCATAAATTTAGGGGGAGTTATTTTTTACATACTAACTCTTTATGATGCGATATTTTACATATTTATTATATGACAAAAAGGGGAAGAATAATTTTTTTTTAAAAAAAAAAGATAACATGATTAAGGAGGATTTACATATGGTTTCTTTTATGCTTCATCTACAAATTATTCTTTTTTATGAAACAAAAGGGGAGAAATATGATCTAATAGAATATCACTTTATATCAAGATTTCCTTATAATTTACACTTATGTGAATATCTATGTAAGAAAAGTTGTGTTAGGGGGAGTGAAATTGATTTTACAAAACTTATTTTACAACTTTTTCACAATTTATATATTTTTCATATTTTTCGGTTTATCTTCATAAAAAAAAAGGGAAACATTATTGGATCTAAGTTTTAATGACATATAAAATTATATTTTGATGATACAAATATTGAAAGATTAAAGTTAAAATGTTGAAAAAGTTTAAAGAAAAAGATACAACTTTATGCACTTTGAACGAATCATAAATATTAAAGTTGTAAAAAATCATATTAGCTATCCATAAAATTTAAAATTATCTAATTTGGATAACTGTGTAAAATATTATGCTTGAAATAATGCAGGTCGATCAATCTGTCGGTCGACAGAATGAAGGCCGATCGAGATAAGACCAGTCGACCGATCCAGTATGTCGATCGACTGATCAATGCATGCACTGCCCATGATCAATGACAAGACTATACCGGTCGACGCTGAGATGATACTTGCCGATGTACCGATCGACCGATAGCTACAGTCAATGAACAAAATCAGCGCAATGGTCATATAGACCGGTCGACCAGTCCATAAATGTGGTCGATCGGTCTATCGTTGGAATAAATAGGTAACGACTATATTTCAAGGAGAAAAATGTGAAATAAATTTTGGACGAATTTTTTATATGCTGAAGCCTATAAAAGGAGTGTCAAGACTAGAAGGAAATGCATCCATCCAAGCATTTAAGGCAAACTTTAAGAAATCAAAAGAATATTTTTTTCCCTTGAAGTTATCATTTAGAGCTTTTTTTTCTTTTATCTTATTGTGAGTGTTCTATTATAAAAGAGAGAAATTATTTCTCAAAAAGATTATGAGAGCTCCTGTGTGAAAGAAGTTCCAAATCTTACTTCTTGAGCGAGAGAAAAAAAATAGCTTCTTAGAATGAGAGGTTTGTCTTGCCTCTCGAAGCGGAGAAAAGATAGTTGTGTAAAGGGCTTTCTTCTTTGTCCCATTTGAAACAAAGGAAGAGATTCTAATAGAATCTCCGACGGTCTTGAGATCGAGAAGTCGGAGCGGGGACGTAAGTCGAGGTGTGACCGAACCTCATCAACAATCACCTGCGTATATTGTGTTTGATCTCTCTTTCTCTCTCCCTCTCATATTATGTTTGATGTGATCTGAACTACATTAATTTAAAAATGTTTTAAGAATCAATTTTAAGTTTTCGCAACGATTTTTGTGAAATTGACATTTTCGGTTTGGTGCCCTTTGGATCCTACACTTTCCTCGTTAATAAATAATTAAGTGTTGTTGGGTAACATCAAGTCTTTCACTATAAATAATTTCATGTTGAGTCACTTAAGATATGTGGATGACTTGATCATTTGTATGGCGGCCACTAAAAAGAATTGTATCAATCTCAACAGAACCCTCAATTTGTATAACAGACTTACTAACCAAAGAATAAATCTCAAGAGTTATATCTGCCACCTAAGTTACATCTGCACAGGATAAGTATTCTTAGACACACCTTGAGTATTCGGATTGGGCAATTTCCTTTCATCTACTTGGGCATCCCTATCTCATATAAGCTTGTCCCAATTAGGGAGCACCAGTGACTGATTGATAAGGTCTTGAACAGGCTAGCTGGTTGGAAGAAATGTACACTCAACTAAGCTGGTAGGCTTACTCTAGTAAATTCAGTGTTAAATTCCATACATGTGCACTCCTTGGGGACAGTCCATGTCTCAGTTGGCATTTTGGAGACCTTAGAAAGTCTCTCTAAGAGCTTCTTGTGGGATTCTAGCGGAACTCGTAGGGGGTTACATCTGTTCTGCTGGCGGTTCAGTTGCCAAAGCAGGAAGGGGGCTTAGGAATCAGGAATTTAACTCATATCGAAATATCGTTAATGGCTAGGAAGATCCTTGCTTTACTCAGAGGGGATGCTAGCCTGTGGTCAAATTTGGTCAGTGAGAAGTATGTTGTCATTCACCCTTGGAAGGAGTCAACACTCGCTCCTTCTAATTAGGCTTGGTCATGGCGAATTGTTAAAAAGGTTATGGATAGACTAAAACTTTTTTTTGGAGAAGAATGGATAGACTAAAACTGGGTTCCCATAAGGTCTTTGGATTTTTAATACACCATTAGCATATATGCCTACCTTCGTGAATGTTGCTGCAATACCTAGGGGGTTTACTATGGTTGATCTCATTACTGATAATGTATGGAATGTTACACTTTTGTAAAATTATTTTGGTTATGAACTTATTGCAAAATTTACCTCCATCTATTTGTCTGCTCCTAATGTTGATGATGACACATGGGTGTGAGCGTTGAACTTTCATGGACGTGCCAATGCCAAATCTGTCTATAAATTCATTACCAACGATAACCGACCAACACGTGCATCTATATGGTCGCTTTGGAACTCTATGTGAAAGATCAAGGTCCCTCACAAGATTGTTATTTTTCTATGAAAATTGTTGCATAATCGGCTTTCAACAAAGGATTTCTTTTTGTGTTTCAATACCTTTGTGGATTCATCTTGTTCACTGTGTGGCATGGATTAAGAAACAATTGTTCACCTATTCTTTTATCGCACTAAGTCCATGGTTTTATGAGACATTTTTCAAGCAAATGTAAATTACCAATTTAAATTTATGACCACTTGGTAACTCTAGTGGCTGGATTAAGGAGGGGCTTGATATGGACATGAGATTCCGTCAGAGGTTATTATTTTCATTTAGTTTTTGTTTGTGGGAGTTGTGAAACGTTAGAAATGATCTGCACTTTAGTTTCAAGACGACAATTATGCAATGTGTTTGGAAACGTGTTGTCTCTGCATCTAATGAATATGCGACTTCCCACATGTCTAAGGCAATCACCCCCAAGATTAGGGAGCTCCCGCCTACCGATTGGGTTAAGTTCAATTCAGATAAGTCCTTTTTGGACCTAGCATAGCCGGGGGAGCGGGCTATATCATACGCATTCCTAAGTCAACTTTTATTGCTGCAGGATCTTTTACATCATTATGGGTGCTCGCACTCGAAAGCATGGGTCTGTTGCAAGGGCTTATCGCTTATCAACATTTGGATTTTAAGAGAGTTCAAGTCGAGACCGATTCTGAGATGCTTGTCCACATTGTCAACAAGCGAGATAAGTGTCCTTGGAGAATTAAGAACGTCATATGAAACGTTATGAACTCTTTCTTTGATTTTGTGCTCTGCCATAGTTATCGACAATGTAATATGATAGTAGATTTTTTTGCCACCATATATTCCCGATCATTTTTGGGAGGGAGATCCTCTATTTCCTCATCACTTTTAATCAATAGATAACTTGATGTGTTTAAAAAAAACAACCAAGTTGACTATTTTATTATTTCTACAATAAGAAATCGACCTTTTTGGTAAAGGACGTGGGTGTAAATTAAGCAAAATGTAGGTTCTAAAAGGCAATGTTATCAAAACCGGACCGGACCGGTCGGTTCAACCGGTTCAACCGCGAACCGACTGAAAATCTGGTTCGGTTTGATGTTAAAACCATTTTTACATTGAACCGGGCTGGTTGAACCGGTTCAGTCCGGTTCAATGCAGATTTTGAAGAATAAAATTAAAAAATGATAAAAAAAGGAAAGTTAAAAAGGAAATAAGGAAAGAAATATAATAAATGTAAGAAAAGAAGGGAATATGACATGTCTAAAATTAAATAGAAATTGAAATAAAAAAGGTAAGTATTTAAAATTGAATAACATTAAAATGAAAAATTATAAAGAGCATAAATAAAGAAAATAAAAAGAAAGTGTTAAAGAAAATGAGAAATAACAATAATTTAAGATGAAATTTATTAATATAGCATCTATCATCAATATATAATAGATATTAAATTAATAATGATCTATTTATATTTATATATTAATTATTATTAAAAAAAATAATAAATAAAATATATGTTATATTAATTTTTAACATTATTAATAGGTTATTAGTACAATATTCATATACTATATCATATAATTTATATTATATCTTTATAACTATTATAAATAATATTATTTTAATAAAATTCGGTTCAATTCGGTCGAACCCGATCAGACCGGTCCAATCGCGATCAAGTAAGGAGTCCGGATCAGCGATGGTCCAACCGCGACCGAGTAAGGAGTCCGATTCGATCGTCGATCCGATTATGAAAATATTGCTAAAAGGGCTGTTTGGTAGGGGACAAATCAAGAGCTTGTTCGTACTTTTTTTAGTTAAACACTCATTTTTATCATTTGTGAGCCCTATAATGATGATGTGTTTAGAACATTTTGTTCTTAATATCACTTAGAACTTTCTAGACCCACTCTTGAGACACAGGGTTATTTTTTCAAAATCCCAAATTCATCCAAACAGTCCCAAATCCAAAAGTGTCTTAGGCTACACCTCTCCGCCTTCTTCAGTTCTTCCTCATCTACCGGCGGCAAGTAGAGAAGCGCTGTAGGAATACAAACAAGAAGATGTCGGAAGAAGCGGCGATCACCGTCCGTCCAGAGGAGGAGGAGGAGATGGGTACTCGAAGGGCCGCCGCTTCCGGCGGAGGAGGAGATTTGTCCGATGAGCTGGAAGAGGGCGAGATCGAGAACGATGGGACCGACGACGCTGCCTCCGGAGGAGGAGGTGGTGGGAGCGGGGCCTTCGTACAACCGCATCCTCTGGAGCACTCTTGGACGTTCTGGTTCGACAACCCGTCGGCGAAGTCCAGGCAGGCCGCTTGGGGAAGCTCCCTCCGCCCCGTCCACACTTTCTCCACCGTCGAGGACTTTTGGAGGTGAATGTGATATGCACTTGGGATCTGAGATCCGACTAACATGCTACTCATTAGAAGGCCAAAAATGAGGCCTTTTGTGAATTGATTAGGAATTAGGTTCCGAAATCTTTTCTCCTTTTGGCTCTCTATACAAGTATGCAAATGATCTTTGCTTGTAAACCATGTTTTGTGCTTCATGAGATATCACATCATATAGGTGTAATCCTGATTTAAATTTTAAGTCATAACCAATTATGACATTTTTTTATAAAGCAAAGTTTGTTGAGATTTAGCTTGCATTGTACTACCGGGTTAGGTCAAGATCCATGATCAAAACCATGTTGAAGCATGCTGAGTTATGCTCCAAAGTAGTTTTAGCTTGGATTTGCAGTTATGTGGATGACATCTAGTATGCTACTTGAGTAGCATATGCGATTGAGGCACTGAACGTGGTCATGTCCTCCCTAATTCCAAATGTTCAGCTCGTCCTTTATAATGACTTCAACTTAGTAAAATAGAAAGCTTTTTTTTTTGAGAAGTAAAATAGAAAGCTTCAATAATGGATATCTTTTATATTCACATCCAGCAGAAAGAAAATAAGATAGCCGCACCAGTGTAAAGCTCTTGAGAATCAGTATTGATGTTCTTGAGATACAGATTTCAAAGCTTGAATACTGGGCAGCGCTGGGTTGGTGAACATATTGTTTTAAACTTGCACCTTATTCTGAAATGGTTAGTTTATTTAGAACTCTGCACACGAATTATAGGTTGGAGCTCTACCAACCTACTAATTTTTCATAGGCATCTTACTCAAAAAAAAGATATCTTAGGTATCCATTTCCTTCAAAAAATTTTAAAAAATCTTAGTCATCAGTATTTTTGCCCTTTTGGTAATCACCATCATATTGTGATTGCTTTTGTGAATAAGTTCCTAGAGTATTTTGAAACAAGATTACTCCATAAATTGTTATGTTGGCCATTATGTAACGGCTTAACTTTGTCATTCTAAAGACATACAGATGAAGTACAAAATATACAATAGACATGTTTTGATTATAAAATGACTTAGATTCTTGGCGAATTTGACACCTCTGATTGAATGATTCTATTGATGGGGAAGATATATATTACTATTGATTACTGCCATCCCTTGGTAGAACTCTTGACAGTTCTTAGTTCTTACTTTCTTCCTAAGAATCATTTTTTATGAGGTCTTCACTTCATTTGCAAGGGTTGTCTTACCCTAGTCTTATTTTTATCTTCTATTCTGTAAGAATTTCTCCTCCTAAAAAAAATCTCCCCCTTTCTAACATGGAAATATAATTGAATGATGATTGAGGCACTCGTACTGAAGTTTCTGACACTATGAGAAATAGTGCCACTGTAAGGTATTAGTTGTATTTTCTTTTATTAGCAGATTCTATGAGGATATTTTGCTGAAACATATCCAGTTTCTTGTGTTCATATGGAGATTAGTATTACTTTTTTAGGACTCAAGCTAGCAGTTGACTTCACGAAGTATAATAGTTTAGAAACTGTTCTTTTTCTTTTTTGCAATCTATACTTGGTTCACATGCTCATGATAGCTCATTTAGCATGTTTGCAGCCCCACATAGATTTTTTTTTTGCTTCGCAAAACTAAGAAAAACAAAGCAGGTCTTATGATTTTTCATTATTGACTGAGAAATGACTTTCAGTTTTCAAAGCCAGTGAAAATAGTAAAAAAAACTATCAATACGAGGCAATATTGCCAAAAGTTTTCAATTTCTGGTTGTTCACTTTATTCTCAAGGCACAAGTACTTTGATTCCAAGAAGTGTTAGTCAGTAGTGTAAGACTGTAAGTGAACTGGTTTAGGGTATTTTGTATTATTATGATACTCTGCGTATCTTTTTTCTCTTTTACAATGTATGTTTGCCTCGTTTTAAGGGGCTTGGTTCTTATGGTTGCATTTACTGTGTTTCTGGGACTCGGAATTTGTTCAGTCTTTACAATAATATCCATCATCCAAGCAAGCTCGTCATGGGGGCAGATTTTCACTGCTTTAAGTACAAGATTGAGCCTAAATGGGAAGATCCAATCTGCGCTAATGGAGGAAAATGGACCATTAGTTGTGGTAGAGGAAAATCTGATGCAATGTGGTTGCATACTGTACGTAGTCTTGTTTTTTAACTGGTCATTTTATTCGTAGATGGCAATAAATTTTTTATCCTAATGTTCACTTTTTCATACTAGTTGTTGGCAATGATTGGTGAACAATTTGATTATGGAGATGAAATTTGTGGAGCAGTGGTTAGTGTGCGTGGGAAGCAGGAAAGAATAGCTTTGTGGACTAAAAATGCAGCCAATGAAGAGGCTCAGGTACTCGTAGAGCACTGAGAAGTAGGATATGTACTCTTAAAATTATCATATTACTTGGTTGGATTATATAAAAATAGTCTTGTAGAACTTCTATGAAACTGTTTTTATTGGATAGCACAAGAACTCAATTGATGATCCCAGAATATAAATATTGAAAGAGAATAAAAGTAAAAAACAAAAGAGACAAAAGAAGTATTGAGAAAAAACAATATCCCCCTGACACCAATTTGACTCTTTTGTGCATTTGACCGGACAAGGAAACGAATAAGAAATACAAGATAAACATTCTAAAATTAAAATAAACAAAAGCAACTGTGTCCTTATCTTGTATCTAAAGATGCGCATGTTGATTCTCATGGACGTGACATGTTATTTCTCTTACATCTAGTCATCATTATTACTTCTGATACAACTCTTGCGGCTGAATCTGGGGCCTTCTTCTTACTGCTGAATAGTGAGGCATTTGGATGTAATATGTTAGATAAAGAGGAAAGAGAAAGGGAAAAGCTTTTAGGCAAGTCACAGCTTAAGTGATTCATCTAGAACTTGAGGAACAACCTTAATCTTTATCTTACCTTAAGTTGCATCATATTATATTGTTATCTAAAATATTATTTTATATTTTTGTTTGAGTACTTTTGCTTTTAAAATTTGTAGTTTATGATTCCATGTAGCTTAATATGTTATACGGTAGTGTTTTTAACTTAAATTTCTTTTTTCTTGCCCTAATATTTATGTATTTGAGGAACTTACCAATGGTAGAAGGCATCTTGATCTCATATTTATATATTTCAGATGATAAAACACTGTCCATCATATTTATTTTTGTTAGGAGTTTACTGTTGGCAGAAAAAATCTTTCAGTGACGTATTCAAAGTTTAGAACTGTAAATTCCAAAGACTATGACATGTTTAATAACACTTCATCAAACTCTAAGCTGAATTTGATTTTGTCAACTCTTTTCAACACGACTTTGGCAAATTCCATTCCTTTAGAAGAACTATGTTTATATACATTTATGCCCCTTCTGTTTAGTAGCTAGAGAGAAATTCGAATAGAATTAAATGAATCAAGGACCTAGGTCCTATGCACTTAAGATGATTCGTTTTCTTTTTTTTTCTGAGGGTGAGTTAACTGGTGAGATCACAAGAGGGATCTCTTGATTGAGCCATTACAATTTCCAATGCTTTGGTATGCCTGAACTCTACCATATTAGCAGAACCAAGAGTAAGTCAACAACACCTGCTGCTTGGTAGCAGTAACAGCGGTCACAATTTCACTCCAAGACTGGCCACCTTCACTTTCATTAACCTCTACCAGAGATCATGAGCTTGGGAATTAGAACAGCTTGGTTTTCCTGTTAATGGGAACTGGATCTGATAGAGAAGTAACTTCAAGCCCCCTGCACTGCTTTAGTCTGAATGTGCAATAAATTTTGCATACTTTACCTTTAAGAAGGCTAAATCCTCTCTGTACTTTACCCAACAGGAAGCATTTTATGGCCTTGAGGCGTTTGATCATATATGATACAGCTTTGACTTTGTCATTAAATGTTAATCTTATACCTTCGTTTCACTGCATTTGACATTTTAGTCTGCGTTGTCAGGTGAGCATTGGGCGCCAGTGGAAAGAGTTCCTAGACTACAATGACTCCATTGGATTTATAATTCATGTAAGCTTCGCACTGTCATCTCTTCTTAATTCTGGTCCGTGCTGTGCACATAAAGGATAATCATTTCATTCCCGGTGGATCACTGTGTCAAAACTGTTGCAGGACGATGCGAAGAGGCTTGACAAGGTTGCTAAGAATCGATATGCAGTATGATGATATCATGAAATCGCTCCATGTCGCGGATGAGGTAGTTGTCTTCTTTGAACCCTGGGGTCCTAAGTCTTTAGGTCCGGTGAACGTTTTACTTGGAATGGTGCCCCTTGTATGGATAAATTGTGGCATTTATTTTAATGAGCAGTTGGACAGGAAAGTTTGTTATCTTCCCAGCCATCCTTGGCCTAGCTTTGATCTGGTGGCGATATGCGAATAGTACATTACCTTCATTAAGCGTGTATGAATATTAGTTACATCCTATTATTTACACACACAATATAATTGTCAGTCTAATCATTATCTTTTATCGTTTTTACCGTTCTCTCTCCAACACTGGTTTAGTCAAGTGTCGGTCTAAATAAAGAAAATAAAGGCTTAGAAGGTGAACGTTATTCAGGAGAATGTTCAGGAATATATTTGATTCCAACTTCTATTTACATATATTTTGATTTTTTTTCTACATAAACAAGCGAAATGGAAAATAGTTTTATATAATCGTAAGCAAACAGGTAGTCTATTCCAAAGGGAACGCAACAGAAGAAATTTCTATGCTTCTATTAAACCCACTTAAAATATTGTGGCCAGTCCCTCCCTCGGACTGGGAAAGTGGCAAAGTAAACTTAAGAATCTTTCAAGCCTCTCGTGAGCTTCCATTTATTCTTCAAGAAAGAGGACCACGTCATTCTCCCACTTTCCACACGCTCGGAAAGCAAATGGCACCTCTTCTTTTGTAACCTTCTTGGTTACAAGGAAAAATTCCGATGAAAGGAATGGTTCCAATTTGATCCCCATGGGATATTCCACCCCTTCTTCCCTCCACACTTGACTCGATGGCCCCCCAAAGCCTTGCAGAACACTCTATCCACCAGTAGAACCTCAATGATTCAAACAAGTGGACCTTAACCTCGGCTTGTATACAGTCCCATTAAATTGAATATTCAAAAAGAAGGAAAGATGAATTTAAGAGTCATATTGTGACATCAAGGTGAAGCCCAATCAGTGTTTGTCTTGCACTATTTTTTTTTTTAATTTACACAGTTATATTCCTTCACCTCAAAAATGTTGTTTTCACTGACACTCTCATTTACTAAGTTCCATTCATTCAACGCTCTTTTTTCATTGGCCTTACAAGGAGGAGAAGATGTCATAAGCGATGCACAAACTTGCCGTGTCAATATTGAGTTCGCTTGTATAACCAAACTCTTCATCACTAGGTTTCAATAATAATGCAAGCCAAAATCTGGATTAGCACACACTTCTCTTTTTGTTTTGAGAAAAAGAAAAGCCGTGTCATCTGTCTAAACTGCTGGGGCCTGGGAGTTTGGAGGGTCCCATTATTCTGCATGTTACCCAAGTACAGGCCATCCATTGCATCCATCCTAATCTCAGGCCACAGTTACAAAATTCGCGTGCACATGCAATATATATGGCACTTAACCCCCCACTTGCCATTTGTAGGACCAGCTCTGCATGCGTCTGTAAACGGGAATCCTTATCTTCATGGAGGCAAGCAGGCCGGGATAAGACCTGGCCCCCCTTGGCCAATTAAAGAGCTTGTAAAGATTAACTGACGTTTAAGATCAGGGTTTATCTCTTCATATATTATTAATATTGATGTGTTTATATCCTCCAATTAAACTTGTCCACTTTGTTTATTCTGGCAGCCCCCGTGCCATCATTTGTTCATGGAAGTGTGTAAATCAGAAAATGTGGTCATTATCCAACCTCTGCAACTGTAAGCTCCCATTAGTCCATGCGCTTTATATCAAGTTGGCCGCCTGCACACTGTTCATGCGCCAAGGAGGCAAGGACACATGGTGGCCTGACCAGATGATGAGTCATACTGTGCTTGAGAGAGCATGTTGAGGACGCAACATCGTTAGGTGCTGATGCCAATGCCAGCATTTACCTTGCAAACGGAGGAAGGCATCAGCAACTACTTGTAATCAGCCATGTAGGAGCTGAAATCAAGGGTAGCCCCACAATTCAGTACTGCATGCCCAATTAGTTTGGAATCTTTAGGACACAGGACAAGCCAGAAGAAAGATGAAGGAACAATGTCAGCAGTGCAGGTTCCATGTACAAACCATGCCTATGTGGATCTTTTGACTGGTATCTTGGACTGATTTTTTTTTTTTGGAGGGGAAGACCACTTGATTCTTTGCATGTAATAATACAATTCTGTATTTTCTTGGAGCTAGTTGGAACCAGTTGGTTTAACAAACACAAACGGCAATGGAAAAAGGTCTGGAGTCAAGAGTTTGACATCGATGCAATCATTCCAACAGGCCACTAATTCAATATTAGACTTCTTTGTACACCCACCGCCACAATCCAACAAATTTATGCATTTCCATGGAAAATTCACATTTACCTAATATACTCTTTCTCCTTTCATACTTACCTTCCAAGAAGAATCTTGTAATCAAAGTCCTCTGTGAAGACAATTTTATTTGGCAGATTCTACAAAATACTTTAATTTTCCTAACGTTACGATTAGTTGAGATAAAAAAACAAACACCACAATGTGGTTTGTTTCTGGGGACAAAAAGATATGGCTGTTGATGAGTTCCAACTTCCAAAGAAACAAGGGAAGATTCAGATCAAAACTGCTATGATTTTTGTCTGGGTGTTCGGTTGTGGAGGTAGAAGAAGACCCACCGGGACATCGACAACTGCCTGCCCTCTCCTCCTCCCATCCACCCGGATTTCGAATCAGATAAACTACTTTTACTCTATCTATCTCTATCTCTCTCTCTCTCTCTCCACCTCTCTCGTCTCTCACACACGGTCACTCGTATCAGTATCAGATGCATATTATCCTGAAACTCCGAAAGGTAAATACCACAGAGCAGCTAACATTTGTAAGGCCACGGGGAGTTCAAGCAATTAGCAGCAGCAGCAGCCAAGGGATGCTTATGAATCCACGTCAAATCTACTTTTCGTTTTCATCGTTTGATGGAAGGATGGATGGAAAGCACACATTTTCACAGTGTCCAAAATCTAATATTCTGTTTCCGAATTCCCCGAAATCCCTACAACGTTGATTGATTGCCATACTGATCGAGTCGGCTAAACAATCGAACAAAAACGAAGTAGCCAGAAGGGTCTCTGCATCATGAACTCCCCCCCCGGCGGGCGGCAACACGGCGCACCAAGTGTCAGGAGCATATCCTCGAACACGTTGTCTGCGTCAAACTTCGGGAATCGAAGCGGCTGCCTTTTTTAAAGCCGTATGAGAAGCAGCTGCTTCTCCCGGCAAGCCACGCAAATGATGACCAGGAACATGGGGAGCACGTAGCCTGTGGGGCGCACAGTGGATGGAGGAGGGAGGAAGAAGGTGAAGCATCAAACAGACTACAGTAGAAAGAAAACATGGCAGGAAAAAGGGAAAAGTTGCATGGAAAATGAGATGATGATGTGATCATGAAATGATATGATCTGAAAGCGGAATCGTATGGTGACGAGTTTGCATTTAATAATAATAATAATAATAATAATAATAATAATAATAATAATAATAATAATAATAATAATAATAATAATAATAATAATAATAATAATAATAATAATAATAATAATAATAATAATAATAATGTGGAGTTGTTAGTATACCTTGAGGATAAGGCGATAAAGAAAGCGGACGAGCCGTCCCACCTTACAATTTTTTTTTAGTATTGAAGGGACAATGAACTTGTTTACTTCTCTTTTTGTAAATGGATAAATCTACAAGGGCATAGAGAAATACATATCTAGTTGTTTAATTTAGCTACCAAACAAATAAATTTCGAAGTTATAAAGTATACGATCATAATGTTTTGAATTAGTATTTTTTATTTTGATTAACTGACTATTAATAATTTTAAAAACGTGGTCACAAATATGATTGATAGTAGTCTCAAATTTATGTTTGATTTTTTTTTTTTTGGCATCAACTGAATTGTGCACCCCGAATTATGTCAGGGAATGGCTAACTTCTTATCAAGTATTATTTTCAATGGTGGCTAATTAGTGAGGTGCGAAAAAAATGTATATAAATGAGTCAAAATATCATATATATAAAATCATAACGCACACTTTGACGGGCGCGAAAGCCGTTGCACATTCATTTTCTTGTTGGAGTGAAAAGTCTAGCCAGCGGTGACCTACTTCCGGAAACTTATTGGAGCTGAGCTGCAGAGAGAATATCCCATTCAATTGGCTCAAGGCAATAAGCAGAGTGGGGATTGGTTTCCCCCCTTGTGACCCCCAAGTCTCGTTGTCCCGAGCAAGTTACTGCGTACTTGAAATGGATTTTTGAGTGAAGATTCTGACGGGAAGAAATTGTAAGCGCCAGTAGCGTAAGGCGACCGGGTCAGCTGAGCCCCTTCTTGTTCATATTCCTAATCGGAATAGAGAGATTTATATAAAGAGGAATTAGAAGAATAAGTCTAAAGTGTATAAACTTATTAACCTCTTTGTGTATCAAAGTAGTCTTCATTACAAATAGACCATAATGATATGGATTAGCTTTATCTTGATTCTGTACAAGTTTTTTGCTCCGGAAAAAATGTGGATGCGTGATGATCATATACTGTTTTTCATTTAAATGTATATATCGGCAGTTAGTTCATATATAACAATAGTGTAGCTGGCACTGGAATTAGGTATTAGTAAATACAGTTCTAGTCAACTTTAATCCTCGTGGATGTGCCCAGGTTCAAAACTTCACTGCAACTAATTTTCTTTTACACCGGTTTTCCTTTTATCCAATAAATTCATTCTCTCTCTTCTAGAAAATTATAATTTGTATTTATATTTATATATTGCATTTAATCAATTTTTTTAATTAAGTGGTCCAAGTCCATAATTTTTTACCACTTATTTTATTAGTTGATCTTCCAAATTTTATAATTTTTTATAATATTTTTGTCCTCTATTTTCATCCAATCAACTCATTCTTTCTCTTTAGACATTATGCTTTACTATTTTATATTTTAATTAGTTTATTTATATATTACTTTTAATCAATGTATAATTAGGTGGTTATGACATCATGTATGCTCATTTGATTCATAATTATTATATATAATTTATATGCATAAATAATAATGCAATATTGTTTTGTTGATATATTTTAAATATTTAATAAGTGTTTATTTGTTAAGTGTTAAAAATATTTTTTAATAAATCAACTAAAATGAAACATACTTTTTAGCTAACTACAGTCCAAGAGAAATTGTACACAATATCTCTTTCTAGTTCTAGTGTTATAAATTATACTACAAACTATTATTTATGTTTTAATATCATAATATAAATATTTCAATTAATTTTGGATTCTAAAACCGTTTCCAACACTAATATTGCCTCACTCATGCCAGCAAGAGAAGCAGCCTCATTAACATCAATTATCCACGCTAGGACGACGGCAAGATGACATTGAATACTTGACAAAAAATGCACTATTAAATGTGGCATCATGATATTTCAAATGCGAAGATACTTGACATCGCTACCCCTGATGCCAAAGTGGTGCCTTATATTGCGACATTGCTTCGTTGCGACGGAGATGCAAACTTGCGATGCTAGGTTGGTTCCATGGTGGCGTTAAGTTGATATCGTACCACGTCACTTGTGTCGATTGTTGTGGCATTGTTGTGACCTTGATGCGATGCCATTTTAATGCAAGGGTGATACCATGTCTCACGGCGCTAAGTCAACACAATAGTGATGCCAAATTTTTATCGTAACTCATCATCAGTTTCAGTTGGTACGTCATTTGCTATGACTCGGAGTCGTGGCTAATCCGGCTCTAATTATAATATTTTTGCCCAATTATTATCCCTTTTTCTCTCTTGTATAATTTTACAATGCAATATATAAAGCACAATCTCACATTCACAGCACACAATATCTATAATATGCATCACAAAAAACTAAAAAATAATAATAGATTATTTTTTTAAACTTCCCATAAACTATATTGATTTTTCTCGTCTAACCTTGAATTATGAATTTACCATATGATGAACCTAAATTTTATTACGATTTTCACTTAAATTCTTCCGTCATATTATGTTAACTTTTTTCATCATTTTTAACTTTTTCTAATTGTGAAAAGACTAAAATACCCTTCCACAAATATATATATTTTTATTAAAAATAAAATAAAATACCTGGAGAATTAACAATGTTGAAGACCCTCTTTTCTCTCTCTCTCTATATATATATTAAACTATTTATTATTAAATTATTATTTTAAAAACATTAAAACATATAATAATTCATGGAAGGACATTTTATTTTTTACATAAATAGAAAAAAGTTAAAAATAACAAAAAAATTAACATAATCAAAGGAAAGACTTTAAGTGAAAATTATGATGAAATTTAAGAACATCACAAAGCTATGATGAAAATTATGATGAAATTTAAGAAAATCACGACAAGTTCTTATGCGAAAAATCGTTATAATTTATAAAATATTTAAGAAAATGACTCAAATTAATACAATATCGCAAAGCTAGTAGCTCTTTTTAGAAACATGAACAGACTATTTCTAATATTTTTAGATACTTGCCACGTGTCGTCCCAATCATATCATTCCAATCAACAACGTTTTATGCAAAATAAATAAGTGTTATAGTATATAAAGTATTATATAACACTATGATATAAATTATTTTTGAAATGTATTACTTGGTGTTCAGTATTAGAATCATGGCTGTATTATTTTTGTCATATTTAGCATACTAAAAGTAATAATTTCAATGCAAGTATTTGACGAATAAGTTTCGAATTTATTTATTTTTATTATTTAACTTTTTGTACATTGTTTTCATTTTATCCTAGAATAAAGTAGAAATGATGAACAAACAAGAGTAGGTATCTTAATCTTATGGCATTGAGATGATCTTATAACAATTTAACGAGTTCAAATACGTACTATGATGAAGAAAATTAGTGTGTTAGGTCACACGAACAAAGATGAACATAAAAATTTATGAAAGAAATCTATTGAAACGCCTAACTATATAAGGGACGATAAAGAATTAGAACTAAGTTCATATTTAAAGTATTATCAACCGTCCTAATAGTCCATATCATCAACATAACTCGGTTTAGCGGAATATATACCACCGAGTGCAAGGCACATTGAGATCTAACAACTTTTCACGTGCGTAGGACCTACACGTCTTGATGTGTCATGGCTTATGGGAGTTGTTGCGTTCTTGGAAGAAACGAAGGAGGAGCCACCTCCATGTATTATACTACGAGATATTGTTTTTATAATTAATGTTCCTTCAAGTAAATATTAAAGTGTCCTAATTCCAAAGAGAATGGATTTAATATGCCAACCGATGTGTTCTCACATGTTTAACTAAGAAAGTTTCTTAGTTATAAATATTCGATTATTTCATTAAGAACTATGATTAAATTTGTTAATTGACTAAGCAAATATCTCTTTTAGTGATGATTGATTTTAAATAATAATATCGTTTATTAATATAGCTTATAATAATTATAAATATAGAGATTAACTAGCATGCAAAACCTTTTTTATAGTAATGATTTTAAGCAGAAATCGATGATGCGAAACAAAATGATTAATATCGATAATGGTTTATTATTTTTAACTTTTAGGAATTTGTAAAGCCATATTCCTTTTTATTAACTGATACAGTCACCTTTTTATTAGTTATTATGTTGCAATATTATTTATCGATAAAAGACCTTTAAAGTATATATTAGAGATATCGAAGAAAAAGTGATAAAAATTTTAAAATATTTATTAATATGTGAAAATAACACATTACTAGTATATTCACCTATTATTATTATACTATTAATCCTCTTAATATTGCTAACTGATAAATTAAATTTGATTGATATAGTTGATTAAAGAGATTGCGCTTCAAGGAATCAAGATAAATGAAAACTATTTTTGAAGTCATCACTCGATTAAATTTTATCATTTTGTTTGTTGTTATCAGAATACTAAAATAGGTTTAAGTGCTAATAGTTTTTTTTTCTACACTAAAAGGAATTTGAGAGAGAGAGAGAGGAAAGGGAATACATAGGTGGGAATTGTGTTTGTGATTACAAGGAAGGTGGGGATTGTCGTTGTCATATTCGATCTGTTTTTTTTTTCTTTCTTTTTAAGGGCGGTGCATGGGATATTATTTTTGTTCCAAAACCCCGGGTCAGTGTGATTTCTAAAAGGCCAGCAGACCATGTGAATGCAGCGGGTTCACGATGAGATAACTGCCTACCTTCAACGTGCAATGAATTGTGATTTTTTCTGTAGAATATTCGGGTGACATGGAGTTGAAGGTCCACTCGGGACTTATTATGTTCTCATACACTTTACTTTTATTCATATATATATATATATATATATATATATATATATATATATATATATATATACCCGTTGGAGAGTGGAGATCGCGAGGCCCGCCTTTTGTGAAGACAAGCCGCATATCATCCGACCGGTGTCCTTCATATCGATCGTCTAATCCAGTATTTTTAAAATCAGATCGGACCGACCGATTCAATTGCGAATCGGGCATCAATCTAGTCCGATTAGTGTATAAAACTTATTTTTGCAAAAAACCGGATTGAACCGGATCAACTCGGCCAAAAGCCGCGTTGAATCGGAAAATCGGTTCACTCTGGTTTTTTCAAAAACAATAAAAAGAGGTGAATAAATGGAAAAAAAAAGAAACGAAGGAAAGTGTATGATAATAAGGAATTTGGAATAATAGAAAGGGGAGTAATATAAGTGATTTGATTGTAAAGAATAAATGGATGTAAATAATAAGGAAAGTAATTTGCATTTGAAATGAAATTGGAAAGATATTAATAAAGATAAATTTGAAAAAAAATTATCATGAACATAAATAAGAAGATGACAAAATTTTAATTATTATGAATATTATACAATAAAATATGAAAATGGAAAGAAAGAAAATAAAATGTAAAGAAAATATGAATTTGAAAAATAAAATGAGGGCAAGATAATAATAATAATAGAAATTCAAAAAAGAAATTATTCATGAAATTATTAAATAATTAAATATAAAATTAATTAAATGTAATATTCCTCATTAGCGTATGATATTGTCTGCTCTGGGCTTAAGCCCGCACGGTTTTCTCAAAACGCGTCACCTAGTATCAGAGTAGCGCAACGGCTCATTGCCCCTTGGGGCCCTCGCCGGCGTCTCCGGACTTCCTTGCGGGGACGTGCGGCGCTCTTCCGACCGCCGGACCCTACCTCCGGCTGAGCCGATTCCAGGGTGGGCGGGCCGTTAAGCAGAAAAGATAACTCTTCCCGTGACTTATGCACGTGGGACTAATCCAAGACATGTCTCATGCACCTTGATAAATAATATATATTCTTAAAATGTAAAAAATAAATTATTAATATTTGATTAATTTAAAATGATGATTAATATACTTTTATTTCATTATTTTTTTACCTTTTTATACTTTTATTTGTAATATATTATTTCCAAGTAAAAAATATTATTATTTTAATAAAAATCCGATGGAACCCAATTGAATCGATCGAACCATGACCTAGTTGGCCGACCGGTTCGAAGATTGGTCCGATTTTAAAAATATTGATCTGATTAGAAATCAATGACGTCCTTCTAGAGTATATATATATATAGATTCTTTACCATAATTATTTGATATATATTATATAAGATGAGCAACTACCATAATTAGGCGTCGGAGGATATGATGGGGAAATCGTGCAATGGAAACTTCAAACTTGCGAGTGGAGTTCGGAGGAGGCGCATCTTAAGATCCATAGCAAAATGGAACCAAATTAAGTAGTATCCACTTGCTTTGAACCTTTCAACGCTCCAATTTTTTTTTCAAAAATTAATAAAAATCATAAACATTGACGAAAGAACGAGAAAAAAAAAGAAAGACGAAAATTGCGTTTGATTCCTTTTATTTCTTTTTCAATGGTTAAAAGACTTCTTCAAAGTTGCTTTTTATTTTCTTTTTATAGAGCGAGAGAGGAGAAAAATCTTAGTATGGGTCCATGGGAAAATTGTAGTCCAATTATTGACCCATAGGATGGAGCGAGGAGCCACTTCGGTCGTGTTGGGCATCCACGGCTCAGATCCGCAAATTGCACTCCATATTTATACGATATAATAAATATATTACGTTACTTGTGAATTAGCTATAGATAAATACTATTTAACTTTTTTCCCAATAATCTATTATTAGGTTCTAAATTATTTCGCTCATATGTAACACCGTTGACAATTTATACTTTTCTACGATAATTTAGAAATTGAGATAATAGTTTTCGGATCCGCGTAAAAAATTAGACTCCCTGGGGACGGCGGCCTGCCCATAGTAATTAATATTATTAAAATCGAATCGAATCGAATCGATCGATAATTCGGTTTTCGATTTAATATCAAAATTATTTTTGATGTTGAACCAGTCAAAACTAATTGACCGGTTCAACCCAATTCAAATTAAGTTTTGAAAAATAGAATTTTAAAAATAATAAAAAATAGGAAAGTTAATAAGGGGAAAAGGAAATGAATATAAGAAAGGTACAAAAAGAGGGAGTATGATATGTATAAAATTAAAGAGGAATTGAAATAAGAAAGGTAAGTATTTAAAATTGATTAACATTAAAATAAAAAATTATTAAAGAACATAAATAAAGGAAATAAAAAAGGAAGTGTAAAAGAAAAAAAAATAAGAATAATTTCGTATAATATTTATTAATATAACATCTATCATTAATAACTAAAAGATACTAAATTAATAATAATATATTTTTATTTATATGTTAATCATTATTATTTATCATTATTAAAATTTTTAATAAATAAAATTATGTATATTAGTTTTTAATATTTTTAATAAGTTATTAGTACAATATTCATATATTATATCATATAACTTATATTATATTCTTATAATTATTATAAATAATATTATTTTAATAAAATCTGATTCAATCCGATCGAACTCGGTTGGATCAATCCAATCGCGACCAAATAAGAAATTTGGTCTGATCGTCGGTCCGATTTTAAAAATATTGCTGATAACAAAAGGAGTGAATCGATTATATTATATTATAGTCTCGTCGACAAGGTTTACATTACATCGTTTCCTACACGGATTGGGTTACTTGTCTTTCTCCTCTTATTTTCCTGCAATTTCCATGGAGGCGCCTAATCGCTTCACATATGTTTTAATTAATAAACTGCTTGACTTTAATTAAAAGCACTCTCCTTTTTTCTACTTAATTCTTTTTTGACGATCTCGAATAAAAGTTTCAATCTTAACGATCTTAACTAACTATAAATCAGTCAAATTTTAAATGGACGTTTTCTGTTTCATTTTTTTTCGATCGAGTTAAACACTTATTTGAGTTTTTTTTCCCGGCGCAAAACAAGGAAAATGTATTATTTTTCCTTTTTAAAAAGGGCTAACTTTTCTAAAAAATCTAATTGATTAAATTTATGGTTATTCTGAAATTTGAAGACATCTAAAAAAATATTATATTTGTGCCACCAAAAAATATTGAAAAATAATGACGTGGTACCTTTGAGAAAAAAGCGGAACGGTTTCCACCTTTTTCAGAAATTAATAAATGAAATATGAATAATTGTAGTTGTTGCTTGTTTAAATAATATGGGAAAAAATAATTTTTTTTGTAATTAGTTATCGCCTTGTGCTATAAATAAAGCCCCATGGCTGCCAAGGTGAGGCTTGAAGCAGCCTCTAGAAATAACTCCTTCCTCCTCCTTCTTCCTCCTCCTCCTTTTGACTGGAACGAAAACCCACCAAGCAGCCATCCCAGAGGAAGGAGGCATGGTGAGATCCTCGTCCTCCTCGACCTCGTCCTCTTGCGCTTCCATCGGTTCCTTGGAGGACGTCTCCGTCAAGTCCGGCGGTTCCTCCGGCGCCTCCACCGTCAAGTTCCTTTGCAGCTACGGCGGCAAGATCCTCCCTCGGTACCCCGACGGCAAGCTCCGATACGTCGGCGGCGATACCCGCGTCCTCGCCGTCGATCGATCGGTTTCCTACCCAGGTACCTTTTTTTTATTCGATCGGGATTCGTGGAACGTGTCTGCGTATCTGGTGTTTGTGGTTGTGACTGCCGGTTATTCTTTGTGTGTGTGTGGCCATCGGGTGTTGATTAGAGTTGGGGTTTCTTTGGATGTGACAGAACTGCAAACGAAGCTGAGGGAGCTCTGCGGATGGGGCGCGCCGGTGAACGTCCGGTGTCAGTTGCCGACTGAGGACCTGGACGCGCTGGTCTCGATCACCTCCGACGATGACCTGAAGAATCTGTTGGATGAGTACGACCTATCCTCCGCCGCCAAGATCCGCACTTTTCTTCTCCCGTCTCCATCTCCATCTCCATCGTCTACCTCCTCCATCTCCCCCTCCTCTAAACCGTCTTCCAAATCGCCCACCGCGTCCCCGGCCTATGGAGGCGGACGGGCGCCGGCGACAGCCGGGCGCTGCGTCCATCAGATGGCCGCTCCGGTTTCCGAGAGCAGGCTGATGGCCAGCCGGTACGAGAAGCCAGCGATTGTGGGGGGTGAGGTCCGTTTTCAAGGGCACCACGGTCACCACCACTACGTTCACCCCGTGGCTCCACGCAGCTTTCTGGTGCACCATGGCAACCACTGGCAATAGAGAGAGGCTGCTGCAAACAGTGGGTACTGGTGCAGAACCATGAGAAAACTTTGAGGTAAACGAAACAGAGGAACAAAGCGAAAGCATTTGGATTGTAAGCAGGATTGCTGTGTACTCGTTGTCCTTTTTCTCCAATCAATATAAAAGAAAACTTAAACCAACAAAGAAACGAATCATCAGATCAAAGCCTAAATGAATCCATCTCTCAATGTCTGTTGCTTGTTCTGAATGGGTTTGCTCTCTGTCTGTTGATCGCTATTGTCGTTATTGCTGTCATCAGTCGTCCACCCACCATTATCATCCTTTGTTTGTTCGTTCTACATGATGTGTTCGATGTACCTTTTTAGATCCTAGTGTTGCCGTCTAGTCTACGTTGCCTTTCGTATAGTTCAGCATTAATTGTTGTGATCTTTCGATCATAATCTGCATTAATTTCTGATTTTTACGTTTGTTTTGCTGATTCCTTTTGCTGTCTTTCCTCTATCGCAGGTTATTTTTGGGGATTTGCTTCTGGAAACTGTTGAGCGGCGGCGGAAAAGGGATGCTTTTTTTTTCCCGGGGGCTGGAAACCCTAACAGCATGCTGAATTGAATGCTGCAGCGGATTCGAATTAATTGCTTCATTCCACTCTCTGCAATTTATTGCGCCGCAGAGAGATGTGCATAGAAGCACAATATAGAGTCGCAAATACGCTTACGTAGCCAATTAATACATACATCCAATAAAGAACCAAGTATTAATTATGTACAGAACATATGCGGTAGCCTTCTTTATATTTTGTTACCTGCTTGGAGCATATTTTTTTGCTGATCATCCAAGGGGTATGCATAATAATGAGAATGTTCATATCGGTTTTTTTTAATTCCATATCTTTTTATAAAGATTTGTAAATATTGATCCTTTCGAAGCCCCAACATTTCCACAATTTATCATCATACAGAGAAGTAAAGCCCTTTTGTCTTTCTCCTTTTATTTTTCAGCGGTTTATTCAGGTTTATCCTTTTTGTTTTTATTAGGGCCTCTAGAATGCATCGCCATTCTGTATAAACGACGAGGTCCATAAATATCTAATTTCTTATATTTTTCCTTTAAAATTTGCTTCATCAAGTTTGCAACATATTATAGCTTTAGCTTCCTAATTGCTAATCGTTTATACAGAATATGTTTTGATATAGAAGAAAAAGCAGAAAGAGGAGTCTATCAAAATTCAACAATAGTATTATGGTATACCTTTAGCTTGATGCGAGCTTATAAAGATGGAACCAAAGTGTTTTGGTGTAGTCTAATATCTGCAAAATTTGAGAAAAAAATGACGAAACTTATATGTAATGTATTAATGATGATGTTCCTAATTAAATAGTTCTCACCTTGTTTTCTATTTTTTACATCAATAGATCTCCATCTAATTTTAACACACACACACTCTCTCTCTCAAATAGTTTTATAGTTGAATTTATACTAATGTTATATTAGAACAGTACATATCAAGAGTCAATAAAGAGAAACTAATTTCAACAATAAAACAATTGATAAGTATACGTACTTAATCAAATTAAGTTCATAATGATAAAAAAAACATTTCGTGACAATGAGATGGTTATTTGGTCGAAGACACATTATTCCAGAGATAAATAGAAAGGTAATGATATGAAGATCTCAATTTAATTTTTTAAATTCTGTTATCTTATGCTTTTAATATTATTAATTGATTTTAAGAGGATCTTAATCATGATAGTATGATTTTTTAATCTTATTCAATCATATATGATCCTAATATATAATAGCAAAAACGTATGCATGATAATAACAATTAATTTAAATAAAATTTTAGTATATTTTCCTCATTATTATTATGTTCAAAATTAATCAAAGTATAACTTGTTGATGTCTAATTTGAGAGTTGAGTGAAAAAATATGAAAAAGGTTTTTTAAAATTAAGAAAATATTTTTTATCAATAAATAGCATTTTACTATACTCGATTTGTGTAAAGGTGCAAAATATATTTTTATTCAGGCGTAAGTGTATTCTTTTCCTATCTGATAATTGCCAAAACCTTTTTTTTTCATTTGACGATATTTTATCACAATTAAAAAATAGTACTTTTGGGTAAATTATTCAATTACGTGAAATATCCTCCAACCTTGTCCGTTTTTCCAACATTATCATCTAACTTTATTTTGTAACAAGACTGGTGCTGACGCGGCATCTTTTCTTTTCTACATGCAAACATTTATCGATATGACAATATTAAAAAAATAAAAAAATAATTCTAAAAAATAAAAATGCCACACAATCAAAAGAAGGGGGCGACGCCCCTCTGCGACCACCGGCAATCGTTGGAGGGGGTCGAGCCGATGAAGTCAAAGGGGGCAAGGGCGAGTCGCCCCTTTTCTACCGACACGCGCGGGAGGGAGGGAGGCCACCCCTGTGACCTTCTCCGGCGAAGGTGGCAACCTCTCTCCCCCCTCTCCCTTTTCCCTTTCCTTGCGCTTGTCGTCGCAGGGAAAAAAAGGGGGTCCCCCCTCTTCGTCAGCGAAGGTCGCACAGGGAGGCCCCCTTTGCTCCTCGTTGAAGAGAGAGAAGGGGGTGTTCGCCCCCTCCTTTTTTATTTTTATTATTATATTTTAAATGTAATTTAATTATTTTGTATTATTTTATTTTTTTAATAATTTACTAATTTAGAGAGTAGTTTGTGTGGCGTGCTACATTGGATGAGTGCCTACGTGGAGGAGCGAGAACGTCACGATTTTAGCTATGCATCCGGAGAATGAGTAATCGGCGGTGAAAAGGACGTTCGTGCAATGAGTCAAAAAGATTGAGGGCATTTTTATTATAAATTAAAGTTGGAGGGTAACGTTGAGCAAACGCCTAAGTTGGAGGACAGTTGGTGTAATTTTTTCGTCATCTTTTCATTACTATAAAATTATTATTTTTTGATGAATTTTCATCTTATACTTTTTAAGAACTAGGGTATAAAGTGTAAATCATATCTTCATGTTTGATAGACAATTGGCAAACAGAAATATAGCTAGTAGAAAATGGTATTCTTGTAATTTATGAAAGATCGACATTTTATCAAATTTCTTTCATACTTTCTCCTGGTATCAATTAACGAAAATTCCATTTTTCGTTTCTTTTTTCTGCACACAACGAAAACGCAAGCTGTTTTAATGGATTTTTTTTTTTAATTTCTTCTTATATCATTTAAGTTGGAACAAAATCGGCATAGTTTTTTTTCCGGAAATAATCAAATCTAATACATCTCACTTTGATCAAAAGCTAAATGATTTGACGGTCTACCACGTTTTTTAGGCATCTTCTCATTTTTTTAAAAAAAAAACGGTGTCAACGATTTAACATATCTATAACATAAAATTAATTCGATAAAATATATCTATAACATTTTTTTTTACATTAATACATGAAATCTTGTTTAAAGAGGATTATCGCTCAACCCAACTTTGAACTCGTGAATCAGAGTAAGCACAAGATTGGAGCTTTTCAAGTGCATAAAATTGCCAGGAAACGTTGCTGAAGAAAATATCAGCTTTGGTGGGCGAACATGCAAAGTATATTCGTCGATTACCAAATTTCGTCAAAGACGAAACTACCAATTTTTTTTCACGTCATTAACGAATTAATAATAAATTAATAAATAACCTTTTATTTGGAAACTCACTATAATCCAATTCGCAATTCAAAATAGCATATTAATAAAAATAAATTGAGATGATGGTGATTTAATTTTTTACTTAGCGCTCTAAAATTCTGAATTAGGAAACAAAAAAAAGATAATAATCAAATCTATCATTTTAATGAATTAATTTCTAGATATTTTCAATGTTAAAGAGAAATTATTTTTAATGTTTATTTATTATTTAGAAGAGTGCAATCTTAAAAAATAGTTGGCTTGCTGAAATTCATCAGTTTGAATCCCATTCTCCGGTCGAGAAAGGAAAAAAAAAAGTGAGTTCGAAAATCCAGTCGTAAAAAAATTACTTTTTATTACGTAAATAATTAATCAACTTCATTAAGCAATATTAGTCAAGCTCGCATTCTCAATCGATCATCTCATTTGTTAGCAATTAACAATTTAACATAACTATCCCTCAAATTCATCACGTTCTTTGAAGTTCAAGTTTTGAAATTATCTAACCATCATTAATCTTTTAAATTTAAAATATTCCTTTTTTCTTTTGCTAAAGGATTGCTGAACCGTTCGCCTAGTCACCTATCGTAAGATATAAAAAGTGATTGACAAAAGAAGAAATAAAATAAAAAAAATACTATTTTTTTAATTCTGATCATAATTGGTGTGGGCCCATCATTGTAAAAAAAATTGGTGTTCGGCTAAAAAAGATTGAATAAGGCCTTACCCATTTTTGTTACCTAGATTTTTTTTTAAAAAAAATATCACTTATTGAGATAGCAAATAATATACATTATTGTATTTATCATGTATCATAATCTATTTAAGAATTCAAGTAGTCATTTTTACTTATAATAAACAAATACAACATAATATATCTTTTATTAAAAATTCGGTAGAAGAAAATTTTATATAATTCGATCGGAAACTAGAATCATAAATTCATAAATAAATATGTCGATACACATTTAAATAAAAAATAATGACAACATATTATTAACACGTGTAGATATTCATACTTGTAGGATCATAAGGCACCAAGAGGGAGGGTGAATTGGTGTTTAAATCGAAAATATTGATTTTACGAAAATCGTCGAGGAAGCTTAAAATCGATTCGTTAATATTTAAACCAACACAATAGCAATCAAATCACATGCATAATAGAGTAGGAAGGAGAGAAAAAGATAAACTCGAGATGCACGATAGTTTGTTGACGAGGTTCAGCCACACCTTGGCATACGTCTCCACTCCGATTTCTCGACCTCGAGACCGTCGGAGATTCACTAGCTTTCTCTTTTCTTCTAGAGAGAGAATAACCATTTTTACACCATAATGCATTCTTCTTTGCTCAAGAGGTAAGGCACGCCTTTTCTTACAAAGAGCTCTAAAAAATTAACTAAATAAAAATTTCCTCCAATGCTCTCTTCTTACAAATAATGTTCTCACTAAGAAACTAGAAGAGGGAATGGATGATTTGCAACTTTGACTAAAAAAAATGCTTTGAATTTGAAGGGATCTCTAGAATGATTTGCCTTGCTTAGTTGGTGTTCCTTCAATCTTTTGGATCCCTTTTATAGGCTTCTCTTGAAAATTTGGCCGTTGCAAAGTAATTCAAAAAGATTGTGCTGTCAGCTCTATAACGGTTGACCGTTTTAGATAATGGTCGACCGTTATGAATAGTAACTAGCCATTGTGCTTGTCTTTTCTGCATAGTTATCCGTTGATGGTAGTCCGTAGAAGGATTTTAGCCGTTGTTGTTGCCTTTGCTCCCATAACGGTCGACCGTTAATGTTTCGGTCATCTATTTTAAAAATATTTTTGGTCTCTGTGATTAGCAGTCATTTCGATAGCAGCTTCGATCGTCCGTTTTAAATCGTTCATCCTTTTTTACCCATAACGGTCGACTGTTAATGTATCGGTCGACCGTTTTGTCATTGACAGTCTGATAGATCTGCACTCTTTTATACATAACTTTTTGCACAGTTATTCAAATAAGATGATATTTAATTTTATCGAAAGATAACAAAATGCTCTACAACTTTTGTATTCATCATTCATTCAAAATACAATGAGATCATAGTCAAATATTCAATCAAAGTTCAGTGCATAAAGTTATCCATTTCAAATGAAACATTTTATATATTTACTCTTTTATACATAACTTTTCATACTAGTATGCAAATGAGATGATATTTGATTCTATGAAAAGTTAACACTTTTATTTACAATTTTCATGCTCACCTCTTATCTCAAATTAGTTGATAAAGCAATCAAATATTTAATAAAAGTTCAGCACATAAAATTATCAACTTCGAATAGAACTTGTCGATCTTCACTATTTTTGGCATAACTTTTGATATGGTTATTCAAATGAGGTGATTCTTAATTTTATGAAAATATAAGAGAATTATATATAACTTTTATATTAATCTCTTTATCAAGATCTTATGATGGAATACTCAAATATTAAGTACAAGTTTAGTAGATAAAAATATCAAATACAATTTGAACTTTTCAAATAAACATAACGTTTTATGTTGTTGTCCCAATGAGGTGATTCTTAATCTTCTAGAAAGACAAGAAAGTTATTTATAACTTTTATATTCACCTCTTAATATAAATCTCATGCAAACATAGACAAATATTAATTGAAAGTTTAGTGCATGAAGTCATTCATTTCTATTTAAACTTTTTTGACATTTTAAATATAACTTTTAATCTTTTGAGATTTGTATCATCAAAATATAATTATATAGGGATTAAAAACTTTGATCCAACAATACTATTATTCCAACTAATAATATTATTATATTCACGAATATCGATAGACCTTAATCAAGTTTTATCATAAGAAAAATATTATAAAACAGATAAAATTGTGCTTTCCTCCTCTTACTGTCTCAAGCATCAATCTCATTTTCAAACAAAGACTACCATTCTTTAATTAGGATTCATTTCTCTATTTGTATTCCATTCTTTTATTTTATCAGTTTACATGTGTTCATCTTTTCCTATGGGAGCTCTCTTTTTTTTTATCATATGGTGCTTAAAATATTGACAGTTCAGTGCAGAGAATTAGCTTTTTAGATTTTTTCCTAAGTAAGCTTGTGTAGGAACTGTAATCAGTCTACTGCAAAGGTGCCATTTTATTAGCTCCTTTTTCTTTCTTCGAGAGTTTAAGGAAAAAAAAATGGAACACCGTTTGACATTAAAAGGTAGATAATTAGTAAACTAAAAAAAATTATAAGATGATCAATAAAAAAACAACACAAAGTGCATATACAAAAAAAATAAGAGTTTAATTTGAGATAGATGTTAAAATAATTAAAATTCAAAATATATTTTTTAGCATAAGATATATGTGCATATTTAACTGAACCGAAAATGAAATTTTCTATTAGATTCCCCTCCGGAGGGACAAAAAAAAGGGAAAAAATTTATAAAACTTAGCAATGTGACAAGATTTAAAACATATGAAAGCAAGTTGTCTCAGAGTTGAATAATATGATACATATGTGCAGATCACAATCCAGCAATGGGTGGTGACATCTGCACCATGGCATGCAGCTGGAACGCGTAAGGAATGGTATGGACCCATCAAAGCTAATTAGCCCGTCGAATGAGTCCTTACTGGTATAGTATATATAGTATTTATGAATTTTCTTTTTTTATTAAGAAAATAGTAAGAAAGAAAACACCTTGCATTTCGCCTAGTAAATTTAATTCAGATATTGAGAGAAAAATAATAACAGATCTGTTAATGTTCAGTTCAGTTAATGTTCCATTTCCATCTTTAGAGCTAACTGTAGGTATCTGTAAAAATCATGCGTAAAGCCATGCATTCATAATGAGGAGCTATAATTAGGGTTGACTTCTGTGTCACTGTGTCATAGAGCTGACTTTTCTACGTTTTCCGGGACGATGACGTTGTTCACTTGTTCAGATGATTCGCTGAAATGTTGGTACGATTCAGAAGTTTTTTTTCTGACCTTGAGATTTCACACAAATTTCTGCTCTCAGAGTTTGATTTCGTATTAAAGACGTGCGAATAAAAAAGTCACCTAAATTTCTTTTTGTGCCAAATTAAACTCATTTCCAGATTTGATCATGAACAGTCCCAGAAAAGGAAATCGATCGATCTGTCATAAATTTCCATGTTGTCGTCAACATTCAGGGAACGGACTGTTTTATTTGTCATGAATCAGCAAACCTTAACATGATTCTTATAGTAAGATAAATTATAGGATTCCGAGTCTCCGACCATAAACCAAGAGAGAGTTTATTTGCCCGCTAAAGAATAAATTATTTATTTATTCGGGACAAGTAAAATCTGATTAATTTAGTATTATGAATGAGAGCAAAAGGATAAATTTTAATCAAATTGACATATTTTCAAAAAGCCACGTCTCAATACTGTTCATTTTTGGACAAAACTTTAATTTAACTTAGGCATTATATAGTAATGTCAATGCATAACAAGTCTATAGGTCAAAGAGTAGATCTGATACAAATTTGAGTGATCGGAATAATATATGATATAATTTGATTAATTATAAATTGCATATATTTTTTATCAGAGGGCACTGGTTGTAAAGCACGTTGGCAATAAGAAATTTAGAAGAGACCGAATGAATTTCGCATGGAAGGTGAATAATGGTTTCCGGTGAATAGCTAAAAAACTGGGCATCCAAAAATCTCATATTAAATATTAATGTAGTATGAGTTTCCACTCAACAACCATTATAAAATTTTTAAGCCGAATGTAGAGGATCAAGAACAACTTCCATGGATTGGCTCAGTACCTTCTGGCATGAGCTGCAAAGAACCAATAAAAAAAATTGAACACTGCAGTCAACCATTCTGAGAGGATCCTTGATCTCAGCCCGACGTTGCCACTATCTCTTGATGTCGGGGTGATCCTATTCCTCGTGATCCTAATTAGCAGAGCAGATCCAAAATCTTGACTAAAGAGGGAAGGGAACATCGAGAATAGATCCTTGGGCTTTCACTTTTGGTGTTCTTGGTAGGAGAGAAAATGTAAAGGGCAGGGGAACATCAAGAAAAAAAATCCTTGCCGCCGCTTTCACTTCTCATGTTCTTGACAGGAGAGTAGTGAAGAGGAAAGGGAACATGAACAATGTCAGTTTAAGAGCGGCTTGCTCACGTGAGACCTAAAAAGAAACGCAAAAGATCACAACCGCTGACTAGGACGAGTGGGATTCCCTTGCAGTGTATACCCTGCAAATTTGTATGCAGTATATTATTTTTGCCTTTTTATTATGTTTCGATTTTTTATGTCTGAAATTTATATCATCCAACTTAGAATATTTTTCTATGGTCGACTACAATTATAAGCATTTTGGAATTCATATCAAGATAATCAGATCAAAATATATCAAAATTAGATTGTCCTCCGAGCTTTGCCAAAGACTCCAGATACTTGTTTACTTGGAGAATGCATCCGTGGATTGGGCTTCAGTTAACTATAATACAGGCATGGAATACCCTTGGGAAAAAAAAAAGAGAATTCAACTGTCAATAGATGATTTCGTAGATATAAGATATCGCCAATAAACAAAAAGATTAGGGAGCCTATTAAGAAATCTAGGCGGGATCGATGCAAATCGTCGAATTCAAATAGTTCGATGATCAATTCCAATCCATCAAATTTGAAGTTTCAGAGTTTGTTCTTTTGTTTTTTTAAAAAATAATCGTGGATAAATAGAATTGAATCTGATTGTCGCATTAACTATTGATGTTACTATACAGTTGGGAAACTAATAAATAGGCTCCATTTCCCCGTAAATTAAAAAAAATAAAGTCCATCAATAATGCTGGTACAATTAAAGCGTCAACAGCCCAGAAACGATAATTGTAGCTAATTATGCACAGTAACGCAATCCAACATGAATTTGATACATCAATATCCATGCATGCATGCACGTAGGCCCGCACTTACCAATACAAATTAATGGACGAGAGCAGCTAAGTCACATCGTATGATCATTGATCAATCAGCTGATTAAAAGAATTGAAAGTTTAAACCGATTGAATCGCAGCTGCTACATGTCGAAGTAATGATCCAGCATCTTCTAATGCTTCTTAATTAACTACATCGTGCACGGTACATGCATTTGCAGAAGGAAGAAGAACAAAAAAGGACTACCATCAGGCAGATCAAGGAGCTATAGCTGGCTACGTACGTAGAAAGTTGTCAATGTTCACAATAAAATTAGGGCCATCGTTATTGACGTTGATCGGCTTCGCCGGCCTCGGATTCAGCTTTCAGCCACATCAGTCTACAAAAGGCAAAGAAAACAAAAAACGTCGATGAAGACATATATCGTATGCAGAGAGAGAGAGAGAGAGAGAGAGAGAGAGAGAGAGAGAGAGAGGCATGACTGTTATAGGTGTATGCATGCGAATTGCGAAGTAATTACCACGCTTGGCATTTGGCGTGTCCTTGCAGAGTAGGAGAAGAATCAACGCCACGACGAAGGCAAGAAGGAATCCGAGCAAAATGTCATCTGCATCACAATCGAATCGGGACGAAGACACCCCCATCATCATTATCGTCTTCGCCATTTTTTCATACACAGCTCAAATTATCCCTTAGTTTTTGGGTGAGAGAGACGGAGAAAATATCGGAACATTTATATATTATACGATTAGTGAAAGGTGAAGGAACGTTCTTCCATGGAAGCTGTGTATGCTAATTTGTACATGCGTCATGCAGATCACTTGGAGGCAACTACAAGAGAATATATTAGTTAATTCTTGTAGTGTTATGGATGAATTGTGTTGAGTGGGATCATGCATTCTTCTTATTATTATTATTATGGCAACTCCATTGTTGGTCAACTAATTAATTAATTGACTAAAGACCTTATAATTAAGGCCGGCTGCATGAAGGCGATAATAACAGAAACAAAAAAACATGTATAAGTTGACATTGCATAAATTTACATCGTGCACGAGCGTGTTGTGAAAGACGTCGAGCGTCTGTACTTAAGCGTGCGTGTGTGAGAGACGATCTTAAAAACATAGATGATGAACGAGTAATGATATAAATGCTTGCATTTAATTTATCATAAGGTATTCATTTTAGACGCACGTACATAAATTCTCATGGGTTTTTTAGGACACGTCTCTACAGTCTACTATATTGTAGAACTTAAACAAATATCATGTTGTACAAGACATGAAATGTTATATGTATATATTTCATAGACATATTTAAAAGAAGTGTACTTATCATCACGCCAAAATTCTTAATGATATTTTTAGGATAATTTTATCTTTTCATTTTGACCGTCAAAATTTGAGCATATAAAGTGCTGTATATATTAGGAATAGAACACTTAGGATTGATGTAATAAAAACAGAAAAATATGAACCCATAAATTAAATTAAAGGTGATAAAATTCTCTTGTTCAATGTAAAAAAGAAAAAAATATTCACGGATACGAAGGTTGCCGCTAAGAGAAAATTTTATTAGAAGCACTTCATGATTGTACCCGTTAATGGTCCAAACCCTCTAGCTTATCCTCATTTTTTTTTCACAATTTTAGTATATGGTACAATAATTCAAACCGAAACAACACTGTATATAAGGATAAAAATAAATAAAGAACGAGTGAGATTGGGATTTTAAAAAAAATAATAAGTGTTTAAAGTATGCATCAAAGATGAATGTAAGTTGTTTTACTTTTCTCTTTTGTATATATAAAGTTGTGCTATCCATGTATACATCATCCATAAATGAAATTTAAAAATATGTTAATATGCTATTGCAATCATAAAATTTGTGTCCAGTGACAACCTGTTCATTGCAGCAATTCTAAGTTTTAGACAATTTAGATTGTCATCATTTTAATTCAATGATCCAAATTATTTGTGTTTTGGATTGTTAACTCAAAATGATATTAATTATAAAGATTAAAACTATACTGATAAGATCGGACTGGTTGGGCTGGTCAACCATGAAAGGGCACCTAGTTCGGTCCAATTTAACATAAAAATCGGAAATATATTTGAACCGAATAACCTGTTCGATCCGAGATGAAAACTCGTTTGAACTTTAAAAGTGAAAAAAAACATTGAAAAAGAAAAGAAAATTAACGAGAAAATGAAAGGAAACTATGGAACATGTTTAAATCAGACATTTAAAATTTAAATAAAATAGTAATAAAAGGATGATTAAAAAGGAGGTTAACATAGAATTAATAAAGAGGAAGCAATAAAATGAAAATAAAAGAAACAAAGTGTGTAAAAAAAGTAAAATAAAATTAAGAAGAAATAACAGTTATTATAGTAAAACAAGTACCATATTATCAAAGCGATAATAAAAATTTAATAATAATCAATTAGTGTTAACATTTTTTTGCTTATTAATATTAACAAATTGGGAGTCATTTTCTTATCAATATTGATAGTTTAAAATATAATGGTTATTATTATGAAAATATTGCTTTGAAGTTTGTCATCAATGCAAGTTAGATTGCATGTTGTTTTTGTAGTTTCTGTGTAACATTCCCCATCAGCGTGTAATATTGCCCGCACGATTTTCTCAAAACGCGTCACACCTAATGAAGAACATGTTTCTATATATACACAGCATCTTCTCCCGTGACTTATGCACGTGGGACTAATCCAAAGTATGCCTCATGCACCCTTCCCCTTTAGGGGACTTGACGTCCTCGTTGAGTAATTGCACCCCACCATGCATAGAGGCTCACGTGAAGTGGCTCTGATATCATAGGGTACACAATCATGATTGTGATACATATTGATCCATGATTTGCTCTACATATCCATAACTCTTGATTATGAAGCTCTGCTTAACTGTATGGCACATAATCATGGAGGGATACGTATTGAACCATGATGAGTATGTGCAATGACACATGTGTGAAGTTGAATTATGAAAATGATGATATCTTAAGTTATTTTACTTATATGAAAGATCATATGATTTGAGAAGTTATGTTATATGTGCTATGCTTTAAATATTTTCTCATATGAAAGTAATGTAGTTTATTTAAATATTATATACACTCGTATTGTTCCCTTATGTTGTACTTTTATTTCACTCACTTAGCAAATGATTGTTGCTCACAGTATTCATTTTAAATTTTTCAAATACTCATAAGTTCTTAAGTTGAGTCGACTCGGAACTTATTTTGCTGCATATAAAAGAGGTCGAGCCGCTGGAGCACTTTAATCTCCCTTCACTTTTGTTTTTGAATCTTGCATATTAATAGATAGTCTTAAATGTTGTAATTAAGTTTGTGAAAATTTTTTTGTAAAGTTGTATAAGACTTGATCTTATGGGATGTTACATGTGAAATGATTTATGAAACAATGATTATAATATGTGAATGTCACGTCTTATAACTTTTATTTAAACTTTGATGAATATATATATGTATCTTTTATATGTATTGACAAATAACACATGATAAATAAATAAGAGAGATCTTATCAATTTTATTTTTAAAATTGTTAATGTAACATCCCAAAGAAATAAAAAAAAGGAAAGAAAACAAAGTAAAGACCATGCGCATGAGGCCCAAAAGCTCACCCAACTAACCTAACCTAAAAGCAACCTAATCTATCTCTCCCTCTCATTTGATCAGCCGACACACTCCCAAAAGACCCCTCAAAACCCCTTATGCAATAGGAAGCTCCACACTCACCATCTCTCCCTCTCTCTCCAAAAGTGTTCGGCCAATACCTCTCCAACTAGCTCTCATTCTCTCTTACACTCTCTCTTATCTCCTCCATTAGCACACGTGGACAGCAATAAGGAAGGAGAAATGAGCTTGATTTGGAGCTAGAGAAAAAGGAGAGAAGCTAAGATTTAGGACATAAGCTAAGCAAGTATGTTTGAGGAAATCCAAATCTTTCTAAACATCTCCCTAATGATGTTTGAAATATGTGGATTAGGGCATAAGAGCAAACTCCTTGTTCTTAAAGTGAAGGCTTAGGAAATATGTATTTGGTGATTCATGTTTCTTGATTACTATTTTATTGCTAATCATGTTTAGATATATGAGGTTTATTGTAGTTGTGTTTGCTCATTATGAAATCATTTGATGCTCATGTATATTTATGAATGTGATTAACATATTAGATGTCTTTATGTGAAAACCCTATGTGTTTCATGATTAGAGTACTAAGAATGTTGATAAATGATGTATGTGATGTGTAGAGCAAAATCTATACTCAATATGTAAAAGTATGCAAGATTGAAAAGAAAATTATGTAGAAATCGTGTGCCTGTCGGCCTAGAACAAGCGACCGATAAGATATTGGTCGACCATTCTGAAAATCATTGCAGTGTGGAACTCTGTCCAACGATCGATCGATTTATCAATTGTCATCCGTTCTAGAAGGGTCATTAGATTCTGTGATTAGCGGACGTCCGAACGCTCTATTTCGATCGTCCGAAAGTCATGAAACGGTCGACCGATATTCCAGTGGTCATCCGATTTGAGTAGTCTTTACATTCTGATTATGTGAATCGTAACCCAAAATAGTCGTCCGTTTTGGAAGCTGATTGTTATGATTGAATGTCCACACCTAACATTATTTGAAGTATGTATGATATTAAATATGATTAATGATTGTATGTATGGATGAATGTAAGTAAAAGATGAATTTGCAAGAAGATGTCTTATTGTAATCGTGGAGGGAAATAAAGTTTTCACATGCTAGCATATGTGTCGTATTCCTAGAGAAAATACTTCCAAATGGGGACAATCGTCCCGCCCTAGCTAGTCAAGGTCCGGCGAGTCAACATGGTCTTCCCAATCACCAAGATAATAAACTATCTTAATCAAGATAGAAGATGAAAAGATGATGCAAAGTGAAAAATAAAGTCTTACACTTATGTAAAGTCTTGCATGTGTGTATGTATTTTCCAAAGATGACTTGGGACATAAAGATGAAGATGATGATGAAAGCACCAATCGGTTGCTAATGTATGTCCCCTTGTCATAAGATATTATGTAAGAATATGTTAAAGTAAAGCAAGATAAATGATGATATGTCTTAGTATAAAGATAAGTCATGATATGCTTTGACATAATACTATGAAGTTATATGCTTCTTATCTTGTCATAATGATATGTTCATATGCCATGTAGTATGCATAAATTTATGTTCTATGATGATGATATGCATATGTCATGGCATGTAGAGATTATGTCATATGATTATAGCGTGCACGAGCCTCAATATACTCTAACGGGAGAAATCCCCTGTAATGGGAGAGAGAGACCGTGATCAGTCAGTTGCCCGAGTGGTGACCCGGAACCGCTTTCAGCAGCTGGGAAGGCGCTGCTGTTCTAGAATCGTTAGATTCTATATCCTGTTCGAGAACTGAACAAAAGTTTACCAAGCTTCAGTTCGAGTAGATTCCCAAAAGGGGGGGGGGGGGTGTTTTGAGTCCCACACGAAAATCTCCAGTATTTTCGAGCACTTCTTGATGATCACATAGAACTTCAAGAAGTGATTAAAGAATTTTTCCGCCCATACAAACGTTCTTGGAGGGCTGAGCGGCTCGTCGAAATGTTGGAAGAAGAACATGGCGGCGAGCAAATTCACAATATCCTCAAAAGTCTCAAAACTCAGCGGAACCATAGTCCTTATTATTTTAGTGAGCTAGCTCTTTCCCTCTCTATGCCTTCTTCAAGGACACCTTCTCCTTTCACTTTGATCTCTCCAGGAAATCTCTTGTCATCCTCCTACGGTCTCTTTCCGAAGAAGAAGCTCAACAAGCTGCTGCTTTTGTGCCTATCTCTCTTCAATCAAGCTTTGAACTAGGTAGTGCTACTGAAACCACTTTGTGCATCTTCTGTTGCCGGGAAAGAAAGACGTGTTGGGTCAGTCCGGCACGTCACGCTTGCTAATACCCATGGATCCGTGCAGGTATGGACGAGGGTTATGTTCGACGGCAAGGACCTCATGACGAAGACATTGCACATGGGTTGATCGGGCTATGGTCCAAATTATCTTATTTAGATTTTCATGATGGACTCTTATAAGAGTCAAGTATGTATGGTCTATAGGCCTTTGAGTCATTTACTTTTGTATGAACTCATTTATGTATGATGCACCCTATGTTGGGTATTACGTCAGAACCTATGTGGCCCATGTGCTAGATATGTATTTTGGAATTTTATTTAATTATGAAGTTTTTCGCTGTTTTACGTTATATTATTCTTATAATGTTTTCGCTGCAAATTTTTTACGAAATTAAGTCATGTAAAGGTCAAAGTAACGTCGCCTAGGATTCAGCAAAATATTAAATTATGGTGAAAATTTGAGAACATTACAGTTAAATATAATTAAGATTATAATAATTGATATTAAAATTTAATCACGGAGTTGGATGTGACATTCTTTGTGCCATCACGTCCTCCCACAGATTATTAGTTTATTATTTTCGAAGTTATTAATTCAATATCGATCCGGCATGACCTGTCCGTTCGATAGAGTTTTATTCCCTGTTGTATATAACAACATTTCTTTTTTGGGGGGCATATGTTAATATTTGAGAATCACATTGTTATTAATATAATATATATGTGGCTAGGGGTGGATGAGCTGGTAAACACGATGATTGAATCAGATCAGACATTGCTTATAATATTTTATTTAATTATAATCATATATATGATTTAAAATTTAGAAAAAGAAAAAGTTTTAAGAATGAAAATAATATTAAAATATTAATGAAATTTAATTATTTAAAATAAAATATTAACAATATTTAAAATATTTAATTATGTAAAAAAGTAAGAAAAATTTAAAAGATAAAAATGATGGTCGAATTTGATTTTGATCTGGTCGATTTTGTTGTCCTAAAATTAAGAATTATCCCAATCTTTGAATGATATTTTTATTTTGTACTTTACTACTTAGTCTCACTTACACATTACAATAATTATCAACATCTTAAGCATATTGCAAATTAAACAATAAGCAAACCTGACAATCAGGGATGGAGCTAGATAGGGGTTAGGGGCCCCTCTAACTTTTTTGTTATACTACACATATAATGTTATATTATATATGTTTTTTTTAAAAAGAAATTGTGATTGGCCCCTCTTAATTTTTTTGAAGTATACTATATTTAATAATATACCATATATTTTTCCTAAAAGATATATTAATAGGCCTTCCTAATCTTATGAAATTTACATAAATATATTTTTTTATTATTGTATTTATGAGTATATATGAAAAGATTTATAGTGCAATGCCTGCATTTATGGAAAATATAATATGTATACGAATAAGTTTGATTCCTTTTCATAACAAATAAAACTACTTAGTTAAGTATTTAAAAAATTAGTCACATATATATTCATCTAACTTTTTGAAGTTAATTATTTCATATATATATATATATTATGATAAATATAATTGTATTATTTTTTCATAAAATTCAACTTGTAAGATGAACATGACAAATAAAAAATGCATGATGAATAATAAAAGATATATTTTAACTAAAATAAATAAATTTACAATTATAAGTTATTTTATAAAATATTTTTTTCTAGAGTAATTTTTTTCTTAATTTTATTATTTTTGAAATAATTACATATTCATGCATATATATGTATCATTTTTTTTCTCTACACTCTTTATATTTCGAACCCCCTAACTTTTCGTCCTAACTCCGTCCCTCCTTACAATTACATTAAACATCGTGCCTCGAAATTAGTGACTTTTCTTATCAACGACACCAAGAGTTATTTTTTAATATTATTTTTGGAGGAGGAGGTTTGATGTTGAATTATGAGCCAATTGTTTTATGCGTGGTAAGAAAATACATAAATTTTGTTTCCGAATTTTAATTATATCAAATTTTGGTTGGAATTGTAAACTTTATCTTTCTGAAAAAAAAATGTTTCCATTCAGTATTAATTCTCATATATAAATTATATCTAAATGTTTTTATTGATAATGATCATAACTAATATAATTAATTAAAACGGTTAGTTTCTTCTTTTTCCCTGTTGAGTAAATTATGATCGAATTATATGTAACTTTTTTTTCGTGTTAGACTAATAGAAATTTCGATGTGAAAATACATATCCAACTTTCTAACTATGACGCTCCACATAAAAAAAATATCTCATATAACAGATATCCATTGGAGTGACCGTTCTGTGTTAATCAAAAAATGGTAGGGCCCACCCGCATGATTTTGACCAGTGAGACGGCGACAACTCAGCTCCGCCTCAACGATACATGTTTGAGGACCCTCCTGCCACGTGGAGCTGCACTCGACACTCGACACCAATCGAATGCAGAAATCACACAAGTGGCCGTGCGCATGATGCATGCATGGCAGAATCTTTCACTCAACTCGTTGGGAATCTACGCCTGCGTGATTAGATACTTTACCAATTATTAATTAATTAAAATACGCCAAAAGTTTAATTAATCGAATCAATAATTTGCTTGCGTGCCCGAGGCACTAAGCAACAAGAGTTGTGGAGGTGGAGATGAGTCGATCGATGAGTTGGCTCGCAAAAAATCCAGCACTAAAAAAAAACGACGTCTCGTCAGCATCTAATTAAACCTTTGTAACATACAAATATTAATTATTCGTTAAATCCAACGCATTCCCAAATGTGCCCGTCCTAATTAACTACTAAAATAATGTGCTGTCAAAATCTGAAAGATGCATTAAGAGGAATTTAATTATAAAACAAAATTTGAGATGTTTGCTCCCCAATGCGTTTGGGGAAGTGGCCAATGTACATGTCTGGTTCACGAAACAAGTGTCTTCATGGACGGTGACGTGGCCTATTATAATGATAATGACGAGTTGGTGCTCATATCACTTACCACCCTCCTACTTATCGTTATCCGGAATCCCGCCATCTGAAACAGTATCTATCACCCACAGATACGTATCTAATTATAATCTTTATTATATTGTCGGGAACAAATGTTGCAATATAGTGACAAGCACCTAATGTTGATTCAGAGGTCTCACCTTTCGCCACTTTTATACCCTTCTTATTCCTTGTATCGCTAGTTTTAACGATATTTAATTTGCATCTTATCCAAATGTTGCGATTATTAAAATCTGATTAGCTAAATTCGGAGGTATAGTAAATAGTTAAAGGTCCTCAACAACTCGTAACTGAATAGTCATTTACATTATATATATATATATATATAATTGACAAAGACGCATTTTTATAGATTGTTAATTGTTCGGTCGAGTGTATTAATTAATGATGCCACTTAAAGCCCCACGGGCGCCTTGCTGTGTGTTGGTGGCAGCATTGAACCATGCAACTAAACTAATTATATTAAAACTAGTTAATGTTTGTCACGGCTTCTCAAACTCACGTGTATGCTTCTTTTTTAATTTTTTTTTTGTTTACAAAAATTCACTTATAACGAGCACAAAATTGTCGTATTGGTTGGTTCCTCTTCTCTTTCGATTTGCACGTATAAATTAATCGTGGATTTTGTTGGCACAGCACGTCGTCTTAGAGTGCAATATTCGACAATGCCGTGTACGTGTGTTCCACACCTGGATTGAGATTTTTTAAAATTGTCAATATAACATAAAAGGTGCATTTCATTAAAATGATTTACTATATTCATAAATTATAATTTGAGATGAAGTTTCGTGTAATTTTTTTTTAATAAATGAAAACAACGAATTGAAGATACATATAGGCAAAGAGCTATTTATTGAATCTTTTTTTCTTTCGATTGTGGTTGGAAAACATTGAAGTCCTTGATTGATTAGCTTAAGTTAATTGTAAATTTAAGGCTTGCATATTTTAAAGTACGGACCTAAAGGACGTGCAGCCTTGATTATTTAGTTCATTAAGTTTTCAAGTTCACGGTTTGTCTTATATTTGTATTATGCAATACTGGCTAAAATATATCTCTTATTGGATTAATTTTATTAGAAATATCATCCGTCATATTTAGTGCGACACTAAGTGAATGATAGCGAATTCTTATCCTATTACTTTGAAACCTATGGTGGCAATAAAAAATAAAATAAAATTGATTGTGTAAATAAATAATTATTAGTTGTGATTAAAGCTAATAAAATCAATCATTATAATATTCTAATGCCTCGCGATGCATGTGGCAATTACATACTTAGAGTCATTACATAAACGCTACACAATTTTTCCATAAAAAAAATTCAAAATATAAATCATAAAATATAAAAAAACAATAATAACTAATAATTCATAAGTTTACAACTCTAAAAGTGTAACATAATACTAAATAACACTAGTGCATTCGATTTATATTCATCACTATGACGTGTAATCATGCACTGATCTAGTCACTTGTAGAACTACCCTCAATAGCATAAATTTAGATGTAGAAAAAATTCATAATTATAAAAATACTCAACACATAGACACTAGCCTTAATTAATAATGCTCAAATGATATAATCAATAAGAGAACAAATGAACAAACGATAATCAATTTATCAATAGGATCAATAATTCATGCCAAAAATAAAAGATCAATTAATACCATAACAATTATCAATTTATAATATGCAATGGTCCAATCAATATTACAATGTAATTAAATAATCATCGATCAATATCTATTCGATTCGATTCAATAGGAAAAGTCAATATATCGAAATGATCATGTTCTACACAATTCTATTCAATTTGATTCAACTTAATTCAATTCAATTATTAATGTTCAACCTTATCTAATATAACAGGGAATGTTCAGTTAATTAAGATTAACTCCACACTACTTTCATGTAGATCAATGAGAAATCAGTGCCATGTCAACTCATCAATAATTCATGAATGGTGGAATAGGACTAAACAAAAGACAACCATAATTTCTTTAGAGAATGATGTTTCAAATGTCTAGGTACAGTATCAGCTCCTCATATAATATGATAACAATATATAAGTCTTGATTTGTAGACAATTAGAAGCATGAAGATCAAATAGCTTTCAGCTTTTATCTTGTTTATGTAAAGTGTCTATCTTTATCAAATTAATTGAAGTTAAACAAGACCCAACAAGAAGACTAATAGATCACTACTATAATCAATAGTAAGATCAGATGTAATAATATATATGATCAACGACGGTAACAACATAATTAGGGAAAATCACTAGTAATAATAATTCAATTAACTATAATTAACTATATAAACATAAGTTTTCAACCTTCGAAATTCAGACCGCATTAAGGAAAACTCGCGTCATGGTAAAAAAAGACCAAAATGCCCTCTGCCTAGGAAAATCTAGGTCGTGTAAGGTGAACCCGGGCGAGTTAGCTAGTTCATGTTTTATAACTTTTGGCCACTAGAGCTTGGGTTGGGTCAGCGCCGTCAGTTTCCTACTTAGCCTCGGGTCGTTGAACTTGAGCCGCACTATCCATAATCGAGACCAGATTTCACATGAACTCGCCCCGATGGACTCCTACTCGCACTAAGTTCTACCTTAAATTAGTCATATTTTCGGCACAATTTTCGATCATCATATCTTTGCCATATGATATTCAATTAATGTAAAAACTATATCAATATAATCTATGTATAAAGAGCATGAGTCCAGGGTTCCATATCGATATGAGGATTTCCATACATACCTAAAATTAGTTGAAAAGCCAACTAGGTTCCTATAACCTGTAGACTATACAAATGTCAAACTTTGACATATGATCCCTCTGTGATATGCCTTCAAAGTCCACACCGATCACTTGGACCTTGTTCTCATACGTCGGAGCTTCAAAATCAACTATCACTTGTGCTTTGAAACATCTAAATTTACGTGCAAATGAGGGAGAAAGAAGATACTCATGAATAAAAACTTAGGGTCTGTTTGGATTGAAAGTTACAAAGGGGTGGGGTGGAATATGAGGGAATGAAATTAGTTACACCATGTTTCATTACATTTTGTATTTAAATTAAGAGGGGTGTGGTGGAATAGCTAAGCCCTTCAAACACTACATTTTTCATTCCACCAAATTGGTGAAATGAGAAGGAATAGATTATTTTAGACCAAATTAACCTCTTTCCTTTTTTTATTACCAAATTAAATTATTTCTCTTCTTACCAAATTAAACCACCTCTCTCTCTCTCACTAACTCTCTCTCTCTCACATTCATTGATATATTATCTTTTTTCTAATATGAATAAATATTTATCTATTATTTTTTATTAAATGAATTTTTTTAGTAAATATAAAATGTTATTTAAAATAACATAAGTATACTATTTAAAATAATTTAATACTAATATAAATATTCAACCGGATCGAATCGTAAAATTTGGATTTGGTCCCGACCCGACCCGATCGGGTGTCAAAGAAATAAAACTCGCTCCTGACCCAATTATCCATCGGGTCGAAAAATTCATAAAATTTGGGCTGGTGCGGGCGAAGGCGACCAAATTATTTCGCTCACCCCTAATTAACGATTATAATTACTTTAAATATATAATGAAGAATAAAAATATCTTCTACACAAATAAAATCTTCATTACTCCACCTCACATCTTATATAATTTATTATTCAAACATAAATTTTATAATGACACATCACCCAACTCCACCCCATCACTCATCATGCCATCTCACCTCATCTCTCCATTAATTATTTGCCAAACAAACCCTTAGATTGGCTGCTAATAAATTGCAATAATCTTTCAGTCCTATTTATAATTTTTAAATAATTTTTTTTACTTCTATTAGAGCATGATTCTTTCTCACGTAATCACCATCCATCACTAACTTCCCTTCATATAAGTGCCACGACCTTTTTATGAACGCAGACTATTTTATTTTATTTTGTATAGTTAATCGAAACAATAGCGGTTCATATTTATATCCACTCATTCCCAGCAGCTAAAAGAAAATGTCATAATAATTAGATTGTTGTATGCAAACCTTTCAAGTTTCGTGTATATATTGTATATCTATCAATCCCTTGCCTCATTATTAGTTTTAAGCATAGACGCTTTTGTCACGAGCCGTGAGACCATCACGGAGGCTGATGTGGCTTTGGCCTCTGAGGTTGAAATCAAGATGGATGATGGTAGCGCCTCAACTATAAATCTTTGTAGGATAGAAATGTCACCTCCGATAAGGATGGGTCGAGTGGCAGCAACTCCTTCTCGTTTAAATAAAGATCTTGAATTTAAATTTTTATGAATATAAAAAAATTTTATTGAGAACCTACCGAATTAGCTGGGCTCGATATAATAGTGTTCAAAAGTCGGATTTGATCCGACCCGTGAATAAACCTGACTCGACCCAACCAACTTTGGCCGAGCCTAGTCGGGTCGGGTGGTCGGGTTACTCGACCATTGTTATTCCTTGTTTTTATTTTTTCTTTCTATTTTTAATATAAAAATATTTATTACTTTTATTTTTAATACTAAATAAAATATTTTTAAATACAAAACCATATTGTTTTAAATATTTATATTTTTTACATTTAAAACAATTTATTTTATATTTTTCAATTTTTAATGATATAAAACTCTTAAATTAATCAAGAAAATCATTTAATTTTTTTTAAAAAATCCGGCTCATCGGATCGGGTCGAGTCAACTCGGATTAAAATTTTTCAACCTGAACCCGATCCGACCCTTGGCTTCATCGGGTTGGATCTTCGGGTTCATCGGGTTGATTCGACCCAATTAACTCCCCTAGCTCGACACCAATCGACACCACTCAGACATCACTTCCTTAATATCGACGATTTATTGTCGAAAAAAAATATCACCACCATTATCAACGTATATATAGTTCAAATAGTACATGATACAAATAAATATCTGATTTAAAGTGGAGCACAGGAGAAAAATGGCCGGTGGCATGTCATCTCATCTCATGATATTTTACAAATTTTAGAGTATTGCTGTGATAAAATTGTTCTAATTATTGTACTGGTCGTGGCTTTTTCCTTTTCAATGGTGTCCTTGATTCGTCTTTTTCGGAGTTGGAGGCCCACAATCGGAGGACATCCATTAATCGGAATCAAATTATATATACATAATCTCAGTAATAGATATGTATTACTTTATTTTAAAAATTTATTTGTATCATTTGAACATCCTTTTCTATTTGTCTCATCCTAACGATCATTTGACTTAGTTGATATAAAATAATTGATAAGTTAAAATGTTGATAAATAATTTAATAACTGAAGTTGATTTTGGAAAAATTAATAAGCAGTACACATTTGGTAATAAAAAAAATTATAAGCTATTCTTTTAGTCAAATGATTATTTTAAGTCTTTAATAATATAATAGATGAAATATACTAAGAAAAGTTACGTATATTCTAAGGGTAAAATAGTATATTTATCGATTAATTGATTAAGAAAAATATTAGATTATAGATTATAAATGTTGTTGTGATGACTTCAAATGTCATGTGTAGTAATGTGCATTTCACTTTATTTTTATTCCTGTACTTCTTATATTATTGTGTAGTATCTCTTATGTTTTATTTGAATTACGTGTATCTAAGTTGATAACTTTATTTTTTTTCCTTTCATTCTTCATTTATGCTATATTAGTTTGCCTAAAAGGACGGATGCGTGATGAAGGGAGAATTTTAATCTCCTACACTAAATTAAGACTTATTTGCAATTATTAGATGTTATACGTGTGAAAGTTTTTAATCTTAGAGTTGATGACATTGATGAGGATGGATAAGGAAAAGTTTGAAGCATTCGTTTGTAATGGTAGGATTTTAGAAGTTGCAGTCATTGATTGTGATATCTTTAGGATTGAAATTATTGTGATAATAGATAAAGTTACAACACTGTTTTTTTTTATCAAGATATAAATCTTATTTTCTTGTTTATGAATTGATTATAGATCAGTCCTACAGTGGAAGACTTTTTGTTAATGTCGAATCTCCATTTTACTTCTCTGATATGCTGTCTAGTGATTAACCTTTAATTTCACTAATTAGAAAATAAATAGTCATTATTTTTGTTTTGTTTTGTATTACATTATAATCTTAAAATATATTGAAATTAAATTAGTTAAAATAGTTCTTATTTTTTATCATCTTTATATTTAAGATTTATTTCCTTTATTTACTGTTATTGGTATCTTAACATTACATTGACTTCTCAATGGATTCAATATCCTTTGTACTATAATGATAATCATGCACTTGTGAATTGTAGTTGTGTGTTTAGAATTTGAATAAAGAGGAGAAAATAATATTTTTTGCATGATATGAGAAGGTAGGGGAAGAGAAGTCAGTTGATAACTTGTATTTGGATGAATTATTCTTTGCATGTATTTTTAAATTTAATTTAATAATTAATTTAATATTAGATCTTTTATTTTTTTTAAAAACACATTTTATTTAAAAAAACACATTTTAGTTTCATTATTTTGAATTATTCTGGATGTCAATTTTTTTTGGCATTTAAATCCACTTTCTCCTTTTTTCCCCCTTTTTACCATCCCTTTTTACCCTTCTTTAAATAATTGATTAGTTGAATTGTAAGTCCTGGTATTATTATGGAAACTTTATTTAAAAGAAAAATAATTGATAAGAATCATATCCTTTAACTAGGGCAGAGCAAACCCGGGATCGGGTCCGGGTCTGAGCGGACCCGGTCCTGGCCTGACTTTTGTCGGGTCGAAAATTTTTCGACCCGGTACCGGACTCGGAGTCGGCCGGGTTCGGGATTGGGTCAGAACCGGTAGACCGGGAATCGGACCGGGTCGGTCGGATCTGACCGCCAGTGGTCAGATTCGGCCGCGTGAGTGACCGATCCGCGTGGCTAGATCCGGCCGCCAGTAATATCGGGTCGGGTATCTACATTGTAGACCCGATCCTGACCCGATACCTGACGAATTCTCCAATCAAGAGATTCGATCCCGACCTGAATCTAATCCGGGCCGGATTATTTTTCGAGTCGAGCCGGGCGTCGACCGGCCCGGTCGCGTGCTCAGCCCTACCTTTAACTAAAGTTGAGACTAAAATATGATCAATTGAGATTCTCTTCTATCCCTCATTTGATTTTCTACCAGGCACCTCCTTGTAATTAAAAAAAATGTTGGAAGTGGAAAGTAGGCCCCACCTTTTTCTATTTATTTTAGTAATTAAGCATTACAAAGTTTTGTCTTAAAACTAATTATCCAAAAAATATAAACAACGAAAAAAATATCCAAAAACAATTTTCTGTAAAAAAATTACAGAAATGTCACTTGTGTAAAAGGAGTTTTAGAAAGTGGATGTGAATAATCTCCATCAATCATTTAAACATGACAAATATAGATGTTGGAATTAGCAAACCTTATTTTTAAGCCAACAGATTAAATTTTACATAATTTTTAAAAAAGACTAAGAAATATATCAGAATAAATTATAATATTATGCGTTAATTCGTAAATATTTTTTTTTCAATTAATTAAGGATTAGGGAAGAAAATAGAAAGTCCAGGCGCGCCAAACAAAAATAAGGGCTAATTGCTGCGCATATATAAGCGCTCCGGCAGCGTTCCAACTTCCCCTGTCCCAATTTCTCATTCTCTCTCCTCTCTCTCTCTCTCTCTCTCTCTCCCCCCTATCACTTTCTCTCTCCTCGCGTCTCTATAAAGGGACAGGGACAGAGAAAGACAGCACATAGACTCCGTCCCTGTTCGAGTGGTAGTGGGATTCCCAGCTCACCTTTCGTGGAGTCCGCCATTGTTGGCGCGCGCCGATCCATCGGACGACGAGTGCCAAGAAGAGGAGGTTCGGGACGTCGGAGGACGAGGGCAGGGGGAGAGGGGAAGAAGGAAGCAAAGGGGGCGACGGCGGTGGAGTGCTGCATGTCAGATTGCTACTTCATCGGTGGCGAGGAGGGATACGACGAAGGACGATTCGGTGAGCTTGCCAATCCTCTGCAATGGCCGCAACTCCGGAAAAGGCGACGCCAATATGCTGCTCCTCCCCGGGCGTCGACCGTTCCGCAACCAAGAAGGTCGTCGCGCACGCCGCGGCCGCTGACGTCGCAGTCTCCGTGGCGGCGACCGTGAGCTCGCTCGTAGCTCCGGTGGAGGACGTTCATGAGGTTTCCGATAAGCCTCCCGCCAAGGGTACTCACTGCACCAGTTCTTGCCTTCCTTTCTCTTCGTCTCTTCTGTGTTTCCATTCGCTTTTCACTTCTAGTTCTGTTTTCTGTTATTTTGACGTCTGTGTTGTTGTTTCCTTACCCTTGTTCCTTGTTGTTCATGTTGGTTCCAATATGAATATTATTTGATTGTTCATTGTTTTAAATTTTTAATCAAGGGCGAACAGGGTAGAATGGATCATATTGAAGATTCAAAATATAAACCTACATTTCCGGTGGATATGATGTCCAGAAATGGTTCGAACATAAATCTCTGACAAGTTGCAGATGAACTTACAAATTAAACAATGGAAAACCTGACCGGAAAAATATTAATAGATTAAAGGTGGATTTCACGGAGCTATCGCACAGTGGACAGTTAAGGGTGTGGACGATAGTTGTATGATTGTATTGACGAAGACTTCAATTTCAAATCTTTTTTCTAGATTTTTCATGGATCTCCAATGATGAAATATCTTTAGGATCCCACCATACACACTATATCATTCTCACGATGTTCATGTTGATTTTGATTTCCTTGATGCACCTGTGCATTGAAATAATGTCACAATGGTGATGTACTCATGTACATGCCATTTATGATGTTGTCAAATCTGAAGTGACATATGAAGATATTCCCAACCCTGTACGTCAGTGTTTGGTAGTAACTAACGTCTCCCATCATGAAGGGCTGATGAGTAGTAATGTCCTGAGCAACCAATATGGAGGGATCATGGAGTTGGTTTATTGCTCTACATGTCCTTTTGACTGTGTAAAAGAAATTATTGGATCATATTCTAGCAAAGTTTTACGATTCCAGCATAGAAAAGAGAGTTTTCATTTTCATTTTTTTGAGAGGGGTGAAAGTTTTCAGCTAATTGAAACATTCGACATATCTTCAGTTTTGCTTCTGGGTTGTCCCGTTTCTACAACTTCTCATGTCTTCTTGGTTTCTTTTGATCCTTCTTCAAAGCCTAAGCATGCTTCAGTGCAGATTACTCTAGTAAGAATTTAAAAGAGAAAAGAAAGGGAAAAAGATAAGTTTACTTTCACTTTAACTTCTCAGTTAAATATATGCGTACGTTTGTCTGTGGAATTCGTCTCTTGGAATTCATGATCTTCAGATGTCTTTTCCTTTCTCAAGATTGGAAATTTTGTTTAATTATGCTTCCATCTTTACATTTGATTCTTTGCTGGTAGTACTGGAGTAAGTGGCATGTAATTCTGTGATGTTGGTTTATTTATGTACTTATTCTTGTGGGTAAGGTTAACTGAATCGTCTTTTATGCAACTTCAGGAATAACTGTTATGATGAGGGCTCAGACAAGCCACCCTTTAGATCCATTGTCTGCAGCTGAAATCTCTGTTGCAGTGGCGACTGTCAGGGCTGCCGGAGCAACTCCAGAGGTTGGGCATCATCTGATTTCTGGTTTTGTTTCTTTTCCTGACTTGTTCACGAGTTTCTCTTGGATTTAATTTATGAAAATGCATAACTTGAGAATCTGAATTTGTCATTTCCAGGTTAGAGATAGTATGCGCTTTGTGGAAGTTGTTCTCTTGGAGCCAGAGAAAAGTGTTGTGGCTTTAGCTGATGCTTATTTCTTCCCTCCATTCCAACCCTCACTTCTTCCTCGAACAAAAGGAGGTCCTTTCATCCCGAGTAAATTGCCACATAGGAGAGCTCGACTTGTTGTCTACAACAAAAAGTCAAATGAAACAAGCATTTGGGTTGTCGAACTTTCAGAAGTGCATGCGGCACCTCGGGGTGGCCACCATAGGGGAAAAGTTATCTCTTCTGAAGTTATTCCCGATATCCAACCACCAATGGTATGTACTATCAGAAAATCAAGTGTACTTCTACATCTTAGATTCAAGTAATGGTTTCTGCATTTAAGTGGCATTCAAGATCACTGTTTTGTTGCTAGATTTTCTAGCCTTGATATAGTAGTTTCTCCATTTTCGTATGAAAGATTTCATATATAAGTTCTTCATTGTTATTTGCTTTCCTTCTGTTGTCATATCTGAGGCTATGTTATATGTTTCCATATTTCTCTACCTGTTATGAAGAAACTACAGTGAGGATGTCCCATTTTATTATTTACCTAATAGAATGCAAAATGCTATATTCTATACTTCACATATTGAAATTCTCTGAAGCATGAAGAATGTGGTCCTCCACACAATTAGCTTAGAGGCTGATTTTGTTCTTGATTTCAAAATATATGGTATTGGACTATTACTATTGATCTCTTACAACTATACGAATGTATTCAAATTCTATGATGTCCTGATTCATTCCTCTATATAATATATTCAGATTGTCATTATTTTCATTGGAACTTTTATAGTGTATTGTCTTGAGCTGCTAGGCTTTGTCAATTACAGGATGCTATGGAATATGCCGAATGTGAAGCGGCTGTCAAAAGTTACCCTCCATTTATAGAAGCAATGAGAAAGAGAGGGGTGGAGGATATGGATCTTGTGATGGTGGACCCTTGGTGAGCCTAATTTTGGCCTTTGCTTGTTGTGATAAATGACATGTTATAAAGAATTACAGATGTTTCTAGGCAATGGAAACTGATTCACTCTGATCAATTCATTTCCCAGGTGCGTTGGATACTATAGTGACGCTGATTCTCCTAGTCGCAGGCTTGCAAAACCATTAATTTTCTGTAGAACTGAGAGTGATAACCCAATGGAGAATGGTTATGCACGTCCTGTTGAAGGCATATATGTTCTTGTGGATATTCAGAATAACGTGGTTATTGAATTTGAAGATAGAAAATTGGTCCCTTTACCTCCAGCAGATCCACTGAGAAACTATACTGCTGGAGAAACACGAGGAGGTGTTGACCGAAGTGATATAAAACCACTGCAGATTCTTCAGCCTGAAGGTCCAAGCTTCCGCATAAATGGACACTTTGTAGCATGGCAGAAGGTATGAAATTCTCAGAATAGTCTTTCCTTTACCTTTTGATACTCGGGTTATTTACTATGTTGTTCCTGGCAGTGGAGCTTTCGGATTGGTTTCACTCCCAGAGAGGGTTTGGTAATACACTCTGTAGCATATGTGGATGGTAACCGTGGGCGAAGATCTGTGGCGCACAGATTGAGTTTTGTTGAGATGGTAGTTCCTTATGGAGATCCAGATGAACCACACTATCGTAAGAATGCATTTGATGCTGGAGAAGATGGACTTGGAAAGAATGCACATTCTCTTAAAAGGGTTGCTTGCACTAATATTTGGTTTTCTGTCTTGTGGTTAGGTTATTTATGTTCTATATGATGTTTAACCATCTTATTTTCATTTGTGGTGCAGGGTTGTGACTGTTTAGGCTACATCAAATACTTCGATGCCCACTTTACGAACTATGCTGGTGGGGTAGAGACTATTGAGAATTGTGTTTGTTTGCATGAAGAGGACCACGGAATCTTATGGAAACATCAGGATTGGAGAACAGGCCTTGCTGAAGTTAGGAGATCAAGAAGGCTAACTGTCTCCTTTATATGCACTGTTGCTAACTATGAATATGGATTCTTCTGGCACTTTTATCAGGTTAGTTTTTTTCTGAAAATAAAAGCTAGGATATGCTTTCGAAAAAAACTATTGGGCCCTCTCATGAAGGGTAAATAATGTAGGGTAACGTTAACAATGAATTTCTAGTTACCTTTGTTTTCCAGTCACATCTTCTGACTTTTATTACAGCCATGGTACTTGAGATGCTTACGGCCAAAATTTTTCATATCATGTGTGTGCTAAATGTGATGTGTTTGATAACTTTCGAGGAACTTCCAGAAAGGCTTAACTCTTGAAAATTTGCTTTATCTAAACATTTCAAAGCAACCTATGAGACATAAAAAAATTGACATCTGAGAGCAAGAAGATCGTTGTTATCACTTACATCCTAGTTCCTTTTCCTATTCCAAACTAGAATGGTTGTTTTAAGAATTCAAGTATGGCCACTTGCTGTTTTTCTTTAATCTTATGCAAACTTTGTTCCACTATAATATGTTTGTTTTTTGTTTGACATTTCTTTTCAACTAATCACACACCAATTAGTTTAAACGCTTGTTTCATATATGCAATGGCATCTTAATAATTGTTTTGACAATTTATAATGTGTGTTTCTGCTACATGCTTGTAGGATGGTAAAATTGAAGCAGAAGTAAAACTGACTGGAATTCTCAGTTTAGGTGCAGTGCAACCTGGTGAGTCAAAAAAATATGGTACAATGATAGCGCCAGGCTTATATGCACCTGTTCACCAGCATTTCTTTGTTGCCCGTATGGACATGTCTGTTGACTGCAAGCCAACTGAAGCATTCAATCAGGTGCTTATTAAGATCCTTTTTTCAAAACTTCCATCTGGTTATCAGTGAGCTTAAGGCTTTCTCACTTGACTTTCTGCATGTTTTTCTGCTGGCTTTATGTGGCATATCTTGATTATAGTATTACATCCATTTCAATGGAAATGATGGACATATATAACAAAAATTGCATTGTGATAACTTTGCCTTGTTACCTACCAGTGTATGCTAAGCTGTGTGATTAGCACCTTTAGATGAGAAATTTTGTTTGCCACTCTGAAGATATGCCTCAAAGAATTGATTACGCTCATACTGCATACAGCACACCCCCTAAACCAGGTTTTGAACACTCTCACTTGTTATTGGATACTTTAGAAAAAATCCATATTTTGCAACAGACATTTATACAACAACAACAACAAAGCCTTATCCCACTAGGTGGGGTCGGCTACATGGATCATACGACGTCATTCCGCTCACAATATATTCGTTGATCCATGTTCATAAGATTCGACATGATTTTATGTTGGCTGTCGGGGCCTAACACAACCCTCCTCCTTTATCCGGGCTTGGGACCGGCTATAAAATATAGGCGGAGTTTGCAACAGACATTTATGATCCAGGAAAATATAATGTAGAAGCACAGGGTTGCATCGACCTGAAATATCCCTTAGGAAGTGGTGCCATTTTTGGATTTACTTTTCTGGGTAATGGAGTTTGTTTATTCAATTAGAGATTATTAGCTCGATTCATGGCAATGATTTTGATGTATGTCAAACACTTTGCGAGAAGTTTTTCTGGACAACCAGCTATTCTTTTTTGAAGGAGGACAACCAGTTCTTCTAACAATTTATAATGCCATATCGTGAAAGTTTTTATATTATGGAAGAGAAATCCTGTCCTCTGAGATAGGTTAATGATGATTTGTATGTGTTTGGTGTTATAGAACTGATTTTGTAAACAATGATGTTCTGTTCATCCTTAGTTATGTATCTTGAATTGTTCTATATTATGTAATTTTAGATGGTTTATCCTATATTTGGTGTATTTTTCTTTGGGTGTCTGTGTTCCCACTTATTGTCACTCCATTTGATTAGCCCTGCCTAATACGATGGAGTTTGAATTTATAATAGTGTCATCCTTTATTCTTTTTTCTTTGGGTATGTTACCAAGAACAATGAAATTTCAATACCATGCCAACTTTATTTTCCTTTTTAACGATCCATGTCAGACAAGTTTCCACGAATATATCCACCGGATAAAAAGTTTCTGTGACCATTTTTACAGCTCATGGTTTGACAGTGGCAAAACCTATTAAATCTTTTGAAATTAACCAAATCTGACTGTTGGCCAGTTAACTGTAGTTGTCTTCGCATAATAGCTATTAAAAGAAGCATGAATCAGTGAATTATGTACTGGAATCTCTTGAATGTTCAGATAAAAACTGGTCTATAAAACTTAGATGTGAGGTCCAATAGAATGATTGACATAATCATGCACAAATCACAAAAGGACTGTGTTATGTTATTTCTCACATGTGCAAAACGTATCCAAATGCTGATACTTCGTTTCAGAAGTATATATCATGACACTGTTAATATCTGTTTCTTGCAGGTAGTTGAGGTAAATGTTAAAGTTGAAGAACCTGGCAAAAATAATATTCACAACAATGCATTTTATGCTGAAGAAAAGATTCTCAAGTCAGAGTTGCAGGCTATGCGTGATTGTGATCCTTCATCGGCACGGCATTGGATTGTAAGGACCAAAATTCTGTAGTTTAAGTTGTTCTAACATAATTTTCCTATTTCTTTTATTTGTCCTTTAATATGCATGGTATGTGAAGCCAGATATCACTTCATTGGTTGAACACAGGAACCAGTAGGCTTCATAGTCGTTTATCACATAATTGTTGTGTCTACCCTGTTGCTATTTGTTTTGAAAATAGACTGAAATATTTTCCTCGTATTACTTGCAAAATAAGCTATATAAACGTTTTACTAAGAATGGAATATAATTTTATTTTACAGTATTCATAGACAAGGTTGAAAATTTGTGACATATTCTTCTGATTCTTCTTTTTTTCCCTTTATTTATCTTCCTTTGTTGCTGTATGATATCTTCAACATTGAGCTTCTCCATTCGTGAACTTTAGTGATTGTTTAATAGGAAAGTTTTCTATTTTCGATTATAGTTAAGATAATAATTTCATATATATATTTAGCACGTTGTTTAAGCAAATATGCAGATAGTTGAAATTGACAATGAAAATGGCTTTATGTAACATTTGTAGTACATAATTTTGCACCACGGTTATTCATTTTGAAAGTGGTAAAACTGCAGTATTTTGAAAGTGGTCAATGAAAATGGCTTTATATAACATTTGTAGTACATAATTTTGTATTCTATAGTATAAAGTAGTTTCCACGCTCATTCAAGGGAACAGTTGATTCACACTTGCTTGATCTGTTCGCATTTTTTTATGACCTTGAAGTGCTCATTTTAACTTGGCAAAAGAGTTGCAATTGGTCTGTATCCTGTTTGATCTACATAATTTACATTTATGTTATCCAGTTTTGTGAAATGCTTTTTCCATATTCTTTTTACTGGTGTCATTTAACCACTACCTGTATATTCAGTTCCTGTGTTTTTTGTTGATTTTGGTGAGTGTCCAATCTTCCTTTTGCTAGTCCGATCTTCTTCTTTTTGCGTTCTGCCTTTAACTGTTGGTTATAAGCATATTCCTCATCATCCTACCCTCCCTTGTCTATGAGTTCAGGCTAGATTATTCTATGTAGTTGATCCAGACCCATAAATGCAGCATATAGTGGGTATTGACATGATATGAGTTAATTGCGTGATCTTCTGTGTTGCCACATTCCTTTGATATTTAATAATCTCTAATTTCTTTTGGACAAGAGTGATTCTCAGTAGGAGAACCTCTTTAAGGGAGTTCCTATTTTCTTGCATATTTGCAAAAATATTCCACTGAAGAGTAGTGATTGTGTTCAACTATGTTTTCACGCTTTATTAACAGATGTCTTCTAGAAAGTTAATAGTTCAATCATTGCAATTAATGTACAACATTTATTCAAATTCACAGGTAAGAAATACAAGAAATGTAAATCGAACTGGTCAACCCACAGGCTACAAACTCATGCCTGGTTCAAATTGCTTGCCATTAGCTGGTCCAGAGGCAAAGTTCTTGAGAAGAGCTGCATTTTTAAAGCATAATCTCTGGGTTACACCTTATAAACATGATGAGATGTATCCCGGAGGAGAGTTCCCCAATCAAAATCCACGTGTAAATGAGGGACTGGCGACATGGGTTCAGAAGAACAGATCCCTTGAAGAAACCGATATTGTTCTTTGGTTAGTAGCTAAATAATATCCTGCAGTTGGAGAATGATATTTGCATGGTAGACCTATAACAATTGCTTTTAGTTGTGCATCTGGTTCTTTTAGATATTGTATGTATGATTTCTACACAATAGATATTATGAGATCATGAATAATACCACAATCTTTTATGAAGTTCAGTTTATTCTTTGTGCACAGTCTGATTTGAAATATTTCCTGTGTTTTGCACTCTTTATGTTTCTTGATGTATCTTTTTCATGCTGATGTCTTGCAGGTATGTATTTGGAATCACCCACATTCCTAGACTGGAAGATTGGCCTGTCATGCCAGTTGACCGCTTAGGCTTTATGCTCATGGTATTGCACCTTTCTTCAGAACTTTATATATTTGTGCACTATACTTTTGCAGCCCTTATCTATGAAGCATTATACCATACCTTCAATTTTTTTTAACAAAATATATTTTTTTAGATTTATATTTTTGTAGCACAATCAACCTTTGAAAAATTAACTAATTTCTTGAAAAAGATTTTTTTCATAAATTCTTATTTTTTTCGTAATTTACTTTCATCTAAAAACACACATTAGTCTTCTTTTTTTTAGTCCATGTCCACAGTATAAGGGAGTAGAATAGAAATTTAGATCACCCTGACTGATCTATGCAACCTTGTGTCGCGCGTAGGGTTATTCTATGTGCACGTGGTTTTGAACTCGTGACCTGTTAAGTGAGAATAAATTGTCTACCGCTTGATCCAACTGTTAACAGTTCAATTTGATACTTGCTTTGCAACGGCCAGTGCTTTGGTTACTTTTACCTTATTGTAAGTTGTAATGTCAATAATTGGTTTCTGTAATGTCTGCTATCGCATTGACTTATAAATACTCTAAGTTCAAGAGTATGATATATTTTCTTTGGGCTAAAACTTTCATAATTTCTTTGCATATTTAAGTGATCTTTTGCATGTGGAATTCCATATTGTTTCTAATTTCCTGGACGATTATCTTGGATCACAATAGATTGTGCCTATGTAGTTCTGTAAAATATTTTGTTGAAACCTCTTCCTAATTTCAAATAAGTAATGGTCCTTTTCTATATATTTTTTTACTTGTAATTTGTGGTGATTCTAAACTGTTTTTCATTTTGCTTTTGTGTTTGAGGGGAAGCTTTTGTTTTATAATCATATTCTCTTTTTCAATTAAGACTAGCCTAGCCCAAACGACAAATTTGTAAGAAAAGGAAAACCAAGAAACATATTGTTGCATTCAAAAAAAGATAGCTAACGGCCGTATCGCATATTGTTGCGTTCAAAAAAAGATAGCTAACGGCCGTATGGCATCTATCCATCCCATTCTTGCTGCAAATGCTCGTCCAGATGCAGTAGATGCTTGTATGTGTTGATATATGCATGTCTGCTTGCATGGTATGATGAACAAGCCATGCATTGATGCATCATTTCCTTCTCATTCTCTCCATTTTGTTATATTATTAGTTCCGATTTATCACTAGATGCAGGACCTTATATTTTACCCATCCATGTTTCGATGAACATGTGGAAAGTTTAACATCTGAGAGAGATTTTAAACTTTCCACTAATATAGTGCATTCGTTGTTGCTTTGTCTATTGAAAGTAGCATTTGTTCTATGGTCGAGTTGGATCAACTTTTTGCTAATGTTTGTGGTATAACTCCCATCGACGTACTGATGAATTTTGCAGCCCCATGGTTTCTTCAACTGTTCCCCGGCGGTGGATGTGCCTCCTAGTGCAAATGAACCGGAGAAAGACAATGGGGGATCAAAGGTGGTCCAGAGTCCTGTTCTTGCGAAGCTTTGACGAGAATGTATTAGCTCATATTTTACAATCCTAGTATGAAAAAAGGAAAAACGAAGCTATACTTTGTCTCAAGTTTGCCTTGGATGAATAACATGGATTGAGCTTGATTTATGGTGTTCTTTTGTTATACATCTTTCATCAGATCTGCTCAAAAAAAAAAAAAACTTTCATCATAATATGTTACTATAATCTTCGATTTCATTTGGCTGCTTGTGCTCAGACCTTCTAGTTACCAAATCCCTTTTTCTGTGGAAACTACAAATTTAGCTAATGTTTTGGTGCAAGAGAAAAAAAATGATAAAGTCAGGGAATAAAATAGTTAACCAATAACCAAAGTAAAAGTTTCAAATGTTTTTTCTTTTTTTCCCTTCCAGCCACTCAAGCGAGAGTGCATCTTCTACTTGGTTTATAATTTTAGGCGTCCGCTGCTCTGTTTCCCACTAATCTGATGGAAAGCTTAAAAACTTAAACTTATATTTAATTTATTTTGGCCTTCAGAAAATATTTAATTTACTTTGATATGATTTTAAGTTATGGTCTTATTCCGTCTTTATTGTAGTTTGAAAGTAACAAAATGGAACAGTGTTCTTCACGTGGCTGGCCAATTATTCTGCTATTCGTTGATAAAACTGAGGACTCCTTTGAGATTGATGTTGGAATCTTTTCTCTAGTGCACGACGTTAGAATTCCGCACGAGTGATGCCAAAGAAAGATCTTTGCTAAACTGAAGAGATTATTGTTGACGGGTTCTTTTTTTTTTTTTTTTTTGCTTTCTCAAATTTGTCGTGAACCATCTGAGATTATTTGTTGAGTCCACACTTTGATTGCAAATACCAAGGCATGCATTAGCCCACGCTCCTGGTAGTCTTCCACAATAAGAGCGCGGAAGTGTCCAATGCATGAAACAGCAGGAGTGTGCATCTTTTGACATTGACGGAGCTCTGCATATATATTTATCATATAGTTATAAGTATATTATATAATTATAGGATAAAATTAACTCTTGGCCGGCCCACTAGATTAAAGAACATATCATTTAATCTTTTTAATAAATATTATTATTTATTTATATATTTTAATATTTATTAATCTTGTAATATATTTTGTGCCCTTACCTCAACAGACGCCCGAACCATACTATTTTTGGTACTTAAAATTTTACTATTTTATTATCATTAACCGATCTCGAATTTTATCTTAAATATTTTAATATGATTTGATCACACAGATCTTATTCGATCACGATCTCACATGATTCATATAATAATTTAAATATTAATAAAAAATTTATTCACCGTAATAATAATTGATTTAGATGAAATTTAATATATATTATTTGTTTTTATTATGTTTTAAAATAATTTAGCTTCGGAATTTGTAAAATATATGACTTAATGAGATGCAATTTAAGATTTAAGTAACATTTATCATTTTTTTAAAAATATATTATTTTATTAATTAGTATGATTTTACGATTCGATTATATATAAAATCTAGATCTTCAGCTCGCATTTTTCCACATTTTCGGGCATCGTATTTTTCCACATTACCCTCCGTGCCGCCTTGAAGCATCAAGAGTATTTTGTTCAACTACTGCTCCGAAACAGCACAATCTAAGATATGTACAATCTAATAGATATGTTCCGATAGCTTTGGGAAAGATGCTATCGGAATTTAGCACGGTTTCAGACGGTTCAATTCGTTAGTCGAAAAAGTCATCGAAACCCGAACTTCAAAAGCATAACAAGTTTTATTGCTCTCCTCAAGACGTCTTCGATATTCATGAAGCCTCAAGATTCGGGCAAAACACACTACGCCAGCTAATTTGGGCGACGAACAAGAATCAGTCACACAAGATAGGTTAAGTTTGAAAGAGGGAATATGTTACAAGTTTCCTAGGATCTATAATTGGAAATCTCAAGTAATTTTGTTGCAGAATAAAAATGTTCAAGAAAAGTTGTCTCCTTGCCTTGCAATCTTTTTACACAAGCTTCCAATTTTATGGTAAATAACACAGGTGTCCCGTAGAACATGAAGATAGGAAGCTTTAATCCTACAGTGAACTTTCTACTCCCTTTGTTTAATTAGTCTGTTTAATGGGAACTCCAAGGGCTTACATCAAGCACAACATGCAAAAAACAAACTAGAACCAAACCTACATGTTGGAGACGAAAAATATTATACAGCATTGGGAAGGTTATCGAGTATGAAGGGACCTAGTTTTCCCGTTCTGAATAACGTCAATAACTTCTTCGAGACCATAGTCCTGGCTTCATCATATGCTTTCTGTGAAGGTATCCTAAAGCTTTTCCTAAGAGCAGTAAGCTGAGCATCAACCAGAGTATCTAGCTCACTCTCCTTTTCTAAATCGCCATCAAAATCTCTGAAGGTGACATGCAATGTCCGTTGTACTTCCTTCACAAGATCCTACATGGAATGAAAAGCTAAATGTTTATATCGACAATGCGCAAAATAAAACTATCTAGAATTTTATGAATTCAAGTCGTCTTGGAGGAAAGGTACAATAAAGGAATTTGTCCAGCGTTAAATTAAAATGACAAGAAGGTTTTGCTGCACATAGTGGATGCATGCACAGGATATGAGCATCCACATTTTCTTTTGGTTATAATGGGGCAGATGATGTGAACATAACTAATAATAAAGAAACAAGGGACCAAAATAATAGATAAAGTAGGCTGAATAAAATGTTGGGCACTAGTTTGGTCAATCCAAGACCGGAGACAAGGGCTTGAAAATTGATGGTAAATTATTAAAAAAGCGATGCATGTTTAGTTATACCAAGCTTATTTTTTGCTAACAAATACTATAAACACAACAAATACAGAAGGATATGCTATTATACCTGACAGTGCCCTTGTCAGAAAAAAAGATCAAAATTTTCACTCTTCAAAATAAAAAGAATTATCACAATATTTGTGACGGGTCTATAACCATAATTTTGAAATAGAAGAATTGTTTTTTTCCTTTTGAGGAAAAGAAGAATGGTTGATGCAACATCAATATGTACAATATGGACTTGCATAAACATGCAAAGACATTTGGTCCGCACATAAGAGCATAAAAGAGAGATGTGAGCCCTGGTTGTAGTTTGACAGACTAAATTATTTTTTGTTAGAATATTGTACACGAGTCTAAAGTGTACCACTACATTACACCCTTATTCTCTCACAGAGTACAAGCTAGAAGCACATATTCATGTAACTCCATCCTAAAAAGAAAGGAAAAAAGAAAAGAGAAATACATGCAGAAAGGCCAAGGGCACAGTAAGTCATCAGATAAGACTGCATAAACTAGTTTCGATAAAAAAACAGGTGCATATCTCGGCCATCTCAAAGATAACAATCAACTGACAGCTTTGGACGCAAAACTGATAGACCATTACCTCAATATATAAGACATCAGACTCATTTAATTTCCTCCTCCTCCGTGGAATTGAATCTCTAAAGACGTTCTCATTGTTTTCAAGGACCTCTGCTGTTCTTTCTTCTCTTTCTTCTTTGCTCATCCGATCCCAATGTAAAGGTGTTCTTCGACTGTTTAAAGTTGCCAATAAATAATGAGCAATACGCTCTTCACCAACTACTGAGTCCTTCACAGCCCCTAATGAGAATAATATTAGAGCAAAGATACACCAAGAACAAACGTAATATTATCAATTGTACAAATGAATAGATTACTTAATTTAAATCTCAACAATTACCCGAAATCAAGGAACTATGGGTCTTTGAAAGATCCACAATTGTTTGTACATATATCAAGAGAAGGAAGATTGCTTACTAGAGATTAATGTAACTAGTTTTAAAGAACAAAGGAGATTATCCACTTGACTTAAACGCCATATTAATATTACAATCTGTTACAATCCAAGTGGAGATTAAATAAAAAATAAATAAATTTAACCAAGCAAGAATTACTATAATTGGAGCACTATAATTAATCATTACATAAACCCATTAACATTAAGGGATAATGCAAATTCAGACTTCTCCATTACCTAGACTACAGCTAAGAGTAAATTTGTGCACAATAAATATGGCATATATACCTAAAAGCTTGATGTGAATTCTTTTTATATCACAATTTGACTAGACCAAATATCCAGATTACTAATTTAAAAAAAAAATAAGCAAAGAGAAAAAAGGATATGAATTAGACGGATTACCTGTTAAAGCAAGCTTTAAGCCTGTTTCGATATTTGGGATGCTAGGAACCAGCACCCCTGGTGTATCCAGAACATAAATGCTTGGGTTATTTGCTATCTGTAAATCATCACTTGGTAAGATTTTATAACATATTCCCAAAATATTTGAGGGAAACTTCAAATTGTAAGCCAGTCTTCCACAAGTAGTGTGCTTTATGTTTGCAAATTAGTTCAATACATTACCAATTTTCTCTTAAAACAGATATAAGATAACAAAAGAGCCTATTTTGTAATATCATCATCACAAAGTGGATTCATTAGTATAACAGAGTGACAAAAATGGCTTCAGCATCTGTTAAGAACATTAAACTCAGTGGATCACTAAGGCAAAACCTAAGTGAAAATATGATAAACATGTCAGAAATGCCAAAGCAACGAAGGAAGTGGACTCTAATACTCCATGTATACAGACGTAGAAAAGGCTTTCAAGCAATATACTCTCAAACTGAAAAGTTTCAGCAGTAAGCACCTAAATGTGGATTAATATAATTAGCAGTTGTCTAAATAACTTAATATGTCTACAACTAACAAATTGACATATTAATTATTTTGTGAAGAAAGAGTTATGGATTATTAAGCAAAACTGATCAAGGTTATAAACTCTTAGCTCTGAAGATCAGGGAAATATTATAAGCAGCATGAAAAAGCTATATATTAAATAACATTGAAGAACTGGCCATCCATAAACAAGTTTAACTACAAAAAGATTATTTGATATTATGAGAAGCATTGGAGAACAGAAATTATGCTATCAGCAATTAAATTATGAACTCTTCTAGAAGTAAAAAGCAAATTAAATATGCATAATAATTAGGAGACCAAGGGGAAGTAATGGCAGTGTATCTATTGAAACTCACATTACCAGCAAAGGCATATTTGCTATCAAGTCAAGTATGATTAGGATAAGTCTGGTCTATCAACTTCGATAAGTTAAGCCTAGAAGACCATTATCAGTTATCTCAAAGTTTTAGAAAAATATTCCTTGCACTTCACATCAATTTTATCCAAAATCACACATAAATATTTTAAGAATAGCTAGTAGAGATTGTGTTCCTGAGTACTCTCCTTTCTATTTTGGAGACAGAAACTAGTTTCCATATGCCTAAACATCATCGGCATGATGCATAAGTTTTTTTTTTTTGAGGCCATGATGCATAAGTTCAAGTGTAAAAGTCATTTGTCATGAAAAAATCTACAGTCCAATATCCATAGAACCAACATAAATATTTTAAGAATAGCTAGTAGAGATTGTGTTCCTGATTACTCTCCTTTCTATTTTGGAGACAGAAACTAGTTTCTATATGCCTATACATCATTGGCATGATGCATAAGTTTTTTTTGGGAGGTCATGATGCATAAATTCACGTGTAACAGTCATTTGTCATGACAAAATCTACAGTCCAATATCCATAGGGTTCATTCACGTGTAACAGTCATTTGTCATGACAAAATCTACAGTCCAATACCCATAGGATATCATGACAAAATCTACAGTCCAATACCCATAGGATATCATGACAAAATCTACAGTCCAATACCCATAGAACCCTATGGATATTGGACTGTAGATTTTGTCATGACAAATGACTGTTACACTTGAACTTATGCATCATGGCCTCCAAAAAAAAAAACTTATGCATCATTGTACACTCCAATATTCTTAAGGTTCCATGGACGATACTTCAAAAACAAAAAGGTTCATGGACAAAACATAGTGTCAATGTTGTGATGGAGATAATCATAATGTTACCTTGTATCCAGCAATATCCTGAGTCACACCTGGCAATGGTCCCACCCTAGCACGCTTGATCTTCTCATACACTGAACAGAGCACCAACAAGAATAGCTTGTCAAAGTACCTCTAGATAAAGAAACATAGCATGTGAGCACTTATCTAGTGATGGAAATGAATAGCACATAATCTATCTGACCTGGAAAACGAGAAGTTGCAATCTGATGGATAGAATTGATAAGAGCAGATTTCCCAACATTAGGAACACCAACAACCAGAACAAGAAGGGTTGGTTCTCTTGAAATAACTTCCTTTAGCTTCAACTCCACAAGTGCAAGAAGCTATGACCAAAACAACACAAATTAGGGAATGGGTTACAGAAGATGGTGTAAGCATCATGTAACAATTAAAACACCATGGGTAATCAAGATTCAGGTAACCAGTGCAATTTTATTTTCACCAAAACCAACACTTTCTGGAGTAAGTTTCAGATACCTATTGATAGTTGTAAGGAATTGCACTAGTAACTATTCTGCAGAATGGAAGAGCAGTACAATCAATGGTCACACATTCATTTAATGTGATCAATATGGCCACATTTCATATGTGCTCTACATAGATTGCTAAATCAGAAGGAAGCATGTAATATATGAATCCATTTAAGCATCAAGATCCATTGAAACAAAATCGGCCAACTCAGTGAAATTGAAGCAATGAATTAGAATATTTAAAAAAAAACATGAAAATTGGGAAGCAGGAGCAAATAAAAAGTGAGCGGAACACTTTGCTGAAACCTGCAAAATCTTTAGGGTGACTATAAATACAATGGTTTCCAGTCATCCAACAACAAACCACCATGTCCATTGAGTTGCTTCTTGGAGAATGGCAAAGGATGACAAAAGCAGAAGTCAATGCAGAAGTTTCCATGTTGGAAGAAGCAAAGTCAGAGAAACGTTGAAATGGGTAATCATGCAAAGGAGATCTCTAGGATTGACATTTCAGCTGACTCTATTATCAAGATTCATGAATTACATTCTAGGCTACTCAAACCCAAACACAAGAGGTACATGTGCATATATGAGTTATTAAAATTTAGGACTCAGGGACAATTATCAAAACACACAAAAGAAAAAGGGACACTACCAAAAAAATTTCTGCTCATGAGTTGCAAACAAGTCCTTTTTAGAGAGGAAAGAATAAATGTTATATATATGCTAGAATTAGGTCATATTTACACACAGTTATACTATATAAATAAGAACAAAATGGAATTATAGAGATAACTTTAATTAGGCAGCAAATATATCTTTGTTTACATAGAAAACATTTCTGAAGTAGACTCAATAAGCATTAGCAGACCCATTTGACTGAATTAACAATGTATACTGAACAACAATGAGCTACCACTGTGTATTCTAGATTAATATGAAACTATGTTCAGAATGGTTGTATCAGCATTCTTGTTGATTAGGTTGCTCATGCACGACAATGTGACATGGCTAATGAGCATCTTAACAGTCTTGTGAAATCCTTCTTGCTAGTCGTCCTTTCTCGTTTAAAAAAAAAACCTTGTGAAACCTGATGCTCTATTTGTTGGAACCAGCTTCAGAGCATTGTATTTAAACTCGAGTGAAGCTTATTAAAATATAGCCAGCTATAAGCTATTTAGAACTGAGAATAGGGATGCAATGAATTGGACGAAAACAAAATTAATTTTCTTTATAAAAAACCGACCTCATTTCCCAGTTACTCAATGACCTACATATTTACTCTTACTTTACCTTCTCTTTCTCCATTCTAATTCAAGTGCCATCTACCTCCATCAGTGTAATTCAATATCTCCTAAATATGTACCATAGTCAATGTCTTCCATCTTCTTCTTCAGTTATAACTTTTTTTTTTCTTTCTTTGCAATTTACAACATCAATTTGATATCCCAACAATTCTTTTGAAATGTTCATATCACAAAGAATAAGCAACATGATATTAATATAGACAAAGAAAGCAAAAGAGCCAAAGATAAATGTACGAGGAACATTTGGAACACCATTATATAGAATTACTATTGGTTAATGTTGAGAAAGATGTTCTCTTATATTTATTGACCACACACTAGTGCCACCTATTTATAATCAAGGTAGACAATACAAGAGGGAGAATATTACTCCAGAAAATCAGGGATATTATCCCAAAATATCTGAGATACTATCCCAAGAAATCTGGGATACTAATCCTAACTAATATTACAAAGATATGCGAAGATATGAAAAGATATGGAAAGATATAAAGAGATATGATTTATGCAAATCATATCTCAACACTCCCCCTCAAGCTGGAGCGTAAATATCATTTAGGCTCATCTTGGAACATATATTCAGGAGCTTCTTCTTAGGAAGTGCTTTAGTAAAGATGTCAGCTAGTTGATCTTCAGTAGCCAAGTGTGGAGTGGATATCTTCTTAGTTGTAATAGCATCACGAATGAAGTGACAGTCCACTTCTATGTGTTTAGTCCTCTCATGAAACACAGGATTGTTTGCAATAAATATTGCAGCCTTGTTATCACAATACATAGGTACTGGAGAAGTAACAGAAATTCCAAAATCACGTAGAAGAGAGATGACCCATAAGAGTTCACATGTAGTATGAGCCATTGCCCTATATTCTGACTCAGCGCTAGAGCGTGAGACCACATCTTATTTCTTGCTGCGCCATGTCACAAGATTTCCACCAACATAAGTACAATAACCAGTGGTTGATCTTCTATCTTCATGAGCCCCGGCATAATCTGCATCAGAATAACCCCACACTTTTAAATGTCCATGATTTTTTAAGTGAAGACCTTTCCTTGGAGAGGCTTTTAGATATCGTAAAACCTAACATACACCTGCCCAATGTACTTCACGTTGCATAAATTGGCTTAGACGACCAACAGCATAGGAAATATCAGGACGAGTTACAGTGAGATACAAAAGTTTACCAACCATAGCTCTATATCTGGTGACATCTTCTAGAATAGGACTGCTCAAATCTGCTAGAGATAGTTGTGGATCCATAGGAATGGTGGCTATTTTACAACTCATCATACCAGCTTCCTTTAATAGGTCCAAGACATACTTTCTTTGAAAGAGAATGAATCCATCGTCAAACTAATTTACTTCAATGCCTAATAAGTATTTTATTAGACCAAGATCTTTGGTCACAAATTGAGATTGCAGAAACTTCTTTGCTGCCAAAATACCGTTAGTGTCACTACCAAATATTAAAATGTCATCTACATAAACTATGAGTATGACTGAACCTTTAGAAGTATGTAAAGAGAATGCTGAATGGTCTGAAGAGAATCGACTAAAGCCATATTCTTCAATAGCTTTGCTGAATTTTTCAAACCATGCTCTTGGACTTTGTTTGAGTCCATAAATTGCTTTCTTCAACTTGCAAACCTTTGAACACTCCCCCTGAGTAATATACCCAGGCGGCTGTTCCATGTAAACCTCTTCAGTAAAATCACCATATAAGAAAGCATTTTTAACATCAAGTTGGTGAACTTGCCACCCAGAATTGACAGCAATAGAAAGTAAGATTCGACCAGAATTAAGGCGAGCAACTGGAGAGAAAGTCTCAAAATAATCTACTCCATAAGTTTGGGTGTAATCTTTGGCTACTAAACGAGCCTTATAACGATCAACTGTTCCATCATGGAGATACTTTAGGGTGAACACCCACCGACAACCAACTACTATTACATCAGTCGGGAGGTCTACAAGTTCTCAAGTCTCTCTAGATTGCAGAGCGGACATCTCCTCATCCATAGCAGTTTTCCAACACGAATGGTGGAATGCCTCAGAATGGTTGCGGGGAATAAAAAGACTATCAAGAGAAACTGAAAAAACTTTGGCAGCAGGAGACAAATGATCAAAAGTCATAAAATTAGATAGAGGATATTTCACACAAGACCTAGTGCCCTTCCGATGTGCAATAGGAACATCTAGGTCATGAGTTACCTGAGGAGGATCTCCTTCCAACAAATCAAGAATGTTTGGAGGATCACGTGATGGAATCGTGGAGAGTGGTTCATCATCAAGGTCCGGTGGAGGTTATGGAGGTCGAGTATGTCGGCGGCTATAAACTCTCAGGGGTGGTGCAAGCGATGGAGGAGGAGACTGTGGCTGTTGTGACGGTAGATCCTATGATGGTTCAGGAATTGGAATTAGATGATTCTCATGGTTATCCGCAGGGTCCGAAAAGTAAGGTTTGTCTTCAAAAAAGGTAACATCAGCACTAATATAGGACCTGCGAGAAGTAGGATCATAGCACCTGTAACCTTTTTTAGTTCGCGAGTACCATAAAAAGATGCACTTGATTGCTCGAGGAGCTAACTTATCAGTGTGAAAGAGGTGAACAAAACATTGACATCCGAAAATACGAGGGACAGGAAATAAAGACTTTCCCGGGAAAAGGAGATGGAATGGAATTTGTCAATTGAGAACCGACGATGAAACTCGATTAATGAGATACCCCGCGGTGAGAACGGCATCTGGCCAATAGGTGGAGGATACTTTCATATGGAAGAGGAGGGTACGAGCAACATCTAGCAAGTGGCGAAGTTTTCGTTCAGCAACGCCATTTTGCTGAGATGTTTTTACACAGGAAGTTTGATGAATTACACCAACAGATTTAAAAAACGATGAAAGATCAGAATTTGCAAACTCAAGTCCATTGTCGCTGCGAAAGACTTTAATAGAGGTAGAGAATTGGGTTTTTATTTCTGTAAAAAATTCTCGAATAATTCGAGGAGTTTCTGCCTTATTTTGCAACATATAGACCCAAGTGACTCTAGAAAAATCATCTACTAAAACCAAGAAATATTTGAAATGCCTATTGTTGGAAACACGACAAGGACCCCACAGATCAGCATGCACTAGTGAAAATGGACTTTTTTCTCGTTTGTCAATGCGAGGTGGAAAAACAGTACGATGCTTTCCTAGTTGACAAGCCTCACACTCAAGAACCTCAGTACTTGAAATGTTAGGAAATTGTCGACGAAGAACAGTCAAACTGGGATGACCTAGGCGGCGATGGAGTTGTAGGGAAATGCTGGTAGTGTAGGCTGTGGAATTTTTGGTAGATGGCTGGAGATAATAGAGTCCATCACGTTCAAATCCTCCACCAATCTGTCTCATCGTTTGGAGATCCTGCAGAACAAAAAAAGAGTCATAAAAGAGTGCTCGACAATTTAAGGACTTTGTTAGCTGGCTGATCGAAAGAAGGCTTAGAGCAAACTTTGGAGCATACATAACATTATCAAGGGAGAGGTCACAATTAACAGAAATTGTGCCAAGGCCAGTGACTGGAGAGAGAGAACCATCAGCAACTTTGACATCACATGTTATGTGTGAGGAGGCACCCGAATCGGCAATCCAGTCAGATTGAGAACTAGTAGAGAGAGCAAGAGTACCTGAATGATGCATTACAGCAGCACCAGTTGACGGAGATGCATATTCAGTAATAGACAGAGAATGAAGGCGATCATATTCTTCTTTTGATATTAGAATATCCGACTCATTTGTAGTGGCAGCATGAACCTTTGGATGATCAGCAGGATATCCAAACTTTTCCCAACAACGGTCAGAGGGATGATTGGATCGATGACAGTGGTCACAAAAGAATTTACCACGTCCTCCAGAGTCGTTTCATCGTCCACGGCCTTTGCCTTTGTCAGGGAAAAATCCTCTTCCTCTTCCACGTGTAGCAAGTGCAGATGCATTTGTATGAGGTGAGAAATCATCGATACGGGAGAGTCGAACATAGATTTCTTCAGGGGTTGGAATAGTTTCTTGTGTCATCAACTGATCCTTGACGGATTTATATTCATGACCAAGACCAGAGAGAAGCTGAATGGATCTAATTTGATCACGTTGTTCAGCCAACACTTTGATATCTGCAGAGAGAGGCTAATAGATATCTTGCTCATTCCAAAGGTTAGTTAATGTCCCAAAATAATTTGCTAATGGCTGATCATTTTTCTTACATGATTGGATTTCTTCAAGAACCTTGTAAAGGCGAGATATATTGCTTTTATGAGAGTGAAGTTTTTGAAGTACCTCCCACATAGTCTTGGCTGACCTATAAACCATGACCTGTTTGGCAACAGATTCGGTCATGCTATTGAGCATGGCAGAGGCGACCCAATCATTGTCAGCATCCCAATCTTATGTACGTTCTTCAGATTTGGTGAGGATACGCTTCTTCCTGTGGGACCCTACATAGCGCTCAAATGTCGTGGACCAGCGGAGATAATTGGTACCATCAAGTTTGATATTGACATCGAGTGGAGTGCTGAGGGTGGATTTAACACCAGAGTTGCTAGATGAAGCTTTCTGATCGGCCATGGTTGAGAGAGATGGATTCCACGAAGAAAAAGATCAAGTGTCGATCTTGAGAACTATGGATCTAGGTAGACCTGTTATCCATCTAGATTGAGGAGGGAAGGGAGAGGAATAAGGATCAGATCGTTACTGCTCTGATACCATGTTGAGAAAGATGTACTCTTATATTTATTGACCAAACACTAGTGCCACCTATTTATAATCAAGGTAGGCAATACAAGAGGGAGAATATTACTCTAGAAAATAAGGGATATTATCCCAAAATATCTGAGATACTATCCCAAGTAATCTGGGATACTAATCCTAACTAATATTACAAAGATATGCGAAGATATGAAAAGATATGGAAAGATATGAAGAGATATGATTTATGCAAATCATATCTCAACAGTTAATTTCGTTGAAAAAGAATTTTACAGCCTATATGGACATACATTGTAAACTAACCTGGTTAACAGAGCTTATGCTGTGCGCATTAATTGAGATGCAATCTTGCTTTCTCAACTCAAAATGTTGCACCCAACGCTGCAGATTGCCAAAGATTATGTTCTCGCAAATAATGACAACTAGGGGGTATGCTATGATAATAAAAAAATTGCAAATCAAAATCCATAGGACATGGTAAAAAAGACTTACGAAATTAAAGAAACAAAGGCAAGGAATAATTCCGTACTCCAATACTCAATTTGACCACTATCAGTAACAAGATGATAAAAGCAGAAAACCACTCACATGCATTATATTGGGATTTGCTAGATCCTTCTTATTTAGAGCAAGTATGCGCCTTTTACATGAAAGAAGACTCTGGAGGTCCTCATTAGCAGATGACAATGGAATCTGCAAATATACAAATGTAAACCAAAAAAAAGTTTCAGTTTACTTAGCATTTATTTGTCCTTCATGTCATCTTAAGAATATCAAGTTGATTGATCATCTAAAAGTTTAATTCAGCATTCATATGTACTCATCTGAAACCAAAATTTCCATCAGTCATAACAAGTTTTTTTTTTGGGAAGACCAGTCATAAGTTGTAACAAGAAATTACCACAGAAATATCAACTATAATAATCATATCTAACTCTGCCCAAATCATTGCATATTGATGAAAGAAAGGTTAGGAATTGATGGTTGTTGACGGCTGGAAGAAGTAATTTTGGTAGGTCTTGTATAAAACCCAAAAAAATGTTAATGCATGCCGCAAATGATGAAACGATATTCATACCCTGCTCAACTAAGAGATCATCCAAAATGTGGTACATGGAACATGGTATTGACCACATGCCAGTCTCAGGGATGATGTTACTGAGTTACCCATGAAATAACCTCATAAGTTTTACCAGTAATGATGATTGGTGCATCATCACTATCATCGGTAAACCAGCTTGCATCAGGAGTTCATGAATCTTAAGCCTTCAGACTGCAGAAAATAAATTGAACGAAGCATCTAGCATATCTTATTTGATTTGCATATCACAAGAGCCAAGAAAACACTCTCTGAATCTTCTAAAGGTTTTCAGGTCGTACAAATTGCTGAGAAAAGTTATCTCTCAGCGATCATTCATTTCCAATCTATGAGGCTAACAACAGCAGGAAGTGGATAGCGCGCTAACATCCGAGCTCTCTCTCTCCTCCCGTCGCCGGCAGTCCCTGCCGGCGGCGCCACAGCCCCGTCCCCAGCAATCCCTACTGGGGGCGCCAGTCTGCGAAACTACCCTCTCCTCCATCTACGATGCGCCGACGTCTCCTACAACTGAATGACGGGTGGACAACCGTCTCTCGCTCCAGGACTGGTCGGCACCCAGTATTCCAATGCTTCCGATGCTTGGGGGAGGGGCATTACGCAAGATCGTGCTCTGCCCCTCTCCGGTGTCTCGCGTGAGGAAAGGAGGGACATCGCCGGTCCCTTTGTCCCCATCTCCGGCGAGCAAAGCAACCTGAGACGCTCACGCCTACTGCAGCGACGCCCGGCCCTGATATTGCAACTCCACATACGCCATCGGTTGCCGTCCAATGGTCACCTACCATGCAACGCGCGACCGAGTTCCTCCGCTTCTGCCTTGTCGGCGAGCCCACCGGAAGCCCCCCTGACCTGCCGGTCATCCGCACGGCCGTCGTAGCGAATATTGGAGCCTCACCGCCCTTTCACCTGAGTTGCATCTCGCCGGCGATGTGGCTTCTCGTTCCTGGCTCACCTCTGCCGCGAGAGACCCTCCTGGCCTCGCCATCTCACATCGCGCCGGATGTCCTGGTGCGATGGCGGCCCTGGCGCGAGGAGGACGGCGCGACTCCTGTGGCAACGCCGGAAAAGGTCGTCATCGACATCCAGGGTCTACCGCTCCACCTTCTGCAGCCGAAAGTCGTCGTGACGGTCGCCAAAACTTTCGGCGAACCTCTCTCTCTCTCCCTGCGGTCGATGGGGTCGTCGGATTTGTCTGCCGTCTCCGTCGAGGTCGCGCTACGGTCCGATGGACGTTTCCCCTCAACAATCATCCTGGACGTCGGCGGGAACCACTATCTTCTCCGCCTCCGGCGCGCAGGGTCGGGAGTCTCGTGGGCCGACATCATCGCCGGCCGCCGCCCCGGGACGTCGCCTGCTGGACAACCGCCTCGCCCACCGCCAACCGTACAGCACGTGAGGGAGCTGTACGTCTCACCTTTATTTCAAAAGGCTACCACTACGACAGCTGGCCGCACACCCCATGAATGTACCCGTTCTCTCCCACTGCCACCTCACCATAACATACTTACCCCCACCAACACCTCAAACAGCCACGTGCCCCTCACCCAGCCACAAAATCCCGCCACATCCATCACCCCTCAACAACCCGACCCTACCACCCGAACCCCTCCACACACCCGGCCCGGGCCCCGGTCTGACCCGCCTCCCTCTACGAGTCGCACCTCAAACCTGGCCCGCGCCCCATCCCAAACCCGGTCCAGGCGCGTTCCGGGTCGCGCCGCAGCATCGCCTCCAGCAACTCACTCCGGCCGCCAACCGCCAGCCTCCCCCTCAGCCAGGTCTGCTACATCTTCTTCCGGCGACCTCTCCACCGGAGCAATGGCCACTCAGCAACCCACCGACCCCTCCCCATCCCCACCCCCATCCCCTTTCTCTCCCTCCACTCGTCCTCCTAACTCTCATGCCGCCACCTCGGCCACACGGCGAGCTGGCTCCCTGGGTGATGGGCAGGCGGCCACCCGAAACCCCAACCCGCGCGTCTACCGGCGCCATCGACGCAACCGGGCCGCTGTATCTCAGCAGGTTGCGTCCTTGACGGAGGGGCTCCCCCTGCCGCCCACCACTCCAACGGCGGACCGGGCGGACAGTGAACCCGCCCTCCTCTCCGGTCGGCCAAACGCTGATGTTCAGGAGGTGGCGGCCGCTACGGGATTTCGGATTGTCAACAGACACCCACGCACGTGGCCCGAGGCTCCTAGGCGGCCTCTCGGCATCCATCGCCCTCCACAGCAATTTCTGGTGCCGGCGCGGGGTGCTTTTCAGCGGCGGACAGCGGCGGGTAGAGGATCGCCCACGCCCGAGAATAGGACAGTTTCACTATGAAGGTACTAACATGGAATGTCCGCGGCATCGGCGATGTGGGGAGACGCCGAACCCTTGGTCGCTATTTGAGGGAGTGGGAGACAGATGTGGTCTTCCTACAGGAGACCAAACTCATGGAGTGTACCACACAGATATGGGAGCAGATCGGTGGTTCTCGACTTTCCCAGCACATTTCTCTTAGTTCTGTCGGCCAGTCGGGAGGATGTCTCATCGACTGGAGGGCCGATCTTTTTACCCTGGTTGCCTCTTGGACAGCCCGGTTCTCGATGACTGCCCACATGAGATGCAGCACAGACGGATCCTCTTACCTGCTATCCTGCGTATATGGCCCTTGTTCGAGGTCCTTTCGGGCGGTTCTTTGGGAGGAGTTATCGGCGGCTCGTCTCCACCTCCCAGATGGCCGCTGGTTGATTGGGGGCGATTTCAATGTCACGCTTGACATGGATTACCGCCCCAGTAGATGGTAGGGGAGAGACCTCGGGGCTGAGGAATTCAGGGATTTTATCGATTCACAGTCGTTGTCCGACCTCCCGGCAACAAACTATAGATTCACTTGGCGGAGCACAGTGGCACCCACATCCAGATCTCGGCTCGACAGATTCCTTGGTTCGTTGGAGTTGGTGGAGGCTCACCAGCTTTCCGATGTACAGGCTATGAACCGATCGTTCTCGAACCACACACCCCTTTTATGGAGGTCCGGTGATGGCCAGGACCTACGCTCCCCTTTTCGCTTTGAGCGATCCTAGCTTCTGGAGGAGGGATTCAGACAGGCAATGGCCGGGCATTGGCAGAGCGTGGAGCCCTCTGATTCTGCTGCACGGACGCTTGCTGCCAGGCTCCACAGCCTGAGGCTCTTTTTGCAGGACCGGCGAAAACTGATCCGTGAGGCTCGGGTGGCACGAAGGACTGAGGCCTTGGGGACGATCGCCCACTTTGATCGGGAGGAGGATGCTCGCCATCTCACGGAGGATGAGGTGGCCCAGCGCAGGCAGGCGCAGTCCGCCATACAATTGGAGGACAGATTGGTGGAGATCCAGTGGAGGCAGCGCTCCCGGCAGACCTGGCTTAAAGAGGGAGATGCCAATACTCGGTTCTTCCACCTTTATGCGAGCTCGCGGTGGTGGGCAAACATGATCGATCAGCTCGAGGTGATGGGACAGAGGATTATGGGCCACCATCGCATCGGGACCGCCATTGCCTCCTTTCATCGAGACTTCTCCAGACGACGGCCCCCACCGGCTTGGAGTTGGTCTCCCAGGGATGTTACCTGTCTCACTCATGATCAGTCTTCCATGTTAGTGCAGGCCTTTACCGAAGACGAGGTCAAGGATGCGCTCCACGACCTCAACGGGGAGGGGTCCCCGGTCCAGACGGCTTCCCCATTTTCTTCTACAGGGAGTTCTGGCCAGTGGTGAGGGAGGACGTCATGGCGGTGATCTAGGAGTTCTCCAGAGGGAACCGGGGCTTCGAGCGCCTGAACCGGTTCCTACTTTTCATGCTGCCGAAGCGCACTCCAGCGGACAGAGTGGAGGATTTCCGGCCGATAGCCTTATCCAACGCCATCTATCTCCTGGTGGCTCGGGTACTGGCTAACCGGCTTCGGGAGGTGCTCCCTTATCTCATCCACCCTACCCAGTCGGCCTTCATCCACGGCAGATCCATCACCGACAGTTACTCCATGGCCTCGGAGATTCTTGCCCAGTGGAAGCGCAGCAGTCGTCGGGCCTTCCTCTGGAAGGTTCAATTTTTCCAAAGCTTATGACTCTCTTTCATGGTCCTTCCTTTGGTATTCTTTACAGGTGCGAGGTTTCCCTGCGACCTGGATTGCCTGGATGAAACGGTGTGTCACCACTGCTTCCTTTTCGGTCCTGGTCAATGGGGCGATGGCTGGGGGCTGGGTGCAGCCTCAACGTGGTGTCCGACGGGGTTGTCCCCTTGCACCCATGTTTTTCACTCTGGCGGTTGACGGTCTCGCCAGGTGTACTCAGGAGGCATGTCAGGCTGGCCTATTCAGTGGTTTTGCCGGGGGGCTGGTGCCTCTACTTCAATATGCAGACGATACTGTCTTCTTTATCGAGGGATCGGCGGCTGAGGCCAGACGGGTGTCTATTCTGGTGGAGCTTTTCGGCATCACTTCGGGCCTTCAGATCAACCATGCTAAATCATCCTTCATTCCTTTTGGCATGGTGACGGAGGAGGCTTTGCACTGTGCGGAGGAGTTGCGCACTCCTGTTGGGGCCCTACCCATCACTTATTTGGGACTTCCGCTATCCGACCGCCATATCGGCTCTCGAAGGTGGACTCCTGTCATTGAGCGGCTGGAGCACCGCCTCCAGGGATGGAGCTCACGGCTTCTATCTAGCAGCGGTCGTCTTATTCTGCTTCGATCAGTACTCTCATCCCTCCCGATCTATTTCATGTCGGTGCTCCAGATGCCTGCGCAGGTATTATCATGGATTGATGCTTTGAGGTGCAGGTTCTTTTGGCAGGGTTGCAGCACTTCCCGTCAGACTCACCTCGTGGCCTGGAGCAGCATTTGCAGGCCCAGGGCGGTTTGGGAGTGCGAGATCTCCGATGCACCAACTGGGCACTCCTTGCTCGGTGGGTGGGTCGGATTATGGGCCCTGATGACAGCTTATGGAGGGAGGTCTTTTTCACTTGCTACGGACGTGATTTCTCATGGGACTCCAGGCCCACCATCCCGCGCGGCGCGTCTTCTCTCTGGAGGGGGGTGGCGGCTATATTTCCACGTGTACGACCTTTCATGGTCCCCTCGCTCGGTTCCGGGGAGATATTCTCATTTTGGCATCATGACTGGCTTCCAGGAGGCCCGTTCGCTGATTCTTTCCCCAAGCTTCTGGCTCTAGCAGCACATCCTCATGCATCTGTGGCTGAGTACTGGTCGAAGATGGGCGACCCGGGGACCGGCTCCTGGACTCCCCTTTTCAGGACTCCCCTCTTCGATTAGCGTGTCTCTGACTTATTGGCACTTCACCAGCGGATTGCCCCCTTCCGCCCGCACCCTTCCGGACGGATGGATGGGTTTGGGTGGCGGACTCCTTCTCCGCGCGCAGCCTCTATCTTCGTTTTCTTCCGGCCTCCACCGACTCAGAGGACTTCTGAGCTGATTGCCGACTCATTTGGCGTTCCCATTCGCCGTTGAAAGTCAAGATTTTTGCTTGGCTTTTGCGGCGTGAGCGGATTCTCTCCAAAGTTTATAGGGCATGGTGGGCGCCGCATGCTGATACCTCCTGTGTTCTATGTGGAGAGGCAGAGGAGGACGTCACACAACTTTTCTTCGACTGCCGGGTGTCCCGGGAGGTGTGGTCTCGGACGACCATTAGTGGTGAGGCTCTCTTGACAGCGGCAGGTTTCTGGCAGGACGCGAGGAGGCTTGGCAGACAGAGCTTAGATTGGAGACGTCCTGTGGCGACTTTTCTAGCCGGTGCCTGGGCCATCTGGCTCCAGCGCAACCGTGTCATTTTTTGTGGGGAGAGTGTTCAGGTGGATAGTATTGTACATCATATGTCTTATCTTCTTTGGGAGTGGGGTTTTGGCTAACACCTTTTTTTGCATCTTTTCTTGCTCTCCACTGGAGAGTGCTCTTGTGTATATGATGATCTCTTTTGATGATATATATATACCTGGATGACAACCTAAGTGGTGGTCATCCTTTCCCTTCTCAATATATATATATATATATATATATATATATTTGTTTATTCAACTAGTGGCTATAACTTCTTTATGTTCATTCATCAATCATCTGGATTCCTTGAGTATAAAGAACCACTGAGTTATATGTGCGACAATGATTAAAAAAACAAACTGAGACAAATATTGAGGCATTGAAGCAAGAAGTTTGGCTTTTGGATGTATGACAAAGATCAGGTGTATCCTATGTCAAAATGCATATAGATATAGATATACACATCTTCCAATAAGGCAAGGTCCAGCCTTTTCAAGCAAACATGAAATTATGATTGCTTCTCCAAACCGGATCATTTGGCTGGTACTGGTTTCATCATTATTGCCAAAACAAAGGGTATTGAAAGTAGCAACTTCGTGAAAATAACTTTGAAAAAGCCTAAGACGCCAACTGAAAGAAAAAGGAAAAAAATCATCTCAGTCTAAGGGGTCTCGCTATGTTTTCTCATCATCTAGTTCCTTTCATCAAACAGATAGAGGGCAGTTTCATATTTCAAACGTCTCATTTCGAATTCAACTTTTAGAATCAATAGAAACATGTCGCATTAGCCGTTGGCCGCAATCAAGCATTAATACTTTTCGTGAGACTAACACGGAGGAACAGAGCAGTAATCACGAGAGCGTAACTGACTCACACGAGAGTCGCGGACTTCGATGACTAGATCGGCCAACTTGAGGCGGTCGCGGATGGCTCGAGTGGCGGCGGCCATGTGGCCCGGAAACCAGTTCACGACGCCGCTGGCGCCGCCGGAGCAGGATGCCGTAGTGGCAGCGCTGCCCATCTGAGCGACGCGCTTGCCCAACGTCGCCAGGCGGCCCATGTCGCCGCGGACTCACCGCACCTGACAACCAAATGAACAAACACCTCGCAAGCAGTTTTGAGTCGATGATCTCTTGCGCAAGAACGTGCCTCGGATAGATGCTCACGGCGATTGCTGCCTAATTAGTTTCAGGCTGCGAAGTGCGAAATGAGGGTGGCGACGGAAGACGGGGGACATACGTTCTTCTTGTTTAAGGTTTAAACCAAGCGGGCGTTACACCGGGCAGGCCGAAGGAGTGGTCCGGTCCAAGAGGACCAAGCGGTCCGTCCAAACCTTAGCTGAAACTTTTCGTTATTTTTCTTTTTCTCATTATCACCATGATCTATAATTGTTTGTATCTAACGAATTCTATGAACAATAATTTGGAGTTTTATCAATCCAGAGCATTTATTCGTATTGCATGAGTTCGAACATCGAATTAGTTAAAATATTAATAATTTTAAAATTTAATGGATCTCGACGGAAAGAAAAATAATTTGGAGTTTGCATGCGTGGTTATAAATCCTAACTCTTATTATCCAATCTCTGAACACAAAGCATAGAGTTCCAAAGTCTATCACTGCATTTAAAAAAACAATCCCAAATTTAAACAAATGAAAATTCTGAATCTTTTTTCTTTAAAGACGTTATTATGAACACGTTATTTTAAAATTACATGGGGGTCAAAATTTAGTAGTAGGCCTGGTCCGATCCTTATAAAGTTTGATCCGTTCCGATTAGGACTGAGCTCATATTGAAAAGAATCAAACTTAATCTATATATATATGGGGTAAATGCCCCTACGTAGCAATCATTTCACGTAGGTATGCGTGGCAATTTTCAACCGTCCAATTGCAAATCTACGGTCATTCATGTCCAAAACATTTGTGTTCGTACGATTGAAGAGAAGCGGCCATGATTTAATAAGACAATAAAAAAACCCTTGGATATGTGTTTGTTTCTTCCATCGTGTAAGTGGTTCTCTTGTTTTCTTTTCGATTTGCCTCACGCTTGCCGCTCGTAGGACGCTGCCTCCATCACCCGCACCGGACGTCGCCTCGATCACGTGCATTGGACGCCGCCTCGATCTCATCTAACTCGAACGCCATCTGAATTGCGTTTGTCAGATCTTTGTGTAATATTTTTTATTAAGTGGATCCCTTCTCTTGTCTGTTTGTCTTACTTGGATTTTAGGATGGCACATTTGCCTGCTTTACTATATTTTTATTATATTTCAATTAAATTCTGACCATCGCCAAAAAGTAATTACATTTGTCCTTACACAGCATGAAACACATCCCATCGATGACTTTTTTTGAGAAAAGATAACCCAAATGTTTTTTTTTAATTTTCAGGCCATATGAACGATGTTGTTTTATATTAACCCATCACTCACGATTAATCTTTTTTTCATTTGGCATAGTTGTACCCTTAAATTTTGCATAACATTTATATCTGGTGAGAGATTTCATGCACCAAAATGTCATACATTATTTGAAAGAAAAAAATGTTTTCAAAAATAACATAATATAGAGTAAAACATAACAAATTTTATGAGGCCATTTGAAGAACCATTCTAAAAAATGCTGCAAGAAGTCTATCTTTTGTCCATTTCCAATAGGCTGAGAATTCTCTAAATTTTGAAGCAACCACCTGTTTAATGATGGACTTGTTTACATGAAAACATGGATCTTCCTTTAATTTTGGCATTTAATATCTTCATTATAGGTGTTGCCATGTCTTCACTTGAAATGGATGCATCTCCTTCAAATTCTGAAGATCAACAATTTCAAGGACATGAAGTCACAGAAGGATGGTGAGATGTTATAATATTTTCATTATAAATTGTATGTTGTTCACTGAAAATTTTTCTTAAATTATTTTTATCGGTATTTTTCCTTTCATAGGGATCAAATCCAAGAAAAGAACAATGCTAATAATAGTCAAGTTAATAAACCTTTTGTTGACATGAAGTTCGTTACGGAAGATGATGTATACGTTTTCTACAATACATATGCAAGATCAGTTGGATTTTCCGTACGAAAAGATCATTGTAGTAAATCTCGAAAGATGAATATGCCGATTGGTAGATTGCTCATTTGTTTAAACAAGGTTAAAAGGATCTCAAATTAAAGCAAACTTTGGGAAAAGATGTGAAAAGAAGACGAAATGTTAGAGAGAATTGTGGTACTTTATTATTAGCTAAAGTTGCAAGTGATGGTAAATGGGAGGTCAAAAAATTTGTTGAAAAACACACACATAAATTAGCTTCACAGTCAGATGTTGGTAGATTATCCTCTCATAACAAATTATCAACCCCTTCTAAGGAATCTATGAAAGAACTAAGAAATATTGGCATTGGGCCTTCCAAATAGCTAAATATTTGAAGATGATCGGGAAGACTTTTGTAACACCTCAACAGTGCATAGATTATATAAAGACATTACAAAAAAAATAATATGGAAGGAGAATGCATGGCTGTGTTAAGTTATTTTCAAAAGAAAGTAGTCGATGATGTTGATTTCTTTTTTAGAATGGTGGTGGATGAAAATGATACAGGAAAAAGTTTTTTTTGGGCTGATAGTAGATCACAAGATAGTTATATCACATTTGACGATGTTGTTATTTTTTATACGACATATCGCACAAATAAATTACAAATGCCATTTGCACAATCAACATTAATTGGTTGTGCACTATTAGCTGATGAAACTGAAGACACATTCATTTGATTATTTCAGACTTGGTTAGAATGTATGAAGGGGAAGAAGCCTATCTGTATCATCACTGATCAAGATATTGCAATGAACAATGCAATTCGTAAAGTACTTCTTGAAAGTCGACACATGATTTGTATTTGGCATATAGTAAAAAATGCATTGACTCATCTTCGGGATTTATATGTGCATGACAATTTTAAAAAAGAATATTTTAAATGAATTAATAATTCTTTGAGCATCCAAGAATTTGAAGACAAGTGGCTAATTTTGAAATAAAAATATGATATTTCAGATGGTCACTGGTTGGAGCATATGTACAACAAGCGACATCAATGGATTACAATTTATTTAAATGATACATTTTGCGCGGGCATGCAATCCACTCAAAGAGCTGAGAGTATTAATACTTTTTTTATGGCTTTGTGAACTCAAATACTTCATTGTCTGATTTTGTATACCAGTAAGATTTAGCTCTTTCTACTCGTCGTGAAACAGAAGAGCGAGAAGATTTTAAAAACTTGAATACCTTTGTTAGTTCTACTTCAAAAAGTCCTTTGGAAATTCAAGCAGCAAAGGTCTACACACAAAATGTGTTCAAAATTTTTCAAGAAGAATTCAAAAATATTATACAATTCTGAAAGCAAATAATCTTTCAAGATCATGAGAAGATTGTGTACTCGGTATATGCAGTAGGATCTGAGGACAAAGGAAAGATTATTATAGAGTACAATACCCAATCAAATGGTTTGATAAAATGTTCTTGCAAAATGTTTGAACGAGAAGGAATCTTGTGTTCTCATGCTTTGCTTGTTCTCAATGAAAATAGAGTTATGTGTTTACCAGACCAATATATTCTTCATCGTTGGACAATAAATGCTCGGTATTCATCAGTGCAAATGGTACATGACACATAATGCAATTCTTCTATTGGGCAACATGTTGTCAGTCTTTCACAAAAAATGAATTTTAGAAGGAATGCACGAAAATTCATAGAAATGAGTTTGCGTTCACCCAAACATTTAGATGTTGGAATTTCATTTTTAAAAGAAGGCATTCAAAGTTTAGAGAACATAAGAAAATGTGATATGGATGAAGTGTCTTCTAAAAATGATGAAGTGCCTTTTAAAGACGATGAAGTGCCGTCACAAGTTTCAAAGTTTGTGATACATGACTCATATCTTGTAAAATCAAAAGGAAGACCAAGAAATATAAAAAGACTTAAATCTAGTGTCGAGGTCTCAATGACACAAGGTGAAAAAAAGAAAAGAACATGTAGAAACAAGGACATTATGTGACATCATGTCCAATTAAAAAGGTAAGTACATTTTATTGTTTAGTAGCATATTTACTTTCACTCAAAATTTTATGTTGCTAATTTTATATTTAATTTTTGAAATAGAGGGAGCAAGGTGAAAAGACAAGTTCCAAAGAAATGAGTAACACTCAATAGATTTCAATAGGTATGAAGTATCATAAGTATCATCCATTCAGTTATCTATTGTCAGTTTTACCTTTTTTCTCCTGTTGTCAGTTTTACCTTTTACCTTTTTCTCTTTTAACTTTTCACAGCATGTGATGGTCAGCTTGTGTTGTGATGGTCAGCATTCTACTGTTGTTACTTGGGTGATGCTAATGCCTTCGATTCTTGATTTGCATATTAAGATGATGGAATTTGATTATGCAAACTTAGTCTAATGGCTTTTCGTGTTGATTTGTAAAAGAATTATGGCAACGTAGTGAGAAGCTTGGTTAATTATTCAGTGCATTACTATTCTGTGATTTATGTCAACATTTGATTACTTTCGTATTCTGCTCACATTTTATTCAAGCCTTCAGCAATCATTTTTTTACTAATCTAGCTTATTTGTACAGCAAGTGTTATAATTCATAATTAAGGTCATTATATTTAAATTTGTACATTAATTCTTGCCATGGAGGAGGCCTGGGTTGTGGTAACTCGTGGCTGTAGATGCATGAACCATGAACAATGGATTTATGTAGGAAATGACTGTACATCCATGTGTACAACAATGATACGTGTCCACAGCTGTGTGATAATGCAATTACAAGCAATTGCGCTTACGCAACTAACCTATAAATATCAGAGTTTGATACTGTATTGACAAAAAAATCCAGGACTTCGACAATGCTTATGAGTTATGATACCATTTGTAAAAGGAATAATCATTTGTTATTAAAAAGAACATGCCGATTTAATTGATCCAAAACCATGCCTGCTACTATGAAAATTGATGATGGTGTGACGAAAGAGGGGGGAATTATGAATAAGAAACATAAATGCCTGAAACTAAACAGAAATGGTTGCATACATTGTAATGTTTGAAACAAGATACACAACAGACATTTAGGATTGTGCACCTTTTGGGACTGCAGTTAATGACTTGCATGTAATCAATTCAAATACATAACTTGGTATCTCTACTAAATCGAACATACATTCTATTTCGCAAATATTAAAGCTATTAATCCCAAAATCCAGAGAGAAATTCTTTCGTTCAAATATTTCAGAGTTGTATAAACACCTCCAAAATTCTTCATTTATCAACGTGAGGTAAACAAACTGACGTCATATGCTGAAATTAGTGAGATAGGCGGATCAGACAATGCAGATGCTGCTGCGCTGAAAGAGAATAATGTAGAAACAACAAGACCAAGGTTGGAGGAGGAAAGTACCTCAAGGCGCTGGAGTACTCATAGCCGGCAAAAGAGAAAATGCCGTGCTCCATCCGGCGAGGAGAAGAAAACGCTGCCCTTGTTCCATGCCTAGAGACGAGGAGCTGTCCCGCCATTCAACATCAAGGAGAAGAGGAGGCACATAAATGCGTGGGTTCAAAGAAGATCATGGCACAGCTAGGGATTCAGTCCTTTAATGTTTGATCTTGGCCGTTGCACCGAGCGATTGGAATGGGTAATGCTCACCATAGATCATCACATCAACGGTGTTCATGTGTTCCGCATCCCTGCGTGAAATGGCTGCTACGTAGGGACATTTAATCATATATATATATATATATATATATAATCCAATCCAGCTTCTGAGAATTATAGAATTTAGTTGCTCAATTATTGATCCATTCCAATTGGGACTGAACTCATATTAAAAGAATAAAATTTGATCATGATCCTATATGTATATGTATATATATGTATATATATATATATATATATACATATATATATTAGCTTAATGCATGTGTAGATCAATTATCTATTCACGCCACTGAAATTTAATTTTAATAAACTATGTTCTAATTTATTATTATAATTTATGGTCAAAATTATTTAATTTTTTTATGTATGGATAATGTAATTTCATATATGGATAATTTTAATCATGAATCATAATCTCAAATTAGAATCTGGTCAGTATAATTAGATTTCGCATAATGTAAATAAATAGCTTGTGAAATTTATATATATTCATATAATGTTATATATTTTTCTTTAAATATATAATGTATGAGATTATTTTACAAATAATACATAATATAAAGAAAATTTTATTGAGCAATTTGAGATTTTTTATTAACTATAATTAATATTAATAAGTAATATATTCTATTTGAAATATATTGATGTAACAAATGAATTAAATTGCAAGAGTAGGATCGTCCCAGTTTAATTTTTTTTGCTTAATTCAGGATGACCAAATCTCAAATTAGAGTGGGTCCAATCGAATTGGGGCTACTCCCATCCCAAAATTCGATTTTGCTTTGCGTTATTCATTGGGTCTATAGTAACTCTATGCAAAGACACTTCCCTTCAAATTGGCGTGGCTTGATCAATTGTTAATAGCCCTTAAATTCGATGCAAATAGTCTCTTAAGAGTACAGTTTCCTTCTCGTCAGATATAAGCAGAATGGCATGCCGAATAAAAAGATATAAAGGGTGAAATTCGAATGCCAATTGATTAAAAGAACCACAAAATGACTTTCCTATTCTCTTAGAAACGAAATTAATTGATATTTCTCTACCGACAAGATTAAACTATTTCATTTATTTATTATTTATCGTTTTATTTCACCAGAGTTTAGTTTCCAAATTAGGTGTTAGATTCTAGCTACAAAATTTCCAGAACTTGCATGCAAGTTAAACAAACGAATATACACGAATACATCCATATATAACACAATATTCGCAGTACTAGCACACCGATACAGATCACATTGCATAAAGTTACTGAAACTATCTATTTATCTCCCAATTCACCACGGTTGTAACTGATCGAACCCTAATTGGTTAGTCACTATCACAATTGAAGATGCCAACTGAAGAATTCAAGAGTCGTGCATTAGATAGCCATATTCACATACCCCAGACAGCACGCCCTGACGCTACTTTGTTGCTTGGCCTTGAGGTAAGCTCATATAAGATCCGTGCAAAGGTATCGGAATATTTTCCTTCTGAAACAAGAATCTCTGCGAATGTACTTTCATGAGCTAACAGCAGAGGACGGTTCTGAGGCTCGGAGACCAGGCTTTCCAATATCATCGCAGCTTTTCTGCAAACATCAGGAACGGGATGGGGAGTCTTGACCACCCTGAATAGTCTATCAACAGCCCTGTGGCAAATGATATAAGGGGCAAGAACACTAATGCAGTCATGCAATCAAAACAGAATTATTTCAAGTCTGCTTACCATCGTTCACTTGCAAGTTTCAGCCTGCAATCCATATTCACCTCTGCAAGATTATAGAGTGCGCCAACGGCAGCTGCCTGAGCATCCACAGCTGGCACGCTTAAAAGATCAACTAGTTTCTTGTATATCTAAACAAGAAGGAAAAAAATATTTCTAAATTAGTAAAAACAATTTGAGCAACCAAAAAAATGCAGCCATAATTTGAAGGAAATAATTTTTCTTGTGAAAGAGAGCAGATAGAAATTCAATAACTTTTTTCTATATTGTATACAAAACTACAAACTAATTTGGTAAACCTCTACCTTTCAGGAACACAGGTATATGAAGTTTTAAACCAGTTTAGCAATTGAACAGATACAAATTACCATGAGATTCCTCTCAAAAAAAATATTATGAGATAAATCATTAAGAAGCTGCTTTCATGCCGTCATGTAGCTAATAACTATCATGCTAAAGTGACTGGAAGTTTTCCTATAATAAACACGCAAAATACATTAGGAATTTGTAAGAGATGAAACTTCCAGTTCGTGCAAAATCAGAATACGCTATGTAACCTCTGGCATGGACGGAAGAAAAAATGGTTCATTGTCAGGATTTATTATCAAACGTCCAAGCAATTCAGCGGCAACACAGTTCCATGACTTGAAAGAAGATCCAAGCATTCCCATGATTGCCTGAACTGCACGTTTCTCCCTGAAATCAACCAAGCAATACTTTGACTTGTTTCAAAATGTCATAATGGAATAAGATAAATGAACATATCTATGTAATTAAACTCTCACGTCATTCCAATATATGATGGTTTTGATGAGCTGAATATTCGAAGGTCCAAAAGTGGTGCTAAATTTACAATTGTCTCAAGTGCATTGGTTATGAGCTCTTCATCCTCTGAACAATTTAAATAACTAGGATAATTAGAATATAATTAGGCATAATATAACGTAAACAAGAAATATTTATGGAACTCTGCAGAAAGAAAAAACAAAAAAGATGACAAACAATTAGCCATATATGTGGCTCATGCCTGAGATACATTTTGCAACACGATTTAGGTGTAGTGCCTTTTTTTTGTGTGTGTGTGTGTGGGGGGGGGGGGGGGGGCTTTGCTGCCAAGATACTTAGATTGAATCGGCCCACTTAGGTTGAAATTTAAGTAAACACTACAGATTGCAGAGATTTTAAGTTCCATTCATAATGACTAGGTCTCTCTCCATTACCTCGCTCGATGTCAAAATAACTGAGCTAAAATCTTGCAGGAAGCCGATGAGGTTCAATTCCACAAAAAAAAGTAGTACTTGTGGTACGTAACTGGCATCTATTAATATTGATCCATGCAAATTAAACATCTTGAATTGTAATGCATATGGGTTATCTAAAGTAGAAATGTATGTGACCATTGTAGCTAGCACACATAGCAAGATTAACTGCATTAATGGTCAACCATAAAAACTGTCAGTGGATTGCATGTGTTTAACTCCGTCTATATTTTATAGCCGGTCCCAAGCCCGAATAAAGGAGAAGGGTTGTATTAGGCCCCGACAGCCAGCATAAAATCCTGTCGAATCTTATGAACATGGATCAACGAAGGCGTCGTATGATCCATGTAGCCGACCCCACCTAGTGGGATAAGGTTTTGTTGTTGTTGTTGTTGTTGGATTGCATGTGTTTCATATGAAAAATCACCCCATCCTTCAGCCCTTTACATGTGTGGTTTACCAATTACCACGTTCAATAAGGTGCTGTCTGTGAAGTTGCATTTTGGAACAGTGTGATTAATTAATATTCTACCTGTATTCTGATCTTCAATGCACTGAAATACAGTTTCCAGGCAATGCCTATGTTGCACCATGACTGTTTCGTTCTCCGGCATAAAAGAGAAGTTGCGGATGATATTGGAAGCAGCGACAGCACATTGCTGCTTTTCTGCACGACCTTCCTCATCTTGATTAAACAAGCCATCATCATCAAACCACCATAGTGTAGCTCGATGCTTTTTTGAGGTGGGTTCAGTGCTTGAATTTCCAGAACTGCATGAAAAATGATTAAATTATTTGCCTACCTAAATTTCACTTCCGTATAAGGTGAAAAGGCAAAAGCAAATGTCATACACAGAATTTGTAGCAGCATCAGGATAGTTTGTTGCTTCAAATTCATTACCAAAGCCTGTAACTACACGATTTGCACCCAGTGTCCGTGTCCTGGCTTGTTTCTTATAGTCTCTAGGAAGAGCTATGTCACGCCAATCATCAATCTGTTGGTGCCGACATTAGTATGCCACAAAATTCCAAAATGATGTTTCTAGAGTAAATTTCAATGGGTTGCACATAAAGATCATACAGAAACAATGACCTTTTGTTAGAAACAGGAACACCGAAATTGTAAACCCAGGAACTTACAAGAAGACGTACATGACAAAAACTCAAATTGATTGGGTAAAAAAGGAATCATGCAAAAACATAAATTTGCTAAGCTACAGATTAGTTTAATCCAGAAAATGTAAATGCTTCAGAAGCATCAGAAATATGGAGTGACAAAACATAAAACATTTCAAGATCACAAAAAGCATTTTTTTCTCCAGGAAAGATCACCTACAACTTGAAGAAGTGCATCTAACAATCCAGGAATCTTAGCAAGGGCTGTTACATCTCTTCGCATGTCATCCTTCTCCTTAAATGAAAGCAGTGTAAGGGTATTTAATGCCCATATCAGCTCGCTCTTCAATCCACTTTGCAACGCTAGGACAATTCTTTTATTGTTTTGATCTGTCAAGAGACACCACAAGATGACTGTGCAAGAAAATATCTTACCTCAACAGATGTCAAAGCATTGGAAATATTGAGAATGCATTGTCATGTAGATACTAGATAAAGGACACATTAACCACAGAGCAATAATCAATCAGTGTGAAGAAACGCCAAGTAGATCTAAACCAACAGACTGAAAAAAGAAGTTAGAAGAAAAAACTGATTAGATATTTATTGAGGAAAACTGATTAGATTTTTAAAAGAGCTATCAGAGGTGTGGCTTTAGTCAACTGATTCATTCCCCTCTTCACCTTGAAAGAATTTAAACTACTTTTCTTATTATTTGCAAACATTTCTTTTTCGAAAAAAAAAAATATTTGCTAACAGTTAAAAACATTAACCAACAAAAGATACCATAAACCTCTTGTATGCCAATATTCAATTCCACTGAATTGAAAAAGCACTATGGTCACCTGGAACAGATACTGAATTAAGTTGAGATAGAAAGGGACGTTTTTTTTAGAGGGGAAACATTCAAAATGATATATGTTTTCACTAGGAAAAATTGTTTCCCCCTCTTAAATTTCTTTTAGAGCACTTTTAAATCTAATAATAATAAAAGGATAATAGTTCAGCTTCTATCAGAATGGCTTTTTTAGGTAAAGGTGAACAAATAACTCATAGGAAAGCACCATCCACTAGACATGAGGAAACCTCCTTGCACTTAATCATCTTCTCCAATGTCATGTTTCTGATGTTACAACAAGTCCAACAACCGCTTTTTACTCTTATCATATCCATCTCAACTGGCCAAGAAATTCAGACACTTGCAGGAAATTAACCAATAAAATAGAAACACCAAAGCAAAATTAATATTCAGCGATTTCCAGTGTTACTTAAATGTCTTCTACGCTTGCGTCAAATGTCCAAATTTGATAAGTGATATCAAAACCACAATTGCAAGTTTTTCAACCTAATCGCCATTCAATTCGTCAGAGTATGTACGCGATTGGCGGCAAAGGATAAAATAGGGATAGATAACCGGAAAATGCAGAGGGAGCTTGGAGGGAAGGCCCGAGAAGCGACGCCGGAGAACCCGCGTCACCGCCAGCGATAGCTGATGCGGATCCGTGGTGGCTGTTGATGTTGCTGTGGTGATGACTGTTGTGGTTAGTGCTCCCGAAAGGCCGACCGCGCTTCGCCGGCGTCGCGCCGGAGCCGGCAGCCTTGCCGGAGCTCTTCTGCATCTTTCTTGCACTTCTTCCGTTTTCTCCTCTGCTGCTTGAGTGGACTTAGGGCTCCCTTCAAAAGAACTGAAGCCTGTAGGCCCTGTTACGAGAAAAATAATAAAAAAAAGTTAAAGCCGTGTCACGAGAAGGCCGTTTGCAGGAGTATAACATGGGCCAGGCCCAACTAAGGTCCATAGGACTGATAAATAATTTATAATTTGATGAGAGTAAATTGCATTAACAAACTTCAACTTTCGATTTATTTTCAAATATAGCCTGAACTTTTTTTTATGTAAAAAATCATAATTTTAATTTTGTTACGAATCTATTTTTAAATTTTAAATTAATTATAAATATAACCTATTATTATATTATTAAAAATAATAATTAAGTGATCATTACATAGACAAGTCATAAAAATAATAGAGTAAAAATTAAAATATTTTTGATAACTTTAATAGTAAATTAGTATAAAATTTTAGCCAATTTTATAATTAGACTATTTTTTTAACTGCTTTAAAATCTAATTATAAAATAGGCTAAATATTTAGACTAATTTATTATCTAAGTTGTAAAAAAATATTTTAATTTTCACTCTTTTATTTATTTATTTTGATGTCTCTATGCAATGATCACTGAATTATTATTTTTAATAATAATATAATAATGGGATATATTTACAATAAATTTAAATTTTAAAAAACAAAAGTTTATGATATATTTGATAATTAAATTAAAGTTCATAACTTTTTTACGGAAAAATAAAAAAAATTTATGATGACAAAATTAAAGTTCATGAATTCTTGCGTACAAATCAAAGTTGAGGTTAGATTTGAGAATAAAATTAAAGTTGAAACTTTTTTATACCATTTACCCATTTGATAATTCAAATTTCAATTCAATCTATTTAAATTATAATATCAATGCCAAAATAACTAACTCTTTACTTCTTTAGACTTTAGTCATCTCAACATTTTTTAACATTGGTTTCGACTATATTACAAGGATATGTTTAAAAATTATCAATCATACCTATGTAGTTCATTTTGTACCTTCGAGCTTTGATATCACGACTTTGCGGATCATTTTACTATGGGAAAATCAAAAGGAATAAATTAATAGAATAGCATATTATAAAAAATAAATATATTCATATTCTATCTCTCATTTTATTTGAAAGTAATAACTTTTCAAAATATAATATTATATAATTAAAATATTTTATCATATAGAGTTAACATTTAATATTATGATAATAGTAAAAATATTAATATAATCAATATTTTATTAAAAATTTTAAAAATCAAAATATGATTTAAAAGTTAAAAATAATGAGAATATAGATATTCCTATTTTTAGAAGTCAAAAGAATATCTATATTCTCATCATGAGGTTAGAAATGATGGTTTTATCAACTTCGAGGTGGTTTTGATTGTCTTAATCCAATTTCATCATGTGTTTGGCTATATTCCAACGTGATATTCCAAGATCTGTTTGAATGAAAAATATCTTAGAAGGAATAAGAAATTTTATTAAGAAGAATATAGTATTCTTGTTATGTTTTTATTCTTTCCTCCGTTTGGTTTAAGATGAATAAATTTTAAACATATAACATTTTATAATTAAATATTTTACCATAAATATTTGACAATTATTATTATTATTATTGTTGTTGTTGTTTGTTGTTAAATTAATATAAATATATATGGTTAAATGATAAAAAGATAGAAGAAATTGTTAAAAGGTGGAAATGATGAGAATATAATTATTCTTTTACTTTCGTGGAATATAATTCTCGATTGTGAGTTAACATGGTGATATTTTGATTTTCAAGATTATTTTGATAAAAACAAAATTTGACTATTTTATTGGAATAATTAAATATTTTGTCATTTATTCATCAACCAAACAGTGACATCTATGTACATTGAATCCAAAATAAAATATTTACGAAAATACTATCAATAATTATTTTAAATATAAATTAGAGCTCCCCACCTTCTCTCTCCTTGGAATGTTGATCTTCTCACTTTCTTCTAAAGGCGAATTAAGTAGGTGGACTGACCTCCTCTCTTTATTTTCTGACGACTTGTGCAATGAGTGATTCCCCTCTCTCTTTCTGTTATCCTCTTCTATAGAGGGGAGAGGGTAACACTCCTTTTTTTAATTTTTATATTTTTTAAATAAACATGGATATAATATTATAATAATTTATATTATATTGAGTTTAATTATTGTATCTTACACCTTTCCTGTCATGTGTATGTCAAGTGTCTTTACATATTTTTCACTAATATTTTTTTCACAAATAACTTAAAAATCATTGACTATGAAAAAGTGGTGCAAATCATTAATAACAATTATATCATTTCAAATGTTTTAAAACTTCTTAACATTATTATCCTTCCTGATGAACATAATTATTTTCTTAATCATATGCCGTGAAATTATTTTTTGTTATTGTCAATGATTCTCTAAGTCGTTAGTAAAGAAAGATATTGAAAAAAATAAAAAAAATACGTGTAAAGTCGGTTGACATGCATGTGACACATCATTTTCTCTTTTATATTTTTATATAGGTATAACACTCTTTTTTTATTTTTTATATTTTATTTTTAAATAAAAATGTATATACTATCATAACAAATTACATTATATTGAGTTAAATTCTTGTACCTTACACTTTCCGTGTTACATGTGTTAAGTGGTTTTACATATTTTTTACGTTATTTTGTCTTTACTAATAACTTAAAAATCATTGATGATAACAAAAGTGATTCAAATCATTAATAAAAATTATATTTAACATTTTCAAATATTTTTTAAACTTCTTAACATTATTATCCTTCCTAATGAATATAATTAATTTTTATATCCTATGTTGTGAAATTATTTTTTATCATCATCGATGAATCTCTAGTACTTAGTAAAGAATATATTAAAAAAATAAAAAAATACGTAAAGTCACTTGACATGCACGTGACATGTCATTTTTTTCCATTATATTTTATCTAGGTTTACCATGGGCATCCTAGTTAGAAAAATGTTTTACGAATATTTAATTATAAAGAGGACTATTTTGTTACAACCAAATTAGGAGAACAAAATGAGATCATGAACAACGTTGAGGGACGAATCTTCAAAATTATATGTAGCTTCTCATAAAAGTGGATTTTCTTTGTTTTTTTTGCATCATTGAAAATAATGAAAGTAACATGCCAAAAAAAAATAAATGATTCATCTTAAAATAATAATGTCATAACTATTTTGAAAAAGAAAGTAGATATGCTGTTGTGATATCATAATTAGTTTTTTAAAGGAAAGTAGATATGCTGTTATGATAAGCACGTCTTAAGTAAATTTTTTTAAACTACTATTCAAATATATTTTGATTCTTAACTTGATTATGAGTTTTATTATGTAATTTGAAATTCATTCACCTTGTAGTCCACAATCATCCTAATCAACAATAGTAAATTTGACAAATAAATTATTGAAATGAAACTCACGTCAACATCTTTTTTTCCTCCACATCAAATTAAAAAAAAATGATAAAAGGTTATCCTCTCTCCTCTTTGTACCATAGAGGAGAAGCTCTCTTTGTTGGGCATATAGGAGAGAGGAGTATTGACAACTTTTTTTTATGGAATCCTTATTCATTTTTTACGTTTGTATATAATGAAGGGATACGATAGTTCTCTCCATAGTTGGCGATGTGTGACAGGCTTTTAAAGAATAATTGTGTTTTTTTCTTTTCTTTTTTTATTTTATTAGTCTTAAATTCGATATTAAGGAGAGAGAAAATATTGATGCAGGTGTCGAGTCAAATCATAATAGAATATTATGATAGTTGAGTTTCAAAACAAAGTTTGATAATTGAGTTGACAATAATAGTATAGTTAGATGACCATTTTGAAATTTTACTTTACAAGTATAAGGACATCATATGAAGAAGTTGAAAATTGAGATATGATTATGGAAAAAAGTATAAGGGAAACAAAAATATAATGAATAATATTGTGAATCATTCGTTAAATTTATTTGTTGTTTTGAAATTAATCTTATTTATAAAAATATTCATTATTCATAAAAATATTAAATATAACAAATTTTAAATTATCAAAAAAATAATTTGATGTGATCCAACTCAACAAAAACTTCAACTTATATCAAGTTAAGTTTAAAAAACGATCGTAATATTATTATTTTTAGAAATTGTTTTGATTTCTTTTACTCAAATATGCATCAAATTCATATGTATGTTTTGCATGTGTGAATTCATTTTAATTTAACAACAATTTATATGTGAATTCTCAAATAAGTTCCAGTAAGGCTACTATTTTTCCAATTAAATTCTCAAATTTACTTTATAATTAGATACTCCTCTAACTATTAACTTATTTCACTAACTGTCATTTTAATTTGTCATTGTCGATTTATAAGCTACACAATCTATGTATGTGACTACATAATAATTTAGTTTCTATTTTGTACCAACATTTTGTATTCAAATAGTAATATAACATTTGATCTATGCGACTTATATATTCCTTTAAACAAAATATTTGTTTATTTAAAACCTAAAAAATCTTTGTCTCATACTCGGTTTGTGAACATCCCCATTACTTGTTGTGATCATATTCTTTAATTTCCCCCTAACATCATGCCACAACTATCCTTTGACACAGTCAATTGCATCCACCTATATGACTCTAATTCTACCACTCTCTACAACTTGGTCAACATCCATATCAAACTTATCATTTGCTTCCGAGACAATTTCATTTGCAAGATGGCCTTAGCCCTAACGAAAACCTTAATTCAGTCTCTATAACTCATAATGCTACCTCCCGACCACCAAGATCACATACATCACACAATTGGACCAACAATGGCACGAGCCTCAATATTTGCCTCGACCATGTCATGAAGAACCTCCACTCTACATTTGCTTTATTATAACTCAATTGAGGCATCATTGTCATCACAATGCACTTGCTCGCTGCCCTTTTCGTGCCTTCATACTCATCCTTTGTCTCATGTCTCTAGTTTATGATTGATATCATGAAATTGTACATCACTTTATCAATCATCAGCTTCACCACAAATGTGTGAGAAGGGCCACTACAGAAGGTCCGCTACACTAGAGTTGGTTGAGGCCAATCAATCACTCTTGTAGTATCACAGTGATATCCGCAAACAACATGATGGAGGGTGCCCTCGAGGTCATTGAACACCGCATTGGTTCTCATCCTCTGAATTTGGGACACAACAAGCAGTTTGAAAGGTGGAGCAATTAATGACAGCCTTCTCCTCTAGGCTAGGGATATCAATATTACCTGAACAGAGTCCCGAATTCAAAAAATTTTACTCCCACGGGGTCGAGGATGGGGGCAAACTGCACTTGCACCCTCTTTCAATAATTAGAGTGGGTTACGTTATTCCCTCTCTGTGGGTCCCAGAATCCCGACTCTTATTTTTTATTATTTAATTTGTCATATAAATAACAAACAAACCCTAAATGTCCTCATTTTCTCCTCTTTTTCCTTCCTCCTTCTTCCTCTTATCTTCTCCTTCCTGGTCGTCATCGAGGATTACAACCGAAATAAAAGGATGCTGCAGGAGAGAGGCAGGAAGCCGCCCCTCCCCGCCCCTTCCCCCATGGAGGGGTGCCCTCCCCATGAACATGTTGAGGGCGCCGGCCAAGCAGTGAGGGCTATTGCCCTCACCGCGCACATAGAATTGCCCTCACTCTTTTTTTATTTTTTTAAATGATGATTGTTTTCATTATTTTTTTTTTGCACAAACATGAGAATAGAATTATTATATTCTTTCAAAAATTTTTGAATTTTTTGTTTAATAAAAAATATTGTTTATGCAATTTTAAAAATATATATTATGTAAAAATGTATATTTTATAGTTTTTTAATATCTTCAAATTTAAAAATAGAGGAAACGAGTCCCATGGGAGCTCGAAAATTTGCGGGAATGGGCCAAGGAATAACACTGCCACCCGCATTGAGGATTTGGGGTGAGGGTAGGTTGGGGTTGGCATTCCCTGCTATCGAACAGAGTCGGGCGTCATCACCTACTCTAGGCACCTAAACAAGTCAAGGGTGAATGACTCCTTGTGCTTTTGGATATGCAAGTGGAGGAATGACTATAAAAAGGGATGGAATGACGAAGTGAACAAGTAGAAGTGTTCATGGTACCTGACTCGATCCCAAAACCCAACCCACTTGATCAATTTGATCAGGCCAAGTTGGGTCGGGTAACAGACCTGATCTAACCTGACTCAGATCGAGTCAGATTATCTGACCATCCTTTTTTCTTTTTTTAAATAGTTTTAATATAAGTATATATTTTATATTAACCTATGCAAATGACATTTTATTTGTTTACTATTTTTTCATATTTTAAAGACTTTATTGTCATATTTTTAAAATTTTTAATCACATGAAACCTCTAAAGTAACTAGGTTGACTCAAGTTGAAAATTTTCAATCGTATCTTATCCGGACCCTTGGTTGGGTCATGTTCAAACCTAATAAGATTGGGTTAACGAATTCACCGAACGGATGAACACTCCTATAAATGAGGATGATGAGGCGACCACATTCTTTGCCAGCTTAGCATACCTTATGAGCTATTGGAGGGACTTGTACCGGTCATAGTTGGCCCATCATGGGTGAAGGAAGTAGAAGGCTTAGTGTAAAGGAAGGATAAAATGAGAAAAAAATGGGATTAGCCCAATTTATGAGAAAACATGTAAATCGAAGCGATTTTTTTAAGAAAAGAAGCTAATCTATCGTTATACTAATATTAAAAACCCGACATAGAGGAGATAAATCATTATGTAACAAACATATAAACCATGTAACCACTAAACAGGCGATCACATGTCAACATGATCAACAATGAAAATAAAGGGTCATTTAATTACAAAGTAAATTTGGGAAAAAATATAAAGTTGGAAGATAATTGTTGGAATTTACTTGTCAAAATAATCATCACTAAAATAAGTTAATAATTGAGAATTGTTTAATTACAAAGTAATTTTGAAAAAAAAAACTGGGAATTATTTTTTAAATCTACTCATGAACTCTTTCCACATCCGTGAAATTTATTTTTGCACTTTCAGTGCATACACATGTCATGCCAGCAATGGTATCTCATATATCTAAAAAAAATTAATCACATTATTTCTTAAAATTCAAAAAACACAATTCCTACAAAAACATAGGGTCTAGATTTGAGATACCAAAGTTTTTTCCGCATAATACGGTGTGCATTGTGGGCAATATATATAACCTCTGCAAAGTTAGGTAGCGTATAAAATTTTGACTGAGCCAAAATGTTAATTTAACTTTTTCTTTGTCGAGACTCATCTCTATGTACTAGCATGAGACTAATATGATATTCGGACGAAAGGAATATAAATAAATTGTAATCAAATTTATGACTTTGAAAATCAAATCTGATACTATTAGCACCCAACGATCTCATAAGTTAGAACACAACTCCACTATTCGATTGTGTCAACCATTGTTAATTTAACTCTTTGATAAATATAATTTGAAAGTAAAATTTAGATTTTTTTAACACAAAATTCTAAATTTTATTTTTAGAGTTTTGAGCATAAAACTTTATGAGTGTGAGTAGTTTTATAGAATATATAGTATAGTGATTTCACAGTTTATTTATAACATAGTTTAGTTCTTTATCATAACAAAATATTTAATTTAATAAACATCATATATTATTTGGTTATTTTAATATTTCACATTTTTAATTTACTTACAACACAAATAAAATTTTCTATTGTTTTTATTTGAAAACATTCAATATTATTATATTAAAAAATATTTAAATTTACTACTATGAATATGATGCATATAAGTTCATATAAATTTTATTCTTATGTTTAATTTTATCATTTGAAAATTATACATTAATTCAGTCATTATTTTTATTAAATATTTTTGTTTATCAATTTTATAATAAATCAATATCATTATCCGGTAATCTTACTGATATTTTTTAATTTAACTAATGAATTTATTAAGTCATATCTTCTATTTTAAAAATAAATCTATGAAGTTAACGGCTAAGATTTTGCAATCTACAACTATAATTGCGCAATAATCGGTTTTCATTTAGACATATAATAATAAAGAGTCACCACATCATATTTTTAAACTCCTTCTTATAAGTTATACGTCCATGTGTGGTAACAATTCATCATTTTACCCCAATAAATGACTCATGCAACCAATAAGTTCCATATTCCGGCATTTTCATAATGCTTCTTCTTTCACAATGCAAATTATTTAGGTTGCAATCAACGGACCATACAATTTACCGCCGATGCTAATTTATAGACTATGATTCTTTTTCATTTTACCCCTTCAATTAATCTCTTTTACTTAATTCCATTAAATAAGCGATTATCTCTAATTATACTTTCCACTAAAAGTTAGGGCTCTTGAAAAATAAAAGCTAAAGGAAACGTATGATTAACGATATTGGGTTTCTATCCAACAAATTGCGTTTGTTGCATTTAATATATCTTTTTACTACGCAAAATGCTTCACTTGCCTTCTCTCCCCTTCAATTAAAGATACCACAAAATGAGATAACTTTGTCATATTTTCTCTTGATTATGCATAAGTAATTTATCTAACTTAGTTATACATACTACCCTGCCTCGAATTCTCAATGTATAACTAATATAGATTGTTTAGTATGCATAACTAATCTATTTAACAATCTATATTAATTATTTATAAGAAAATAAATATTTATAAGTTAATATATGATTTTTTACCAATATACCCATAATCAAAACAATTATGTTTAAATATATAAATTATTTTTAACTTCATAAACTCTAGTCACAAATATATATTTTCACCCATAAAATTAAAATTTATAAAATAATTAAAACATTTTAAAAATATGACAATAATTTTTCATAATAATTAACTTATTATTTATTTGATTAATTTTATCATTTATTTAATTGTTATTATTATAATTTAGTTAATGAGTTTTATAATTTATTTAAATAAAACAGTGAAGGACAAATGTGGAAAATGAAATTGAAAATATTACAACTTAAATGGTAACGTTGATTGCTTCACCTTTCATATGTAATCTGCATTATCACTTCATAGACAATATTGATTGCTGAGCAATGCAAATTATCTATTATTTATCACAAGTGAACAAAATAATGTGATGAGTTCAAGTAATTTAATATAACATTATCTGATAATATACAAAGATTATAATTCTTAATTCAAGACATTTAAAGGTGATCTTTCAGCTAAAGGTAATGAAGATCTCATGGGACTCATATCAATAGATGACATGTGACAAGAGTATTGGGATATGAAGATCTCAGAAATCATGTGACGGTATATGTAACACACCTAAGTTTTTTAAATTTAAAATTAATTATTGCAATTAAAAAAATAGTTATAGGAAGGGAAAGAGAAGAGAAAAAGGTATGATAAGAAAAGTTTGAATGAGAATAAAAATATTATTAAATAATATATAGGAAAAAAGATAATTTTCAATTGGATTAGAAATTGAAATTATAATAAAATTAGTGATTCAAAGTTGATTCTAACTATCAGTTTAGAATATGAAGGATTTTGAGAGTTAAAAATAAGAGTTTTATGTCAAAAAATATCCAAAAGATAAATAATAATATTTTATTTTCCAATAAATAAAATATAATAATAATTATTTGTTTACTTAAAAAAATCAGGAATAATTATGTGTAGGAAATATATAATAGAAAAAAGGTAACTAAAAGAAGATAAGAGAAGAAGTTTGATGTAAGATTGAATTAAGACTCCTAATGAGATTGAAATTAGGAGTTTTAAAAATAAAAATATTTAGAAAATAATAAAATAATATTTTAAATATGAAAATTAGATATAACCGTGATAAGTAATTATTTAAAGGCAAAAATTGTAGAAAATAAAAGATAAATTATGAATATAAAGCATGATCATAAGTTTTTTAATTAAATTATAACTAATTTTTTCCTATAAATAAAAACCCCAAAGATTCTCTTTCGAGTCATATTTCTTCCCTCAAAATTTATGTTTCCCACCAACTTTGAGCATTTATTTCTCCATTCTCGATGCGTGTGCATAACTGAAACTTTCGATATTTCTTCGTGACATATTCGCCCCATCTATCAAAGGATGTTGGAGTCATTGTCGGAAAAATAAGTGTGTTCATCTAAACTAATGGATTGATTTCGATTAAACCTTCATAGGCGTGGACATAATGACGATGAAGAATGAAGTGTAAATTTTGCATCTACCATGTGGTTCCTCTCTAATTGTAAAACCAAATTTGTGTTCATTGATGAGAGGAATCAACCATGACATATAGTTTATTGAATTGATAACTTTGTTGCAAATATTATGCAAGCCAAATAATAATGTCATTGAGGATAGGATGAAGATACGAGCATCACATTTGAACAAGTGGCAAGGGCTATATTGGACTAAAGTTAACACTGATGAATCAACGAAAGAAAAGTTAATGATTGGCCGGAGCTAGGCGAGGAAGGTAGTATCCCAGGAGGGTGCAATTGCTACAACATTGCTCCTCTTGTATTGGCTATAAAAACTTTGTTCTTGAGGGATTAAGAAGCAAAATAAACCGAAAGGCGAACTCAGTTGCTGATTGACTAACTAATTTTGTATTGCAAATGCCATTAGGGATTCATCATTTTGATCTGACCGCAGACGAAGTTGGAATGTTGCTAGTTGACGATATTGTGAGCGTCACTTTACCCCATTTAATCTATATTTAACCTTTCTTATGTCTTTCTTTTGAGCATTGCTTTGTCATCTTGTATCCACAAAGGATAATCTTTCGAGATTTAGAATTCAAAGAGAATATATGGTGGAGGCCTTGGTTAAAACTAATCTAATGAATTAAATCAGGGTTATTTCCTCTGACCACCCCTAAACTATCACGAATTACCATATCTAATCCCAAACTACGAATTTTATTTTTTGGGTACCTAAACTATTACGATTTTTTCAGTTTGGTCCTTCCGTCCAATTCCATCGACTTCTCCATTATTTTTTTATTTTTTCATATTTATGAAAAGTCTATTATACCCCTGCTCTAAATTAAATTCTATTTTTACATAAAAATATATAAATAAAAATAAAAAAAGAAAAACCACGTGGAGGGGGGGGGGGGGGGGTCGCCGCCCCCCTGCATTGTCGACTGCGTGTCGTAGACGAAGTCGACTATGCGGGGGGGTCGCCACCCCCCGACGTAGTCGACCATGCAGGATTTTTTTTGTTTTTTTATTTTATATTTATTTTTATATATTATTTTATGTAAAAATAAAATTCAATTTAGAGCAGGAGTATAATGGACTTTTCACAAATGTGAAAAATGAAAAATAACAGAGAAGTTGACGGAATTGGACGGAAGGTCCAAATTGAAAAAATCGTGATAATTTAGGTACTCAAAAAATGAAGTTCGTAGTCTGTGATTAGATGTGGTAATTCGCGATAGTTTAGAGATTGTCAGAGGAAATAACCCTTTATCAAATAATAAGTTGAGATTATTCAATATGTTATGTTGCACATTGTGTGCAATATACATTGTTTTGAAACAAATTGAGTATTAACATAAGTTACATTGAGGATCTTGATCTTTCGATCTTCATTTATATAATGTAGAGATTCACTTTAAAAAAAACATGAAAGGTAAATTAGTTCTTGTGAAGCGCATACTGTATACAAAAAGGTAAATCTGTAATTTATTTATTTATCTAGATAACCAATTGGATCCTCAAAATGATATTTTAGTATTAAAGCTTAGAGTCATCAGTACTCTTTAGTAATCTCAATGGGAAGATATGAGAAATATCTTCTATCATTTATTTGACAGATCCATTCGTATCAATTGCACATCTCATAAGTCGACATAACATTAATTCAAAATCTGATTCATTCACCTAATCCCCCAAAATTTGATTCATTCACGAAGAAGTCACTTAAATTATATAATATAAGATAAATAAAAATGTGAGATAATTATTTGTTAGCACGATCAATTGTAACGTATGATTGCAATTTAATGATGAGAGCTATTCATATAAAAATTTATATCATTCATATATAAATACGTATAACAATAAATTAGATTGAAATCAAAGTTGGTTGACCAATTAGTAGCAAGGTTACGTTAGTGGCATCAAATTCGAATTTTAAAATCATCATTATGATAATAAATTATTATTATTTTATTTTCTTGACTTCGGATTAATTAAATATTAATAAAAATATTGGAAACCTCCAACAGACCAGACCGATATCTCAAAAAATAAAAATAGATTTAAAATTTAATGATTGAAATTTGACTTCACAAATAAATTCATAATAAAAGTGCATTGAATAGAGTCATAGGAGATAAAAAAAAAAGAGGGGCGAGGAAAAGGGTGAGTTGGTGGTGACTGACCAAGTTCAAACAAAAATTCTTTGGTTGTACTTCAAAATGAAGATATTATTATCAGTTAAAGCTTCGATCTAGCGCTAAACGCGTCCTACATAATTTTATCTTTGCCTTTACTGGTATTAATATACTAATTCCTAATCTTAGCATCAGCAGGATTAGTAGTAAGGACTCAATTGAAAATAAAACATGCAATTATATATTTTTTCTTTTGTAAGAAAAGGGGTTTTCCGTCATCTTCGAGGCCCAAACGTGACGCGTTTTCTCTACCACCCCCTCCTGACAGCCTCACGATTTTATCCCTTCCCTTGTAATACTTACACTAATTAATAATAATAATAATAAATGCATTCATTAATTATATTTCACTCATTCATTCATTTATTATTCGTGTCATTATCTCTATATATCCTTTCAGTTCACTCCTCTCAGTCTCACACACTCCAGCAATATTTATATCGCCTTCCGGCAACATCATCTTCCTCGCTGTTCCTTTTTTTTCGTTCTCGGTGATAATCGTCTTCCTGGTGGTGATAATCTTCCTTCACTGTCAATCGCTCTGTAGCATCAGGAAAAAAAAGGTTGGTATTATATATACTCCCCCCCCCCCCCCCCCCCCCCCCCCCCCCCCCTTTGTTATAATTTATTATTACAAGAATTAGAATACAATATGTCTGTTATTTTTCGCTAATCTAATGAATCTTATTATCATTATTATTATTCTGATCTCATCATTTCCCCTTCATGGCATGTCCTCTCCACTGTACTTTGCCCATTTGACTGGTTTTGACTGCCAAAGTTTCCTGCATGGTGTGCATTTATATATATATATCCGTCTTTTTTTAAAAAATGTTGTGACAGTACGGCTTCTTCCTCTGCTCTCGTCTAAGCTTTATTTTTTGATTTTATTTATGTTTATACACAATGTTTTTTAGAAATCTGTTACTATGGTCGTTCTTTTATCATACATATCTATATATATATATACATTTTTTTAAAAAATTGTTGTTACAGTCGGACTCCTCTTCCTCCCGTCCGACTCCCTCCCTCTGTGCTCGTCTCTGCATACGATTTATGTTTTTTTTAAAAAAAATATTTTGATTTGTTTGCCTACTTGTTTTGGGTTCCTAGAGTTAACCCAATGCGTGTCTTCTTTTTCTGTGCTTTTCTAGGGGTTGAATTGTTTTTTTTTTTTTTTTGGGGGGGGGGGGTCCTTGTGTTTGAGACTTGTCGAGCACGCCGATGAGAAGAGAGTGGTGTTTCTTTCTTTCTTTTTCCCCCGGATGCGGTGGTGCCAAATGGGGATGGAATTCATGTTTTTTCTTGATTACATGCAATCTGGCCGTAAATGATAAGGGCGATGATGTTTTGTGGAAAAAAAAGAGGGATTCTGTAGTTCGAATCCTTTTGCAGTTATCTCATGGTTTTTGCTTGCTGCCATGCAGGCACCGACGACAAGATGGAGGGCGTAGGGAGGGGGAGAAATCTGGAGAAAGGGAAGAAAGTGGCGGTGCACGATGCTCAGCAGAGCAGAAGGGGGAATCAACACCCGTATCCAAAGCCCATGGCGAAGTACCGAGAAGTGCTCGCCGATCCAGAGCTGTTTATGAAGACTCTGGAGCGGCTGCACAACATGATGGGAACGAAATTCAAGTGAGGCTCGCTTTCTCTGAATAATGAGTTAGATGTTCATTTTATTTTCACTTTCCTTCTCAGTGATGTCCATCCTTGTTGATGCCTTGTAAGGAGCATGCACCACAATATTTTAACATATTGCTGATATTGTGTCATGCTTATGTGTCCCTAAAAAAATCGTTGTGAAATGCAACTTCATGTGTGGTCATCTTTAAATTGCCAAGTTCGGCACAAAGCTTGTCAATATGCAGAGGTTTAAGTAAACTCTTTTTTCCTCTCATATATTTGTTCCGGAAATTCATGAAGTTTATGTTCTAGATAAATTTATTAAAAAATAATATAAATATATGTACATATATATAGCAAAAAAATTCTAATCCGAGATAAAAAGGTCGCTATTGCATCCTTTTACATTGACAAAAAGTTTAATCTCAACTCTTAACTAATAAAACAGGTTCTCAAGATATACTCCACTTCAATGATGACTTTAATACATAATAGTTTTATGGCATTTAGCATGTGTCAAATGCCACAACTGAAAAATATAACAAACTAGTTACATTTATTTGACTCACAAGGTCACTTTAATCGTAGGACTATGATTCAGTTTCTAATAATATGATTTAATTATTAACAAATGAAAGAGCAAGATAATAAATCATACATAATTCATGATTAAAACTAACAACTCATGATATTAATATCATCGAAGATTCACAAAGGTTTTAGGTCTTCTTCAAATGAATGGGTCGTAAATCTACATGTGCGACATCTATAATTTTACAAAGTTACCTCTCAAGCCCCAATTTGTTGCCCAAAACATTGAATTAGTGATTTCATCTAAATCAATCTTAATGAGTCAGTTCGTGTGTCAACCAAGTCTACCCACAAAACATGATTATATTATGATTTGAATAATTTCCTTAGAGTAAACTCTTACACTCATACGAGTTTACGACATCTACATGCTTGGTTCGATAGGTTGCATAGAAAACTTTGTACTAACACCTTATATGACTCTTGATTGACCATTTTTATCAACTGGCGTACATGCATGCCATTTTTTTCAAGAGCACAAAGATGACTATTTGAGATCAATTATCATCCACTATTGTTAAAAATAAATGTTTAATGTAGACATACAATTTTATCTATAAAAAACACCATGATCTTGATCTAAATATATGTATTGCATTCAGAAATAGAGCCCAATATAAATGTTCTCAATATAGCATCTCCTTGCAGTAAAACTCTGTCGAATCTCATGAACATGGATCAACGAATGACGTCGTATGATCCATGTAGCCGACCTCACCTAGTGGGATAAGGCTTTGTTGTTGTTGTTGTTGTATAGCATCTCCTTGCTCCAAAATTGACATGGTGACATGGAATCCAAATTGACCAAAGAACAACCAATGGAATTGTCGTTGTCCAACATGATCTAACTTGCATGTCCGCTATTTAGATATTTCTCTAAGTTATGATTTTTATGACCTTTCCAAATGTGTTATTCGTGATGGTGATCTTATTATAAAAAACAATCTTTTTTGTGCATGACAGATTCATCGATGCATACCTTTTACTAGTGTAGATATGCAAACTCATTCCTCCATCAACCAAATTCTTTATTTGATCATCAAATCAGAACCTTCTATGTTCGGAGAAAATGGGGACCTATGCCTAGTATTGAGCAAAACTGGGCCGGTTTGCCCCCGTCTCCATCCCAATCCGATTTTGGCCGGGTCTTGAAAATTTAGACCCTATCGCAGAACTCGTTCTGGTCGGCAAGTTCGCCCCAGATTGATCAGGAATTAGATCGAGACGACCCTATTATCCCAGATTAATTTAATTTTTACACAAAGTATTTAAAATAAACCCAAAAAGTATACATATTAATTAATTTAAATCCCTCATTTTATTATTTATTATCAATGAGATCATTTTATATATCATATATTTAAGAGAAAAATTATCATATAATATATAATAATACATATTTAATATATTATAATTTATTTATACATTATAATATTAAATAAACGGGTCAGATGTTTTGGATTAGGATCTGGTTCCAACTTGGAACAGGTCAGGTTTTTGACAATTGGACCCAATCTCGACCCAAATATATTTCAAGTCCGTAATATTTTTCGGAAAATATCTTCAAAAGAAATAGAGCAATTCTTGATCGTAATTTCCAGTAAATTCTAGGAATCAGATCAGTTTGGGTCGGCTAGGATGGCCGGGTTATCCCAGTCCGTGATCATCCTTACTTATGCCAATATATTATTATTCAACACAAATACAAGAATGAGATGGAACGATGCTAATAGTTGTTATCACACAAATTGAGATCAATGGGAGGATTATGCAAGATATGTGTTACACAAGTGGACACGTATGTTTTCTTCTCAACACGTGTGGCATACCCCTATATCCTACTCCGTTCTAGGTAACGAACAAATTATGCGGATGATGCTTATAGATCGATAGTTATGTACTTTTCTCAAAAGGAGAAGGATGAGTATTGAGATCAAGAATCATTTGTTAGTATTGAGAATAAATGCTTAATGATAGTACATGATATTATTTGTAAGAACACTTAGATCTCGATCTAATCCTGTGTACTTTATTCCCAAGATAAAGCCACATTATAGTGACAATGTTCTCAGTATAATATCTACTCCCTCTAAAAAGTACATCGTCCAACGTGATATAACACACGTCTACTATTTGGGTATTTCACTAGTCTATGATTCTTGTGGCCTTCATAAATGCATTTATATATGATGGTGACCATATTACATGAAAAACTTTTAGCCCACTAGAGTTTTTGTGGTATTTAGTAACCAAAGTAATTACTGTGTACCTATAAAATGTGGATACCCAATCTCATTCCTTTATTGACCAACTTCCTTAATTGATCATCAAATGAAACCTTCTTATTTTGGCGAATTGGGGAGCTATGTCCACTCCATTTTGAGTAAGGAGAAAATAGTACAGATGATGGTTATCATTTGGTAGATACACATGTACTTTTTTTGAAAAGGAGATGGATGACTATTCGAGATAACATCCGTTGTTATTAAGAATAAATGCTTAATATTGTACACGTTATTATTTGTAAAATCATTAAGATCTCAAGCTAATCCTACATACCCTATTCTGAAGTAAAGCCTAAAAACATATACTTCCTCTAAAAATCATTGTTTCACTGGATCCAACTAGTTTGAAGAAAAGAAAATGGAACAGTCCTTGTGCACGTGATGTAACATGCATGTAGTATTTGGGCAGTTCTTATACAATGAATATTATGGCCTTTCTAAACGTGTTTATTTATGATGGTCATCTTATTTTACGGAAAATTTTTTATTGAGTTAAAGCTTTTGTGTATTCGGCCGCTAAGCCATTGATGGCTGCCTATATTAATGCAGACATGCAATCTCATTCCTTTCCTCCATCTTCCTTTTGCATGACGACTAATGACCAAATTTCTTAATTGACCATCAAATCCAAACTTTTTTTTGCTAAAAATTGGGGAATGTGATCATGCATCATTTAACAGAAGTACAAGATTGAGAAAAAAAAACCATGAACAGTTACCACTGACCATCTAAAACCGATAGGTGGTCATTGGAATTTCATATATCCTTCCATTATGCAAGAGAATTCTTATTTCTTGGCGAAAAAGCGAAGAAATAGATTCATCATCCCATTACAATATAATAAAGAACGAGAGAAGGAACTAATACCCTGTTTTGGTATTTCGATCGGAAGAGATGTGTTCCTAATAGTGGTTCAAAATACAACCAGATGGCAAATGTATTTCTTCTCTATATATGGCACAACCTTTTGTCCTACCCTTTTTTGAGTATGGAACGGATAGTGGGGATGATGCTTCGAATACCTTGACGTAAGACATAAACTACTTATAATTGGGATTACGGCACCGAGAGGGGCATATAGTGAATGGATGTTATATAATTCTCTAACATTATAAATAACTCAAAACTATGAAAATAGTTAAGTTAAAGCATCCTAATGATTTGCTATCCTTTTCTTCTAAATGCAAAGTTCTTTCCTTAGAAGCTTTCCTATTGTAAAGAGTAAATCTAACACACAAATGCTTAAAAGTGGCTCAGTCCAACTTGATGTAGGCTCACTCACTGAGAAAGTATGGTTGATTGTTCTTTAAACCTCGTGACTCATTGAGATTTGTCACAATGTTCTCTTGATTACAACCTTTGAGCTGCCTGGTCAAGAAATGTGTCTATCCACCTGGAAACTACCCACCTTTGCAGTAAAAGAACAACTTCTCTCACAGATGAACACACACGACATTTAGAAGATTAGTGATGAGCAAAGATATTTGAATTTGTTACTTCAAGCGATCTTCAAACATTGTAACAGTTGTGTTGTAATCAACCTCTTCCCAATTGTATAAAATGTTCAGCTAAGTTGTAAATTCTGCATCTTAGACAAATTCTTAATGTCAGATTCCTTTCTTTTCCTATAGAGGTACATAGTATAGTTAATATTGTATGCACATTACAATCTTCGTACTCATAATTTCAATAACAACAACAACAACAAAGCCTTATCCCACTAGGTGGGGTCGGCTACATGGATCATACGACGTCATTCCGCTCTATTAGTAACCAAACCTTTCGGTATATTATTCACAAATAGATCTTGTTTTATTAGTTCGCCAAGTGTCCGTCTTTGCCTCCCTCTCTCTCTTTTAATCGGACTCCAGATTCTTTGATATACTCTTCTTACTGGCGCATCTAATGGTCTTCTCTAAACATGACCAAACCATCTCAAACGATTCTCTACCATTTTCTCACTAATAGGAGCCACTCCGACTCGTTCACGTATATGATTATTCCTAATCTTATCTAATCTTGTATGACCACACATCCATCTCAACATCTTCATTTCGGCTACCCCACTTTACGTTCATGTTGTCCCTTCATAGCCCAACATTCACTATCATATAACACTGCCGGTCTTATAGCAGTACGATAGAATTTTCCTTTAATTTTATTGGGTACTTTTCTATCACAAAGAACTCCAGTGATTTTCCTCCACTTACACCAATCAGCTTGAATTCTATGATTAACATCGTCATCAATCTTCCCATCTTGTCTTACAATTGATCCTAAATATTTAAACTTTGTCACTTGAGAAATTATATCCTCCCCTAACCTAACTTCCAAATCGTCTCTAAGTTGTTTATTTGTGAAATTGCTATGCATATATTCTGTTTTATTCCTACTTAAACGAAAATCATTTAACTCAAACGTATTTCTCCATATTTCCAATTTTATATTAATCTCTTTTCTTGAATCCGCTAAAAGTACTATATTATCCGCAAATAGCATGCACTTAGGTACTTCCTCTGTGATACTCTCGGTTATAGCATCGATAACTAAGTTAAATAGATACGGGCTTAAAGCTGATCCTTGATGTAGGTCAATTCCTATAGGAAATTCATTTGTCTCACCTTCGGGTGTCCTAACCCTAGTGACCCATCGTACATATCTTGTATACCTTAATGTAGGCAACACTCATCCTCTTCTTTTGCAAGACTTTCCAAAGTACATCCCTTGGTACCCGATCATACGCCTTCTCTAAGTCAATGAAAGCCATATGTAAGTCTCTTCTCCTACTTCGATACTTCTCCATCATCCCCTTAGTAAATAAATCGCCTCTGTAGTGGATCTTCCTGGTATGAACCCAAATTGTCTCTCAGAAATACTAGTCTCCATTCTCAATGTATGCTCAATCACTTTTTTCCATAATTTCATTGTGTGACTCATAAGTTTAATCCCTCTATAATTTGCACAATTCTGAATATCCCCTTTATTTTTGTAAATAGGAACTAATGTACTTAATCTCCAATCATGACATCTTTTTCGATCGTAAAATCTCATTAAATAGTTTACATAACCACAACACACATTTTTCTCCTAAACATTTTCAAACTTCATTCGGTATACCATTTGGTTCAACAGCTTTACCATTCTCCATTTTTTTAAGAGCTTCGCTAACCTTCGAGACTCTAATTCTACGATAAAATGACCTATTAAGCTCACATTCGCTAACTGTCAAGTCCTCCAAATCACAACGGGAACCTTCACATCTATCATTAAATAGCTTATAGAAATATTCTTCTCATCTGTTCTTAATATCTCCTTCAGTAACTAAAATTTTGCCAACTTCATTTTTTATGCATCTTACTTGATCCAAATCTCTCGACTCCTTCTCTTTATTCCTTGCAATCTTGTAAATCCTTTGTTCACCAGCCTTTGTCCCTAACTCCTTATAAAACCCCTCATATGCTTTAGCACGAGTATCACTAACTGCCTTCTTAACCTCCCTTTTCGTCAAACGATACTTTTTCCAATTGTCAGAACTATTGTCCAAGTGTATCGCCTTGAAACAATTCTTCTTATTATGCATCTTTTCTTGGACCTCCTCATTTCACCACTAAGTATCCTTATCTCGTGGTCCAAAACTTTTTTATTCTCCTAAAATGACTTTAGCAACCATTTCAACCTTTTTTGTCACATTCTCCTACATGATACTAACATCTCTTTCTAACTCTCACACCCATACTCATAATTTCATTGTTGCTTTTTTGCAATGTCAAATTGTGCTTTGTATAACCACAAATAAAGAAATTGTACTTGTTGTACAATTCAATACCTTCATTTCTATACGTGTGGTATATTTTGTACCATCCAGTATTATCACATTGAACTTGTCATTTCTTGTTTACAACCTAGTACAACCATAATTAATGATAGCTAACTTTGTGTCATTTCTACTATTCCTTCGTGTAGAGTATAAAATGTTCATAGTATTTTTTGTGCAACTTTGACACCAGTACCATAATGAATACCATTCTTGTTTTGTGTTTTATGCATAGTTAATAATATATATATCGGTCTTATACTTTAACATCAATGCCATTAAATGTCCTATGGAAGGTCGAATGTCCACATAGCAAAACCTTCTTTGATAGCTGTGTTATATGTGTCGTGACCAAAAACATGTATTAGGATGCCATGAACGACTTTCCTTATGTTTCCACATTATAATTACAAGCTTATATTAGATTTTCGCTCCAGTTTTTCCCATCTAGGCCTTTAATTGAAAAATCTTTCTGGAAATTCCTTGCTTCAACAAATAATTAGTTCTTCATGCTAAAAAATGATAAGGGCACAACCTATGAAATTTGACAATATTAAATGATTAATTTCCCACCTTGATATGCAAAGTCATTTTGAAATTTCATATACATTATTGCTAAGGGAACAACAGGATGACTATAGTTGTCACTAGTATCAATCACACATTCATGCTTCTATTTGCTCGACGTGCATAGTGATTGGCATAAGTAGCTTTGACTTCGAAGGTCAGTATCGTGTCCGCTTGTACTTTGACCTGTGGAATTAAATGGTAAAGAAATCTGTGATTGGCATTTCTGTAAGCTTGAATCAGGACACATCATTCCTCTTTCTTTGGGCATTATTTATATGTTTAGTTCTTGATCATTAATGTCATTTATGGTTTATATTGTTCTACTTTGAAACTCCGTCTATGTTTTATAGCCGGTCCCAAGTTCGGATAAAGGAGGAGGGTTGTGTTAGGCCCCGACAGTCAGCGTAAAATCTTTTCGAATCTCATGAACATGGATCAATCATATGATCCATGTACCCGACCCTACCTAGTGGGATAAGATTTTGTTGTTGTTGTATTGTTCTACTTTGAAAGATGTGCAAGTTATTGTTAATATGACTTCCAAAGTTCATTTCTTTTCAATTTCATATTAGTATTAGTAACTCCGCCTATGTTTTATAGCCGGTCACAAGCTCGGATAAAGGAGAAGGATTGTGTTAGGCCTCGACAGCCAGCGTAAAATCCTGTCGAATCTCACGAACATGAATCAACGAATATATGTCGTATGATCCATGTAGCCGACCCCACCGGATAAGGCTTTGTTGTTGTTATTCATATTAGTATTAGTATCATTATTTGTGGTCACTCATTTAAGGATCCCAAAAATAGGAGGGAGAGAGCTTGATCTCCATCGCCTCTTCTTTGAAGTAACATCTCGAGGTGGAATCGAGAAGGTATGAGTTTAAAAATGAAATTGCTCCCCCAAGAATGAAAATTAGGTCATAGTTCATTCTCTACATTATCAAAGTAAGCAAGCAGCATCGATTAAATGAGCATATCTACTTCTGTGGCTTCTCTGCATTTCATTGTCTTAGCCTAATAGAGAAACAGCAATAGAAATATTCTCTACATTCTCTGCTTCAGATAGAGTTATTGCTATTTTGGAATTTGAACTTGGAACGAAAGTTCGAGCATGATTATAACCGGTCAGATGTTTTGTTGATAAAATAGAATTGGAAAGAAATGGCACTATGGTTGGTTGATATATACTTGAAATGCCCCATCTCCTCAAAACGTACTTGAAATGCCCCAAGACCTCCTCCTCAAAAAATTTATACTTGAAAATTTCCCTAAGACAGAGATAGGGATAAAGTTCCTGAAAGCAAAGCTAGAGATCTAAATCTCAATGATCTATTTTTATGATTTAATAGGTAATACTGTTCTTTTGTTAATAACTAAATACTATTAAATAAATTGTTAAATATCCATTATTTTCCCTCAAAAAAATATGTGGATCTTATTAAATTGATAATTACATAATTTTGTGATTAAATATTTTTAGATAATTTATTAGATATTCATTGGTGTTCTTCTATAAAAAAAACAGTAATATAATTATATTCAAATATTCATAGCCTGTATGAGGGGAGCAGAGAGTTGAATTGTGCTCCAAGGATCTGAGGTTTGGAATTTACTCCTCTCCCCCATTCCACCTCGGTTACCATCCTTAATGATAGACCTATATTTTACTTTGAGTTCATGTTGATTTGACATTTGATTCGATTATACTTTTATTTATATGACCAAAGGTGAATTCTTGTGGCCTTCTCTTCATCTTGTGCACAAAGGGACTGCAAGTTTTATCACATGTTTGAGAACTTCATGGATTCTCTAGCACTTTGTTTTTTTACACTATTCTTAGCATGTTCTAGAAGTATCAAAGGTTTCGATCTAATATGTTGTATATGTAAATTGAAGAGATGGTTCAAGATTTTAAAGAAGGAAATTCTACGAAATGTGTTCATTCCTTGAATTACATGTACCTGGTACACAATGTTCATGATTCTTTAAGGTGATTTTTCCATTTAAGATACACCTTTTCCAGCACTAACAAAATTAATATTGTTCCGTTTTTGGTTGAAACTTATATATATCTTTTTTTTAGAAGGTGATATATCTGGCATAACTATATCATCCCCCTTCTAGCTAAAAGCTTATGCTTTTTACACAAAAGGCAAGTTCAGTGATGTCTGCGAAGTGATACAGATGTTAGTGATTGATGCATTGAGGATCTTGCAAAAACCTTTTATACTAGTGTTGTTTTATACATATATGCGTATATATTTGTCCTTTTTTCATATGTATGTCTTATTATAAGTTGCTATTGCAGTTAATTGCCGAAAAGAGATGGAGGGAAGTAACTGCTGTTTTCGATTTCCCTTCCACTGCTACAAATGCATCATATATACTGCGCAACTATTACTTGTCCCTCTTATATCACTATGAACAGATTTACCTTTTTGGGTCGCAAGGATGGAGTTCGCCAGGTTGTCTTTGTGTTACTTTCTTCAGTACCTTCTTCTTTATTCTCTTCTGCTCACCCAGTTGGTTTGTAACCATGTTTTTACTTTCTCCAGGTCCTTCAAACACATTGTCACTGAATTCTGTTCCATCAGATAGGTTAGCTGAACTTGTCACACCATGTACTGGTACTCAAATCACCCTCGGGAAGCGGGGAAGAAGCAATGGTGAGTTCATAACTATTCATTATACTCTTAACTAGTGGTTCTACTTCTATCTGTCAATTAATCACATCTAATATCCATATACATTGTTTGTTCCCTACTAATTATAATCCATAGACATTGTATGACTGGGTATGTTGAAATGATGTACTACTTCTTCATGACATTTGTAAATTGTTCGTTGCTGATTTTATTGTTAAATGACCATATAGATCGATTACACGAGTTCATACATTTTTTTAATCTGTATATAGTTTTGTTATCTTCATGAGAATATACATAAAATATAGATAAATCATATTTTAGAAGTGAACTTATTCTCAGGGTCCTTCTCAAAAAAAAAAAAAAAAGGAAAAACTTATTCTCAGGGTGTGCTGACGAATAAGAATTTAAAAGAGCAGTGTTATAGTCATGTGCATAATCATATGGCTTTGGTATATTTGACAATAAAATTGGCTCAAGTGGATGAAGCATGGAGGAATAAGTCATAGACAAATGTAATTTCATACATTGAGTAAATAAAAATGGACTAAACGAAAGATGGAACAAATGAATTTTTTATTTCATCAAGTTAAAAAAAAATGGACTCAACAACTTCTGAGTTCTATATTGTGATATAAGGAAATTTCTGCCAAAGACTGCTAATCTGCTTTTCTTTATTTCTAGTTGAGTCCTCATCAGCATGTCCTCGGGTGGATGGAATAATTGATGGGAGATTTGAGCATGGCTACTTGGTCACTGTTACTGTTGGTTCAGCTAAACTTAGAGGCGTCCTCTATCATTTTCCTGGGAAGCCTGTTGTGCAAGTTCCACAGTACTCGAGAATTGGTGATGACGATAACCAGAGGAATCCTGGCCCTCAAAGATGCACGAAGCTTAGTAAGAGATTCCCCTCTCGTCCAAAACCGATCAGGAGTGGCTACAGTTTCTTCTTTGCTGAACATTATGCAAGACTTGAACCTGATCATCCTGGGAAAGATAGAGAAATCAGTAAAATGATTGGTGAACTATGGAGCAGATTAACTGAAACTGAGAAAGTTGTAAGCATGCATAGTCCGAGATTCCACACTCCAATGTTATTGTATTGTTCTTCTTTCCAGATTAATACTGAATCGTTATGTGTGCATGATTCTTTCAGGTATATCAGGAGAGAGGCTTGCAAGACCAGGAGCGACATCAAAGCGAAATTACAATCTACAAAGGCCTAAATGTAGGCCAGATTATCACCAATGCAGTGCCTATCCGACAGTGTCCTGGGGAGCAGATGATACTCCATGCTGGCCCCAAACATCCCACTGTAGATGTTGACTTGACAAATGTTGCCTCTAGTTCTGATGATGATGACCATGCGAGCCCAGAACGTCCGATTATGGATGTTGAGTTAATAAATCTTGTCTCTATTTCTGATGACGATGACAAAACTGTCAGCGACTATGATGATTCTGAGGATGAAATTTCACATGGGGATTCTGAAGTAGACACATCCTTGGTAGTGGGCGGCAATGGTACTCGATCTAACAATTTGGCCGGACAATTGAGTGAGGGGGATTGTTTTAGCGGTAAACTTGAAAATAATCCCAGCAATTATGTGAAGATTTGGAAAGCAGATCCTAAATAAGTATTGGTGCCATCAACTGATAAACAAGTTTGAAAAAAATAGAAAGTAGAAGGTGATCAAATATTCAAGGCAAGCTAGCTGCTCTACTGGGTTTGTCAGATAGATGATTTTCCTTCCATGCTGAGCATTCTTCAATGTCAGATTGAACATCTTCAAGCATAGCTCTTGATTAGAAGTTACAGTAACAAAGCGAACAATCAATATGGCTGCACCTTTTAATTTTTTTCATGCTTCCAAGGAAGCTAAAGATATTGATCACCTTTGATCTGTTCTTTTGTGTTGATGCTGATTTATTTGAAATCTTGATTATTTTATTCAGTTGTATCTGTGTTTAAATTCTGTAATATGTTTTGAATTTTTTTTGGCGACACTAACAAAAAGCGAAGGAACCTCCTCGATTTTTTTGGTTCAACTATACTCCCACGATTTTTTTAACCTCCTTCCATCCCATGATCTACTCATTATTTTTCTAACTTCCTCTTATCCATAACCTCCTCTCATATATATCTTGTAACCTCCTCTTTTCCATAACCTCCTCTCATCTATATCTTGTAATCTCCTCCTTCCAACGTCTCCGGCACATGGATCACATTGACGAGTCCCTCGGTACTCATTTGTGGCCATCAGCTTCGTGTCGAAGACCTTCTTGCCGAAGCAATGATGTACAACGTCAAGGACTTTCAACCTTGGTGTTCGGAGCTCTTGGGATGTTGGTGTTGGTGTGGAGGACGAAAGATTTTTTTAAGGGTGCGTTCATTATATTGCCGTTCAATATTATCTAGCAATATAAATTACCACTTATTAAATTGTCAACAATATACATTACCTTATTTAGTATGCATAAGTAATCTATCAGACAATCCATATTAGTTATTTATAAGAAAATACAGATTTGTGAGTTAATATATAGTTTTTATCAATATACTCCTAATCAAAAGAATTATGTTTAGATATATAAATTAATTTTAACTTCATAAAATTAAATCACAAATATATATTCTCATCCATAAAATTGAAATTTATAGAATAATTAATATATTTTTAAAATATGGTAATAATATAGTCATAATAATTATAATATTTATTTGATTAATTTTATAATTTATTTAATTATTATTATAATTTATTCAATATATTTTAGAATTTATTTAAATAAATCTGTAAAGGACAAATGTGAAAAGTAAAATTTAAAAGATTATAACTCAGGTGATAACGTGGATTGTCTACCCTCCCATAGGCAATCTGCATTGTCACTTCATAGGCAATGTGGATTACGTGGACAATGCAGATTACCCATTACTTGTCACAAGTGAACAAGGTAATGTAAGTTAATACAACATTACCTGATAATCTACAAAGATTACCTATAAAGAAACGCCCCTAAGTAATATTTAATGTTAATTCATATGATTGCACTACTTTACATTATAAGTTATGACATTTTACCTTTTTCTAATCTAATGACATATTTTTTGAGTTCATATTATCACTAATCATTCATGATTGATATCTTTTATAGTTATAGCTCATCTTATCATTGTTGAATTTATCAAATATTTGTTTCTTATGTGTAGGATTGTATGCCTGATATTTTCTTTTTATTGTTTCTTATGTGTATAACTATGGATTTGTCTTGCTTGAACTGATGACCAGGATGATGTCCTTAGATGGAAAAATGGAAATTTCCATCATAGACAACAGTTACGAGATTGATGAGATTGTCGGTTTAAATCTTATGAGCTATGCAAAAATGGAAGAAGTAAATAAGATACTTGCAGTGACTACAAGAGACCTTAGATGAGTGATGTATTAAAGTACCCAACAAATGACAATTCTCGATATTTTTCAGTTACATACATATTTTTCTCAATTATTTAACTAATTACCTATAATTTAGTTGTATGTTTTGCATATATATTTCTCAGATTGATAAATGCAATATTTATTAGAGAGTGGGTGAGACATGATGAAAAGTAGTAGGCATAACTAAGGTAGATATATTAATCTACTATTATTGGTATGATAAAGGAAAAAGATGATATAATTATTTTATGATAAAAAGAATAATTTCTTTGACAAATATGATAAAGTATCTACATTAATAAATTTTTGAAAATTTTAATTTAGAAATATTTCTCTATATTTATAATAGGGATTACTTAGATGTTTCTTTTATTTTAAATTTTCATGTCGAGAATTTCATAAATAGAATTTAAAATAATTCTACATCTGAATAATATAATTTAAATTTGATTTAGTTAACACCACCCAAAGTCATTTTTTTCTATTTGTTAAACAAAAAAACCATCTAACAACAAAAAATAGGCATATATGTATATGATAAAATAAAAGAGATATATAACTTCAATTGAAAACTTATTTATAAAAAATGGTTTCAAAATTTCTTCATGAAGAAAATTCATAAAATGGATTTAAAAACTTTTCCATTCAAATAAAAAAAAAACAAGTTTGCTAACCCAATCCCTTATTCTTTCAATTGAACAAAAAAAAAAAAGACAAACCCACCTGGGCATGTTAACATGAATTCGTTTTTCCTGGTATTTATAATGTGACTAACAGACAACAACAACAATAAAGCCTAATCCCACTAGGTGGAGTCGGCTACATGGATCATACGACGCTTCGTCGTTGATCCATGTTCATGAGATTCGACAGGGTTTTACGCTGGCTGTCGGGGCCTAACACAACCCTCCTCCTTTATCCGGGCTTGGGACCGGCTATAAAACATAGGCGGAGTTCAATTGAAGTTTATCCAACTTGAAAAAATGACTACAAAATCAATGTCTCATAATCTGATCTGAAGGATCAACCAAAAGATAGATCTAGAATAAGCTGAATACTCTGGTCCTATATGCTTAACTTTCTCAATGTTGTAGGAGAGGAATTAAAAATGATGCCAGAACAACTTGAAATGAAGAATGTGTCATTTTAGTTGAGCCCCAAAAGCTGAATGCAACTCCTGTTTCTGTACTAACATAAACAAATGATAAATCAGTCAATACTATACATATGGCTTCAATATGTACAGATTATTACATATAACATTAAGACTTTTGATAATGCAATTACCAAGTCCTGATAATATCTGACCATGGGACTCCCTAAACAAGCATATTACTTTTCTTGACTCCAGATTGCATAAAAACTACTTTACGGATCATTGAAATGAAGAATGATTTCATCCATGTAACAAGACAACCTTTTTTCTCTGCTCAAGAAATAATGTGACTAACAGAACGGTTACTAATTATAAATATATATTATCTCTATACATGCTTAAAATTAAATTATAAGATATTATTTTAGATATCAACATTAAAAATATATGAAAATCTATAGGTAGTTTAAATGAGAAGAAAGATATATCAAAACAGTGGCAGATAAAGGGTTAAATATTATGCATTCAAAATAAGAATATATATATATATATATATATATATATATATATGATTCCAAAATGTTAATTATACAAAAAAATAACAATCATAAATGTATAATTAATTTTAAGATTTGATATTAAAATTATTATATACTTAATAAATTAAAATCATTGAATTTGATTATTATATACAAATTTTCTATTGGTTAACTCTTTTTGTATTTCATATCTTTATTTTTTTATATTAGAAGCAACAAATACATATTTTTCTCCAAAATATTATGACAAGGTTATATATTTTATAAATAAATATATAATATAATTAGTAGTTAACTATTTAATTTGACTTATTACATACTAAATTAAAGAAATTTAAAGTTGTGTACATATATTATTATATTATACTAAGCATATTATAGTTTGCACCATTCATTCATAACTAATTTATCTAATATGATAAATGTTATATTAATATAATACATATATAATTAATTTATGTTATAATATACATTTATGATATTAAAAAATTGAATAAAATCATAATCCATAAGTTAAAGTCAAAGTTTAATAAATTCAAGACTAAATGAAGAGAAAAAGAATAAGTGAGTGTATAAAAATTGTCCCACGATAATAGTAATGACAAAGTGAGAGTAAATAACAAGCATAAATGAAACATGAGACTAATAGACTAATATATCTTCAGATATTTTTAAATTTTATAATTTATAATAATATTTTTTTATCAAATTATCTCTTAATAAAAAAATAATAAATTTTTTTTGGCTAAACCAAAAAACCAAGTTGAAACGTGGTTCAACTTGATTTTGATCGATTTTAACTAGTTTGATTCGGTTCAAATTAGGGTCCGATTTTTGAACTTCAGTGGGGCTGCAATTATGGCTGGTCCTACCTTGACAATACTGTGTTTATGTTTTCATGGTTTATTCAAATAGTTTATAGATAACTTGTTAAAGTATGTGTTGTTAGTATTTTCCACACGTGTTTTACTTCTAATGTGAGTGTATATATATAATCCATAATCGTTCATTTACTTGCTTTATTTAAATTAAATTTCTTTCATAATAATTATATTAGCGCAGAATTCCAATATTTTTAACACATATTATACTTTTTTTTTCTATAACACGTTAAAATTGAAATCTTATTTGAGTTATTCTAATTTATTTAAAAGATAAAATTAATTTGTTTATAGGCTCTTCCTAAAGTAATTACTACCTTTAAATTAACATAATTAGGCAATGATACAACTGTAATATATTTAGAAAAAAGATACATAGAAAGATAATTATGTAAATATATAGTTAATTTTATAGATAATTAAATAATGTTAAATTAGTTATTTTACTTATTCGTATATTAATACTTATGAAAATTGCAAGGTACACATTACACAAGTTATAAGATCTTAAATTAATTTGAACAACTTGAATATAAAAGAGTATGAAATTCGCAAATGTCAAGTTATTAATATAATAGGTATTTTTATTTCTTGGGTCAGTTGATTACTAAAATGAACCTCCTTCTACCTTTTATAAGTTCTATAATAATTGCATGGTGCACACGTATAAAAATAATAAACATATATGATGAAATTGATGTTTATATATGTCTAAAATTTAAAATAATTAAAAGGAATACATATATATATATATATATATATATATATATATATATGTGTATATATATATACATAGTCGATGTGATATAAACAATATTCAATAACTATCAGATTTTAGTATGCAAATATAGATAGAAGTTACACCATTTAAGATTAAGAAAAAAATATAAGATACTAAAATTATTAAAAAAACTGAATAAAACCAATGTAAAATAGGTTTATATATATATCTAAAATTGAAAGTAAATTTAAGTTAATTGATATGATCTTAATTAAAGAATAAAAAATTATAAAATTCTTGTAAAGACTATCTATCATGTCTATCTAAGTTATTTTTTAAGTTTCTCATGTAGGATCTCCTAGCAACCCATTCACCAAGGATAGTAATATTGTATAAACATAATACAAGATAATAAAATATAGTACAATTTAGTATGTGTACTATTTAAATGTGCATTGCATGCAGAGATTGGAGTCACTTGCATCCAATGAAAAAAATAATATGTTCATTTCATTAAAATTTTAACAGTGGATGAAATTAAAATTGTCGGAGTTTCATTATGCTTGGTGCTTGAGCTTGAGGAAGTTTTTTCTTAGAACTGGATAATAAAATGATTTATAAGGTAGTATCCAAGGAATATGCAACTGTTACCAACATTGCTCCTCTTGAATTGGCTATAAATATTTTGTTGTTGAGGGATTGGACAGTGAAATTAGTTCATGTTTACCGAGAGGCGAACTATACTACAAAAATCATTAGGGATTCATCATTTTGATCGACCACAAATGAAGTTGGAATGTTACTCCATGACGTTATTGCTAGGTCATGCACCTTACCCCATTTCGTCTATATTTAATATTTATTATGTCTTTATTTTGAGCATTGCTTCGTCATTTTGTATTTTAAAAAGGTAATCTTTCGAGATTTGGAAGTCAAGGAGAATATATGGTGGAGACCTTGGTTAAAATTAATCTAACGAGTTTAAGAAGATGATGGCCAATAATTTAATAATAAGTTGAGATTAATCAATATGTTACGTTGCGCACCGTGTATAATACACATTGTTTTGAAATAAATTGCGTGTTAACATAAGTCATAAGTTACATTGAGGATCTTGATCTTTCGATTTATCATTATATAATGTATAGTCTCACCCAAAAAATGCATAAAAAGTTAAATTAGTTATTGTGAAGCTATAATAAAGGTAAAGTTTATATGTAATTCATTTATTTACCCAGATAACCAATTGGATCCTCAAAATATCCACTATTAAAGTTGAGAGTCACCAGTACTCTTTAGTAATCTCAATGAGAAAATATCAGAAATATCTTCTATCATTTATTTGTCAATTCCATTCGTATCAATTGCACATCTCATAATTCATGACATAACATTAATTCAAAATCTGATTCATTCACCTAATCCCCAAAATCTGATTCATTCAACAATAAGTCACTTAAATGATATAATATAAGTTAAAATAAATATGTGAGATAATTGTTTATTAATATGATCAATTGAACGTATGATTGGAAATATTCATATAAGAAGTTATCATTCCTATATAAATAGGTACAATAATAAGTAATACTTAAATCAAAGTTGATTGGCTCAGTTGGTTGCGAGTTCGAATCTGAGAATTAGAAAATAAATTATTATTGTTCTATATTTTCGACTTCAAATTACTTGGACGCTAATAGAGAGATCACTTCTCGTAAACTCAGACCAATATTTAAAAAATAAATTTAAAATTTAATGATTGAATTTGGACTTCACACAAATAATATCAAAATAATATAAAAGCAGGGACGGAGCTACATATGCCTTAGGGGGGCCATGGCCCCACTAACTTTTTGTTATAATATATATATATATATATATATATATATGTATATATATAGTAATATCATAAAGGATTTTAAAATAAATTAGGATTGGCCCCCCTAATTTTTTGAAGTAAACTATATATAATAATATACCATATTTTTTTTCTTAAAAGATATATTAATAGATCCTAATCCTATGAAATCTACATAAAGATAATATATTATTGTATTTATGAGATATATAAAAAATTTACAGTGTAATATACGCATTTATGAAATATATGATACATATAGAAATAAGTTTGATTTCTTTCTATAACAAATCAAACTATTTAGTTAAGTATTTCTTTTTTAAGTTAATTATTTCATATATATATATATATTATGTTAAATATAATTATACTATTTTATCATAAAATTTAACTTGCAAGATGAACATGACAAATAAAAAATGCATGGTTGAATAATAAAATGATATATTTAACTAAAAAAATAAAATATATAATTATAAGTTATTTTTAATGTATATTTTTCTAAAGTAAATTTATTTTTTTGATTGTGTTATTTATGATATAATTATATGTTTATAATGTATATGTATACGTGTCATTTCTTTCGCAAACTTCGGCCCCCCTTAACTTTTTATCCTGGCTCCGTTCCTGTATAAAAGTGCATTGAATAGAATCATAGGAGATAAAGAAAGAGGCACCTGAATCCTGTGACACACAAGGAAAAGTATGAGTTGGTGGTGACTGACCAAGTTCAAACAAAAATTCTTTGGTTGCACTCCAAAATGGAGTTATTATTATCGGTTAAAGCTTCGACCTCACGCTAAACGCGCCTTGCACAATTTTCTCTTTGCCTTTAGATAAATAATATCGGTATTAATATACTAATTCGTAATCTTAGCATCAGCAGGACTAGTAGTAAGAACTCAATTGAAAATAAAAAATGCAATTACATATATTTTCTTTTGTAAGAAAAGGGATTTTCCGTCATCTTCGAGGCCCAAACGTGACACGTTTTCTCTACCACCCCCTGACAGCCTCACGATTTTATCCCTTCCCTTGTAATAATTACAATAATTAATAATAAAAATAAATGCACATTCATTAATTATATTCCACTTATTCATTCATTTATTCGTGTCATTATCTCTATATATCCTCACCTTTCAGTTCACTCCTCTCAGTCTCACACATCCGGCAACATCATCTTCCTCACTGTTCCCCCTTCTTTTTTTGTTCTCGCGGGTGATAATCGTCTTCCTGGTGGTGATAATCTTCCTTCACTGTCAATCGCTCTGTAGCATCAGGAAAAAAAAAGATTGGTATTTTATATACTCTCTCTCTCTCTCTCGCTCTCCCCCTCTTTGTTATAATTTATTAGTACAAGAATTAGAATACAATATGTCTATGTTATTTCTTGCTAATCTAATGCATCTTATTATCGTTATTATTATTCTAATCTCATCATTTCCCCTTCATGGCATGTCCTCTCCATGGCACTTTGCCCATTTGATTGGTTTTGACTGCCAAAGTATCCTGCATGGTGTGCATTTATATATATAATATTAATACACATTTTTCAAAAGAATGTTATACGTATATATCCATCTTTTTTCTTTAAAAAAATATTGTGACCGTACGGCTTCCTCCTATGCTCTCGTCTAAGCGTTATTTTTTTTATCTTATTTATGTTTATACACAATTATTTTTAGTACGGTCATTTTTTTTATCACATATATATATACAATTTCTTTTTTAAAAAAATGCTGTTACAGTCGTCCTCTTCTTCCTTCCGTCCGACTCCCTCCCATGTGTGCTCGTCTCTTCCCCCGCTTTATTTTTTATTTCTCAGATTTGGTTTTATTTGTTGGCCTACTTGTTTTGGGTTCCTAGAGTTAATCAAATGCGTGTCTTCTTCTTCTTCTCTTGTGCTTTTCGAGGGGTTGAATTGTTTTTTGTTTATTTTTTGGGGTTTAGAAGAGATCCTTGTGTTTGAGAGTTGTCGAGCGCGCCGCTGAAAAGAGGGTGGTGTTTCTTTCCTTCTTTTTTCTCCGGGATGCGGTGGTGTCAAATGGGGGATGGAATTCGTGTTTTTTCTTGATTACGTGCAATCTGGCCTTAAATGGTAAGGGCGATGATGTTTTGTGAAAAAAAAAGAGGGATTTTGTGGTTCGAATCCTTTTGCAGTTATCTCATGGTTTTTGCTTGATGCCATGCAGGCAACAAGGACAGGATGGAGGGCGGAGGGAGGGGGAGAAATCTGGAGAAAGGGAAGGAAGTGGCGGTGCATGATGCTCAGCAGAGCAGAAGGAATCAACATCCGTATCCAAAGCCCATGGCGAAGTACCAAGAAGTGCTCGCCGATCCAGAGCTGTTTATGAAGACTCTGGAGCGGCTGCACAACATGATGGGAACGAAATTCAAGTGAGGCCTGCTTTCTCTGAATAATGAGTTAGATGTTCATTTTATTTTTACTTTCCTTCTCAGTGATGTCCATCCTCGTTGATGCCTTGTAAGGAGCATGCACCACAATATTTTAGCATATTGCTGATATTGTGTTATGCTTATGTGTCCCTAAAAAAATCGTTGTGAAATGCAACTTCATATGTGGTCATCTTTAAATTGCCAATTTCGGCACAAAGCTTGTCAATATGCAGAGTTTAAGTAAACTCTTTTCCTCTCATATATTTGTGCTGGAAATTCACCAAGTTTATGTTCTAGATAAATTTATTAATAAATAAATATATGCAAAAAATTCTAATCCGAGATAAAAAATTAAAAGTCGCTATTGCATCCTTCTACATTGACAAAAAGTTTAATCTCAACTCTTAACTAATAAAACACGTTCTCAAGATGTACTCCACTTCAATGACGACTTTAATACATAATAGTTATATGGCATTTAGCATATGTCAAACGCCACAACTGAAAAATTTAACAAACTAGTTACATTTATTTGACTCACAAGGTCACCTTAATCGTAGGACTACGATTCAGTTTCTAATAATATGATTTAATTATTAACAAATGAAAGAGAAAGATAATAAATCACACATAATTCATGATTAAAACTAACAAGTCATAATATTAATATCATCCAAGATTCACAAAGGTTTTAGGTCTTCTTCAAATGAATGGGTCATAAATCTGCATGCGAGACATCAATAATTTTACAAAATTACCTCTGAAGCCCCAATTTGTTGCTCGAAATACTGAATTAGTGATTTCATCTAAATCAATCTTAATGAGTCAGTTCGTGTGTCAACCAAGTCTACCCACAAAACGTGATTCTATTATGATTTGAATCATTTCCTTAGAGTAAACTCTTACACTCGTACAAACGACATTGACATGCTTGGTTCGGTAGGTTGCCGTAGAAAACTTTGTATCTTCAGACTTTCTCAGTATTAGCACCCTATATGATTCTTGATTGACCATTTTTATCAACTGGCGCCCATGCATGTAATTTTTTTTCAAGAGGACAAAGATGACTATTTGAGATCAATAATCATCCACTATTGTTAAAAAGAAATATTTAATATTGACATACAATTTTATCTATAAAAATTCCAAGATCTTGATCTAAATATATGTGTTGCATTCAGAAATAAAGCCCGATATGAAAGAGAATGTTCTCAATATATCATCTCCTTGCTCCAAAATTCACATGGTGACATGGAATCCAAATTGACCAAAGAACAACAAATGGAATTGTCGTTGTCCAACGCGATCTAACTTGAATGTCCGTTATTTAGATATTTCTCTAACTTGTGATTTTTATGACCTTTCCAAATGTGTTGTTTGTGATGGTGATCTTATTATAAAAAAACAATCTTTTTTGTGCATGCAAGCTTCATCGATGCATACCTTTTAGTAGTGTAGATATGCAATCTCATTCCTCCATCGACCATATTCTTTATTTGATCATCAAATCAGAACCTTCTATCTTTGGAGAAAACGGGGATCTATGCCTAGTATTGAACAAAACTGGGTCGGTTTGCCCCCGTCTCCGTCCCAACCCGATTTTGGACGGGTCTTGAAAGTTTAGACCCTATCGTGGAACTGGTTCTGGTCGGCAGGTTTGTCCCGGATTGATCAGGACTTAAATCAAGACGACCCTATTATCCCAGAATAATTTAATTTTACACAAAGTATTTAAAATAAACAAAAAAGTATACAACAACAAAGCCTTATCCCACTAGGTGGGGTCGGCTAATTTGTTGATCCATGTTAATAAGATTCGACAGGATTTTACGCTGGCTGTCGGGGCCTAACACAACCCTCCTCCTTTATCCGGGCTTGGGACCGGCTATAAAAACAAAAAAGTATAAATATTAATTAATTTAAATCCCTCATTTTATTATTTATTATCAATAAGATCATTTTATATATCATATATTTAAGGGAAAAGTTATCATATAATATATAATAATACATATTTAATATATTATAATTTGTTTATACATTATAATATTAAATAAATGGGTAAGATGTTTTGGATTGGGATCCGGTCCCATCTTGGGACATGTCAGGTTTTTGACAACTGGACCATCTGATCTCGATCCAAATATATTTCAGGTCGGGAATATTTTTCGGGAAATATCTTCAAAAGAAATTCTACGAATCGGATCAGTTTGGGTTGGGCTACGATGGCTGGGTTATCCCAGTCCGTGATCATCCTTACTTATGCCAATATATTATTATTCAACACAAATACAAGAATGAGATGGAACGATGCTAAATAGTTATCTCACAAATTGAGATCAGTGGGAGGATTATGCTAGATGTGCGTTAGACAAGTGGACACGTATGTTTTCTTCTCTACATGTCTGGCATACCCCTATATCCTACTCCGTTCTGAGTAAGGAACAAATTATGCGGATGATGCTTATAGATCGATAGATATGTACTTTTCTCAAAAGGAGAAGGATGAGTATTGAGATCAAGAATCATCTGTTAGTATTGAGAATAAATGCTTAATGCTAGTACATGGTATTATTTGTAAGAACACTTAGATCTCGATCTAATCCTGTGTACTCTATTTCCAAAATAAAGCCACATTATGCGTGACAATGTTCTCAGTATAATATTTACTCCCTCTAAAAAGTACATCGTCCAACGTGATCTAACACACGTCTACTATTTGGGTATTTCACTAGTCTATGATTCTTGTGGCCTTCATAAATGCATTTATATATGATGGTGACCTTATTACATGAAAAACTTTTAGCGCACTAGAGCTTTTTGTGGTATTTAGCAACCAAAGTAATTAATGTGTACCTATAAAATGTGGATATGCAATCTCATTCCTTTATTTACCAACTTCCTTACTTGATCATCAAATCAAAACCTTCTTATTTTTGGTGAATTGGGGAGCTATGTCACTCCATCTTGAGTAAGGAGCAAATGGTACAGATGATGGTTGTCATTTGGTAGATACACTTGTACTTTTTTGAAAAGCAGATGGATGACTATTCGAGATCACATCCGCTATTATTAAGAATAAATGCTTAATATTGTACATGTTATTATTTGTAAAATCATTAAGATCTCAAGCTAATCCTACATACCCTATTATGAAGTAAAGCCTAATAAACATATACTTCCTCTAAAAATCATTGTTTCACTGGATCCAACTAGTTTGAAGAAAAGAAAATGGAACCGTCCTTGTCCACGTGATGTAACATGCATGTAGTATTTGGGCAGTTCTTATCCAATGAATATTATGGCCTTTCTAAATGTGTTTATTTATGATGGTCATCTTATTTTAGGAAAAAGTTTTTATTGAGTTAAAGCTTTTGCGTATTCGGCCGCTAAAGCCATCGATGGCTGCCTATATTAATGCAGACATGCAATCTCATTCCTTTTCGCCATCTTCCTTTTGCGTGTCCAATTTCTAAATTTGCCACAAGGTGACTAACGACCAAATTTCTTAATTGACCATCAAATTCAAACTTTTTTTGGTAAAATTGGGGGATGTAATCATGCATCATCTAATAGAAGTACATGATTGAGAAAAAAAACCATGAACAGTTACCACTCACCAGCTAAAACCAATAGGAGGATAATGGAAGAGATGTGTTCCTAATAGTGGTCCAAAGTACAACCAGATGGCAAATGTATTTCTTCTCTATATATGGCACAACCTTTTGTCCTACCCTTTTTTGAGTACGGAACGGATAACGGGGATGATGCTTCGAATACCTTGACGTAAGACAAACTACTTATACTTGGGATCACAACACCAGGAGAGGCAGATAGTGAATGGATGTTATATAATTCTCTAACATTATAAATAACTCAAAACTGTGAAAATAGTTAAGTTAAAGCATCCTAATGATTTGCTATCCTTTTCTTCTAAATTTAATGTTATTTCCTTAGAAGCTTTCCTGTTGTAAAGTGTAAATCTAACACACAAATGCTTAAAAGTGGAGAGTCCAACTTGATGTACATCCATTATCTCTACGGTATAGGCTGACTCACCTGAGAAAGTATGGTTGATTGTTCTTTAAACCTCATGACTCATTGAGATTTGTCACAACTTGATTACAACCTTTGAGCTGCCTGGTCAAGAAATGTGTCAGTCCACCTGGAAACTTCCCACCTTTGCAGTAAAAGAACAGCTTCTTTCACAGATGAACACACACAACATTTAGAAGATTTGTGATGAGCAAAGATATTTGAATTTGCTACTTCAAGCGATCTTCAAACATTGTAACAGTTGTGTTGTAATCAACCTCTTCCCTATTGTATAAAATGTTCAGCTAATTTATAAATTCTGCATCTTAGCCAAATTCTTAACGCCATATTCCTTTCTTTTCCTATAGAGTTACATAGTATAGTTAGTATTGTATGCACATTACAATCTTCATACACATCATTTCAACAACAACAACAAATCCCACTAGGTGGGGTCGGCTACATGGATCATACGACGTCCGATCCATGTTCATAAGATTCGACAGGGTTTTACGCTGGCTGTCGAGGTCTAACACAACCCTCCTCCTTTATCCGCGCTTGGGACCGACTATAAAACATAGGCGGAGTTCATACACATCATTTCATTGTTGCTTTTTTGCAATTTCAATTTGTCCTTTGTATGATCACAAAGAAAGAAATTGTACTTGTTGTACAATTCGATACCTTCATTTCTATACGTGTGGTATATTTTGTACCATCCAGTATTATCACATTGAACTTGTCATTTCTTGTTTACAACCTAGTACAACTATAATTAACGATAGCTTACTTTGTGTCATTTCTCCTATTCCTTCGTGTTGAGTACAAAATGTTCATAGTATGTTTTGTGCAACTTTGACACCACTACCATAATGAATACCAGAAAGCTGTGCCCTTTAGTAGTAGATAGGAGGGCATCTAGCTCAGATAAGAAATTGGCCTTCAATCTTCGACAAAAACCGCACTTAGTAAAAAGATGGGGCGCCGAATTACTATACTTTAGGGGTCTTTCTTTGTAAGTCAACTGTACACCGTGATTGATGAGTGGGTAGGTGGGTTAGGTGCACCTCTCGCCCAGTGGGAAGTCATGAGGCTAGTCCCCCTGAATGAAGAAGTAGTGGGCCCCCCTTCCCACCCACGTATGCGCCTTTATTTAGATTCGAAAAAGAATACTTGACCTGCTTGTGTCGTGTTTTATGCATGGTTAATAATATATCTATCGGTCTTATACTTTAACATCAATGTCATAAAAAATGTCCTATGGACCGAATGTCCACATAGCAAAACCTTCTTTGATAGACGTGTTATATGTGTCGTGACCAAAAACTTATATTAGGATGCCATGAATCACTTTCCTTATGTTTCCACATTATATTTACAAGCTTATATTGGATTTTCGCTCCAGTTTTTCCCATCTAGGCCTTTAATTGAAAAATCTTTATGGAAATTTCTTGGTTCAACAAATAATTAGTTCTTCATGCTAAAAAATGTTACAACCTATGAAATTTGACAATGTTAAATGATTAATTTCCCACCTTAAGTCAATTTGAAATTTCATATACATTATTTCTAGGGGAGCAACAGGATGACTGTAGTTGTCACTAGTATCTATCACACATTCATGCTTCTATTTGCTCGACGTGCACAGTGATTGGCATAAGTAGCTTGACTTCGAAGGTCAGTATGATGTTGGCTAGTACTTTGACCTGTGGAATTAAATGGTAAAGAAATCTGTGATTGGCATTTCTGTAAGCTTGAATCAGGACACATCATTCCTCTTTCTTTGGGCATTATTTATATTTTTAGTTCTTGATCATTAATGCCATTTATGGTATATATTGTTCTACTTTGAAAGATGTGCAAGCTATTGTTATTATGACTTCCAAAGTTCATTTCTTTTCAATTTCATATTAATATTACTATCTTTATTTGTGGTCACCCATCTTGTTTCTCCTTTCCTGAAGGATCCCAAAAATAGGAGGGAGAGACCTTGATCTCCATCGTCTCTTCTTTGAAGTAACATCTCGAGGTGGAATCGAGAAGGTATGAGTTTAAAAATGAAATTGCTCCCCCCAAAATGAAAATTAGGTCATATTTCATTCTCCGTATTATCAAAGTAAGCAATCAGCATCGATTAAATGAGCATATCTACTTCTGTGGCTTCTCTGCATTTCATTGTCTTAGCCTAATAGAGAAACAGCAATAGAAATATGCTTTAGGCATGCATGTACAGATAGAGTTATTGCTATTTTGGAATTTGAACTTGGAACAAAAGTTAGGGAATGATTATAATCGGTAAGCTGTTTTGTTGATAAAGTAGAATTGGAAGAAGTGGCACTATGTTGATTGATATCTCTCTGTCATTGTATTTATACTTGAAATGCCCCATCTCCTAAAAAAATACTTGAAATGCCCCAAGACCTCCTACTCGAAAAATTTATACTTGAAAATTTCCCTAAGACAGAGATACGGACAAAGTTCCTGAAACCAAAGTTAGAGATCTAAATCTCTGTGATCTATTTTTATGATTTAATAGGTAATCATGTTCTTTGTTAATAACTAAATACTATTAAATAAATTGTTAAATATCCATTATTTTCCCTCTAAAAAAATATGTTGATATTATTAAATAGATAATTAACTCTGCTTATGTTTTATAGCCGGTCCCAAGCCCGGATAAAGGAAGAGGGTTGTGTTAGGTCCCGACAGCCAGCGTAAAACCCTGTCGAATCTCATGAACATGGATCAACGAATAGGTTACTAATAGAGCGGAATGGCGTCGTATGATCCATGTAGCCGACCCCACCTAGTGGGATAAGGCTTTGTTGTTGTTGTTGTATTAAATAGATAATTACATAATTTTGTGATTAAATATTTTTGATAATTTATTAGATATTCATTGGTGTTCTTCTATAAAAAACAATAGTTAGATAATTATATTCAAATATTCATAGCCTGTATGAGGGGAGCAGAGAGTTGAATAATTGTGCCCCAAGGATTTGAGTTGTGGAATTTACTCCTCCCCCATTCCACCTCGGTTACCATCCTTAATGATAGACCTATATTTTACTTTGAGCTCTTGTTGACTTGACTTTTGATTCGATTATACTTTGATTTATATGACCAAAGGTGAATTCTTGTGGCCTTCTCTTCATCTTGTGGACAAAGGGACTGCAAGTTTTATCACATATTTGAGAACTTCATGGATTATCTAGTCTTTTGTTTTTTTTACACTATTCTTAGCATGTTCTAGAAGTATCAAAGGTCTTGGTCTAATATGTTGTGTATTTAACTTGAAGAGATGGTTCAAGATTTTAAAGAAAGAAATTCTACGAAATGTGTTCATTCCTTGAATTACACATACCTGGTACACAATGTTCATGGTTCTTTAAGGTGATTTTACCAATTAAAATACACTTTTCCAGCACTAACAAAAATAATAATGTTCCATTTTTGGTTGAAACTTGTATATATCTTTTTTTTAGAAGGTTATATATCTGGCATAAGTGTATTGTTTCCCTTCTAGCTATAGCTTATGCTTTTTACACAAAAGGCAAGTTTAGTGATGTCTGCAAAGTGATACAGATGTTAGTGATCGATGCATTGAGGATCTTGCAAAAACCTTTTATACTAGTGTTGTTTTATACATATATGCGTATATATTTATCTGTATATTTATCCTTTTTTCATATGTATGTCTTATTGTAAGTTTGCTATTGCAGTTAATTGCCGAAAAGAGATGGAGGGAAGTAACTGCTGTTTTCGATTTCCCTTCCACTGCTACAAATGCATCTTTTATACTGCGCAAGTATTACTTGTCCCTCCTATACCACTATGAACAGATTTACCTTTTTAGGTCGCAAGGATGGAGTTCGCCAGGTTGTCTTTGTGTTAATTTCTTCAGTGCCTTCTTCTTTATTCGCTTCTGCTCACCCAGTTGGTTTTCTAACCATGTTTTTACTTTCTTCAGATCCTTCAAACACATTGTCACAGAATTCTGTTCCATCAGATAGGTTAGTTGAACCTGTCACACCATGTACTGGAAGTCAAATCGCCCTCAGGAAGCGGGGAAGAAGCAATGGTGAGTCTGTCATAACTATTCATTATACTCTTAACTAGTGGTTCTACTTCTATCTGTCAATTAATCACATCTAATTTCCATATACATTGTTTGTTCCCTACTAATTATAATCCATAGACATTGTATGACTGGGTATGTTGAAATGATGTACTACTACTTCATGACATTTATGTTGTTCGTTGCTGATTTTATTGTTAAATGACCATATAGAACGATTACATGAGTTCATACATTTTTTTAATCTGTATATAATTTTGTTATATTCATGAGAATATACATAAAATATAGATAATTATATTTTAGAAGTGAACTTATTCTCAGGGTGTGCTAACGAATAAGAACTTAAAAAAAGCAGTGTTAGCCATGTGCATAATCATATGGCTTTGCTATATTTGACAATAAAATTGGCTCAGGTGGATGAAGCATGGAGGAATAAGTCATAGACAAATGTAATTTCACACATTGAGTAAATAAAAATGGATAAAGGAGGAGATCCTCCTTTATATGTCGTGACTGACTGAATTGATATTAAAATGTAGAGATCCTCCAAAGTAGCTGGCATTTTAATTTTATCTTTTGCATGTGATTGGGGGAAACTCCGCCTATGTTTTATAGCCGGTCCCAAGCCCGAATAAAGGAGGAGGGTTGTGTTAGGCCCCGACAGCCAGCGTAAAATTCTGTCGAATTTCATGAACATGGATCAACGAATATAGCGTCGTATGATTCATGTAGCCGACCCTACCTAGTGGGATAAGGCTTTGTTGTTGTTGTTGTTGTTGAGTAAATAAAAATGGACTAAACGAAAGATGGAGCAAATGAATTTTTTATTTCATCAAGTCAAAAAAAAATTGGACTCAACAACTTCCGAGTGCTATATTGTGATATAAGGAAATTTCTGCCAAAGACTGCTAATCTGCTCTTCTTTGTTTCTAGTTGAGTCCTCATCAGCACATCCTCGGGTGGATGGAATAATTGATGGGAGATTTGAGCATGGCTACTTTGTCACTGTTACTGTTGGTTCAGCTAAACTTAGAGGCGTCCTCTATCATTTTCCTGGGAAGCCTGTTGTGCAAGTTCCACAGTACTCGAGAATTGGTGATGACGAGGACCAGAGGAATACTGGCCCTCAAAGATGCACGAAGCTTAGTAAGAGAGTCCCCACTCATCAAAAACCGATCAGGAGTGGCTACAGTTTCTTCTTTGCTGAACAGTATGCAAGGCTTGAACCAGATCATCCTGGGAAAGATAGAGAAATCAGTAAAATGATTGGTGAACTATGGAGCAGATTAACTGAAACTGAGAAAGTTGTAAGCATGCATACTCTGATATTCCACACACCAATGTTATTGTATTTTTCTTCTTTCCAGATTAATACTGAATCGTTATGCGTGCATGATTCTTTCAGGTATACCAGGAGAGAGGCTTGCAAGACCAGGAGCGACGTCAAAACGAAATTACAGCCTACAAAGCCCTAATGATACTCCATGCTGGCCCCAAACATCCCACTGTGGATGTTGACTTGACAAATGTTGCCTCTAGTTCTGATGATGACGATGACCATGCCAGCCCCGAACGTCCGATTGTGGATGTTGAGTTGATAAATCTTGTCTCAAGTTCTGATGACGATGACAAAACTGTGAGCGACTGATGATTCTGAGGATGAAATTTCACATGGGGATTCTGAAGTAGACACATCCTTGGTAGTGGGCGACAATCGTACTCGGTCTAACAATTTGGCCGGACAATTGAGTGAGGGGGATTGTTTTAGCGGTAAACTTGAAAATAATCCCAGCTATTATGTGAAGATTTGGAAAGCAGATCCTAAATAAGTATTGGTGACATCAACTGATAAACAAGTTTGGAAAAAGATAGAAAGTAGATGGTGCTCAAATATTCAAGGCAAGCTAGCCGCTCTACTGGGTTTGTCAGATAGATGATTTTCCTTCCATGCTGAGCATTCTTCAATGTCAGATTGAACATCTTCAAGTGTTTGTCAGATAGATGATTTTCCTTCCATGCTGAGCATTCTTCAATGTCAGATTGAACATCTTCAAGCATAGCTCTTGATTAGAAGTTACAGTAACAAAGCGAACAATCAATATGGCTGCACCTTTTAAGTTTTTTCATACTTCCAAGGAAGCTAAAGATATTGATCACTTTTGATCTGTTCTTTTGTGTTGATGCTGATTTATTTGAAATCTTGATTATTTTATTCAGTTGCATCTGTGTTTAAATTCTGTAATATGTTTTGAAATTTTTTTTTTTTGCGACACTAACAAAAAGCGAAGGAAAACCCAATGAGAACCCCTTTATCCAAAAGCTCAATGGGTCTCCATGGTCTCTTTGGAAAGCCAATATGGCCCTGGATAAGATTTGTTCTAGAATTAGACTTATCGGCCTTACTCGTTATAAAAAAAACGAATGCGAGTAAAAAAATTGTCTTCAATTTGATGAATATTTTATACTAGTCAATGATTCGTTATCTGAAGAAGATAAGTTTAGTTAACACGTTTTCAGTCTTTTGTCACTCTGCATAATATCAATGTTAAAATTACTAACTCTTTAGACTTTAGTCATCTCAACATTGTTATCATTAATTTCGACTATATTACATGGATATTTCCAAAATTTATCAATCATACCTATGTAGTTTGTTTTGTACCTCCGAGCTTTGATCATTTTCTCTTATAGTTAGTCTCTCATATTTGGCCAGATACCATACTAAAGCAACTCAACTCCTAATATATATATATATATATATATATATATATATATATATATATATATATAATCCTGAGGCCTAATGGAATTTTATACTAGTAAATAAGATAGTTGCAATGACTCCAAGAGACCTTAGATGAGTGATGTAGTTCAAGTACCCACAGATGTCAAATTGTCAATTCTCGTTATTTTCAGTTACATACATAGTATAATTTAAACTATACTTAAATATAATTTTACTATATAAGAAATAAAAAAATATGTTAATAAAGGAGACCTCACATATTCTTATCATCTTATGAACAAAGTTAAAAAAAAATTACGCATAAAAAATATGAGTAATACATTTTTTTGTAGGAGTTTGAAATTATAATGCATTATTGCAGTTGACAATATTAAAAAATATACTTGGGACCGAGTATCTATAAAGAAAAAGAATCTTACATTGTCGCATCAATGAAAATTGGACTTATCTGAAGTGTGATCTATCCGTGTCATTATTTATAGAATACATTTTATACAATTAGAGTGCGCAAGAAATGCTAACTTCTTAGCAGTTATGTGTCATGTTTATGTTTTCATGATTTATTCAAATAGTTTATAGATAACTTGTTAAAATATTATAAATGAAATTTTGTGTTGTTAGTATTTTCCACACGTGTTTTACTTCTAATATGAGTGTATATATATAATCCATAATCACTCATTTACTTGCTTCATTTGAATTAATTTTCTTTCATAATAATTATATTAACGTCGAATTCGAAGATTCTTAACACGTATTACATTTTTTCTGTAATACGTTGAACTTGCAATCTTATTTGAGTTATTCTAAGTTATCTAAAAGATAAAAGTAATTTATTTATATGCTCTTCCTAAAGCAATTACTACCTTATAATTAACATAATTAGGCAATGATACAACTACAATATATTTAGAAAAAAGATACATAGAGAGATAATTATGTAAATATATAATTAATTATATATATAATCAAATAATGTTAAATTAGTTATTTTACTTATTCATATATTATTAATTATGAAAATTGCAAGGTACACATTACACAAGGTATGAGATCTTAAATTAAAGTTGAACAACTTGAATTGATATTAGATTTTTTTATAATATTTTAATTGAGATTGAGATTTTAATTTCATTAAAAGAGTATGAAATTCTCAAATGTCATGTTATTAATATAAAAGGTATTTTTATTTCTAGGGTCAGTTGATTACTAAAATGAACCACCTTCTACTTTTTATAAGTTCTATAATTATTGCATGGTGGACACGTATAAAAATAATAAACATACGCTCCGTATTTGAAATCTTGTTTGAAAATTGACATGGATACCAAACCAACTTAAATTATTTATAGTAAAGAACTATATGCAAATTGATGTTTATATATGCCTAAAATTTAAAATAATTAAAAGGACTATATATATATATTCGATGTGATATAAACAATATTCAATAACTATCAAATTTTAATATTCACGTATAGATAGAAGTTACAACATTTAAAATTATGAAAAAATATAAGATACTAAAATCATTAAAAAAACTGAATAAAACTAATGTAACATAGGTTTATATATATCTAAAATTGAAAGTAAATTGATATGATCTTAATTAAAGAATAAAAAATTATAAAATTCTTGGAAAGGCTATCTACATGTCTAAGTTACTTTTTAAGTTTTTCATGTAGGATATCCTAGCAACGCGTTCACCAAGGATACTAATATTGTATAAATATAATACATGATAATTAAAATATAATACAATTTGCTATGTGCACTATTTAAATGTGCATGCATGCAGAGCTTGGAGTCACTTGCATCCATTGGAAAAAATATGTTTTTTTCATTAAATTTTTAATAGTGGGTGAAATTAAAATTGTCGGACTTGCAAGCTGCCTTGTCGGAGCTTCATTATGCTTGGTGCTTGGAGGAAGTTATTCTTAGAACTGAATACTAAACTGATTTATAAGGTAGTATCTATTAGCAACTATAGTGTCGTCGTCTTCACGATCAGCTCAGCTCATCTCTACTTTATTGGAGAAAATGAGCTATAAGAGGTTCATAGAGCTCTCTGTAGCACTTTAATGTACCGATCTAATCTTTCATGTATGTCGATTCCTGCATCACTATAAATAGAGATGTAATGCTCCTAATTGGGTCCCCAATCAATTTTAATCACTTTTGCATCTGAATAGAAATGTAGATAGCTTCTTTCTCCTTTCTCTCTCTCACGTTTCTTCTTCTCTGCATTGTGCCTTCTTCCTTCTCCTCCCTCGGTGATCTCTCTCCAACGAGTTGTCACAGGATCTCTATTTCGATTTTTGACATGGTATTAGAGCCAAATGTCAAGAATTCAAATCTCGTTAAGCTCTTATTAAATGGTGAATTTGGTAGACCAAAGATTTTAGCAGTCTATACGTGAAGGGGAGTATTAAGAATATAAAATAAATAACGTTTCTCTTCCTAACGGGTTAAACTTTTAGGAAAACTGATCAGCACATCAATTTTAACATGATATCAGAGCATGATTTATTAGCGATCCTGCTGAGCTCTTCTTCGTTGTCTGCTTCGTCATTGCAGATCTAGGAAGCTTGTCGTCTCGATCTTCTTTGTCAGCGGGTGATCAATTGGCATACATGGCTCCAGCAAGTCCCGAGCGACGCCAATATGGTCATGGCCGAAAATGATCTGGTAGATGTGGTCTTGGTCGACGAGATCTGATACCCAATCTCGACAAAGATGCTAAGCCCGTTGTCGATTCGAGCACTAATGGCAACAAGCGTCGCAAGAGATTGTCAAATCGTGTTGCTTCTTGCCCTTCATTGTGTACTCCCCTGGTCATCAAGATGACGCCTGCACACTCGGCACGACATGGCCCTCTATTTTCTGGTCTTCTCCTCTAGTTTTTTCACCTGCTTTTTCTAGTGCATATCGTAGTTTTTTAGTTTTTTTGTCTTTATTCCCTATTTTTCCTTTTTCATTATTTATGTTCTCTGACATCTTCTTCATCGGATTCATTCATCACCTCGTCGAATGTCCTTTGACATCTCATTCCATAGTTTCAACTTCTTCTCTTTTCCGATTGTCTCTTTGATCATCACTTCTTGGCATCTTCTCCTGTAGCCATGAAGTTCATCATCTCCTTTCCTCTTCACGGTGAAAATCACAGATCATCCTCTTTTCATGATGATGCTCACCGTTGTCATCCTCTGATGTCTCATCGATTTCATCTCCTTCATTTTTTACTCCTTCGTCGGCTTGTTAAAGTCGTCATCTTCAACCTTCATTTGTTGTACATTTCATTTTCATCTCTATTCATTTTCATCTTCTTTCGTTCTTCTTCTTCTCTTTTTGGATCCAATCACAGCTCGTAGCAACTTCGCCTTGATCATCATTTGGAAAGTCATCTCTCTAGTTTCTCTCATCACTAGTTCGATGGATCTTCCACCCACGTGTCTTCTTTCTTTTTTCCATATCCGACTTTCTTCCTTTGCTAGACGACTGCCACATCTTGTTCGTGTTTGTTCTTCCTTCTAACTCTGTTTCTCTCTCATTTTTCTTTCAGCTCATCTTGTTTCATCTCCTCTATTTTTCTCTTCTTACCAACTTTCGATCAACTTCAGATTCGATTGTAGCTCCACCTTGTTTGTTGTCCTCGTTTCTCTATTTCTTGGTTTTTTTTTCTATTCATCATGATCAAATCGCAACTAGGATTTTGCAACAGCCGCAACTCACGTCATATCAAACAACACAACTTCTTCCTTGGTGCATTCTCTTTACAGAAAGTCATTGACAGTGTTCCACATGATGGTGTCTCCAGCTGCCGTTGCGGGTGTTCGATGAATTGCCAATAAGGGGGTGCACTTAAGCAATGAGTTACCGTAATACAATGGTTGCCGAATTCAAGTTGGCACTACAGTTTCTTCCGCCTTCCGCTGCCAAATTGAGGGGGTGTGTTGGCAACCACAATGTCGTTGTCTTCAGAATCAGCTTGACTCAACTCTACTTCACTGGAGAAACTGAGCTATAAGAGGTCCATAGAGTTCTCTATAGCACTTTAATGTACCGATTTAATCTTTCATGTATGTCGCTTCTTGTATACTATAAATAGAGATGTAATGCTACTAATTGGATGCCCCAATAAGCTATAATCACTTTTACATTTGAATAGAAATGTAGATTAGCTGCTTTCTCCTTTCTATCTCTCCCCTGTATCTTCTTCTTTGCATTTTGCCTTGTTCCTTCTCCTCCCTCAGCGATCTCTCTCCGACGAGCCAACACAGGATCTCGATTTTTGACAATTGGAAATCAGGTCACCTTCTTCAGATGGGTGTCATTGTGTAGCAGCTGCAACCTTGGTGTCATCGTTTCCAATTCTTCTTGCGTTATGTTTCGTTTATCTCTTCTTCTTTGTCATATTTCATGTAACAATTGCTTTACTGTTTTAATCCTTACATGGCCGTTGTCCTTTAGTATAAAAGGAACCAAGTACTAAAAACATACTTTTTAATAGAATATTATTTTTTGTCTCTTCTTCCTCACGCAACCACATCTTTCCCTTGTTTTCACTTCTATCATTTCTGCTCTTTCTCCGACAGCTCTCCGAACAACCTTAGACAATGCATGGAGCTCCGTTTCTCAACATGGTATCAGAGCGTAGGCTTCAGCGATCCACGTGAGCTCCTTCCCCATTGCCGCTTGACATCGCAGCCTGCCAGAAGTGTTACTTCTTCATGTCGTTTGTCATCGGGAGAAACTTCGCCAACCTAAATGGCGCCCATGAGCCCATGCGATGCCAGAGATCATCGATTAGGTTTATCTTGTCACCGATCTGCTCGATCTGATCACCGACGATGTTGAGATCTTCATAGATGTCAACCGTCGATCCTCTACATCGTCATTAATCTGGTTCTTTACTCTTGTTGTCTTTTCTTCTTCTTCTTTGCTGATCCTCAGTTCCTCTTCTTTGATTCTTCCATTTCTCTTCTATGTTTCTCTATTTTTCGGAGATAGGGAGATCATGCCTCTAATCGTTTTTGTTTTTTCCATGGCGCTACGATTGTTGTCGATCAAGTCTTTCTTCGATTCAGTGAACATCATTTGCAATCATCTATGACGAATTACAACTTCCTTGAGGTCAGGAGATCCTTCATATCTCCGATCGTCCTTCGATGTGTTGCTTCCTTCTCCGAGTTGTTGAGGTCGGGAGTTTTGTTCTCCGATCGTCTTTCGACTCTAGTGTGCTCTTCATTGTTTTCATCTCAGTTCTTCTCTTCGATTTTCTCCTATAGTTCACTACTCTGTTTCTTTCTTCTTCATGCTCTCTTCATCATCCACTTCTTCCATGCCTTTCTCTAGTTTCTTCCTCGAGTTTTCTTTTTTCTCTCTTTCATTTGCGTCATCTTCTTCTCCTATGTTTGGTTCGTTTTTGGTGAGAAAAGACAAAATCTCGAACACTTGGTGCATGAGAGCTTTGTTCTCCAATGTGTTGTCATCTTTAATCTTTGTGTTCATGACGTTCTTGACTGTCCATGGCATCTACATCTGCATTCTTCAAGGCAAAGGGCGATCTTATTTATAGTTTCACGACATGCTTTTCATCTTCAACATCTTCTGTTATGGCATCTGAATGGTGAAGCTCATTTGTCGATGTGTTAAATAGAAGTTTAGTTTAAAAGCATTCTTTAGTTCGTCGGTATTTGGCATTGGATCACATTCAAAGTGTTCAAAGGTCGTCAAATTTGTCTTCTCCGGTGATGGATTGCAGTGTTCCCCATGTTGTCATCGGGCGATGGATCACAGTTCCTTCCATAAGGTGTTCGACGTGCAACAGCTTCTTTCGACATTTGCATCAGTTGCTTTATCAATTGCAACGCTTCTCTTCTCGCATCTTCATCAGGTCTTTCTTCGGCTTGTTTTGTTGAGATTTCAATCAGGAAGAAGGCGTCTTCTTTGTGGCCGCGACTTTCTTAATGACCACACTTCTCTGCACAACTTCATGGTGTTCAAGAAGATGTCTCTCGAGTCAATGAGATGCTCTGCCTTAGTCGACGAGAAAATCTTGGTGTTTGCTTCGCCTTGGTGTTTGTTGCCGTGAAGCTCCTGCTGCCAAATTATGGAGTCATCTTCCAAATTTGGGAGGGTGTCGCTCTGGAGCTTGCTCATTGATATCACGAGATACTCATCCATTGTTGTTGTGCAATTGAAAAAATTACACCAAATGCCCTTCAACTTTGACCTTTGCTTAGCGCTTTGCCCCTCCAACTTTAATTTGTAACACGAATCCCTTTATCTTTTAACTCATTGCACTGAATGCCCTTTTCACCGTCAATCGTTCGTTTTTCGATCACATAGTCCGCGCTGACGTGATCGTCTTCTCTCTTCTTCGCATAACTATTTACTAATGTGGAAACATTAAAAAAAATAAAAAATACCATGTAAAGGAGAGAAGGAGAGGGTGTCGCCCTCCCTCTGCGAACACCGACGATTGTCGGAGGGGGGAGAGGCCCCCGTCCTTCTCTACACGTGCCGACAGAGAAAGGAGGGACCCCCTTCTTTCTTTGTCGATGCGTGTCAAAGGGCGACCCCTCCCCTTTGCCTGCATGCAGCAGTGACACACGCAGGCAAGGAGGGGGGGTGCGCCCCACTTGGGAGCTCGCATGGGGGCAATGTCCCCCCTTTTGCGCAATGAGTAAGGGGGAATGCCCCCTTTTGCTTGCGTGCATCGGTGATGCACGCAGGCCCTTGCGAGCTCGTGAGGGGGGGGGGGGGGGGGGGGATGCACCCCCCCCTATTTTTCTAATTTTTTTTAATAATGTCACGTTGAACTATTGCTTGAATGGAGGAGAGAAAATTGCCGCATGACCGCCACATCAACGGGAGATCGAAAAATTATCGATAATAATTGAAAAGCGTAGTTGGTGAAATAAGTTAAAATATGGAGATAGTCTTCTTACAAAGTGAAATTTGATAATAGCGTTGGAAAAGTGTCCAAAGTTAGAGGGTATTTGGTGTAATTTATCCATGTGCAATTGCATTTCTTCTCAAACATTGATGTGTTGCTCAAGTTGTCATAATCCAGAGTCTTCCCGTCAACTTGCAGGGAGCTGTTGGAAACCACGTCGCCTTCTTCAACTTCGGCAATGGATGTTGTTGTGTAGCAGCTGCAACCTTAGTGTTGTCATTTCCAATTCGTCTCAGCTGCCATAGTACTTACAGAGTTTACTGTCTTGCATTATGTTTCGTTTATCTCTTCTTCTTTGTCATCTTTTATGTAAACAGTTGCTTTACTACTTTAATCCTTACATATCTACTGTCCTTTAGTATCAAAGGAACCGAGTAGCTGTACTAAAAATATACTATTAATAATGCCTTGAATCCTATCTTAACTTGAAACTCGTCTAACCTCAATACACTCAGAAGTAAAAGGCGCCCTCGCACTAGGGGGTCTCGCAATTGGTCTGAAATTTTTATTATCTATAAAGGGAGTGTCTATATAAACTCCCTAGGGTCTGAACATAAAGTAATCTAATTTGGAATCATCTTCTATTTTTTATCAAATAAAATTCTGCGTCACCTTAAATTTCTCAAATTTTCTTGCGGTCCATAATTTCTTTCGTGCAAAAATTCTAACACATACTTTGAAATATAATATTATTTTATGTGTCTTCTTCCTCACGCAATCGTATCTTTCCCTTGTTTTCACTTCTATCATTTTTGCTCTTTCTCCGGCATCTCTCTGATCAACCCCAGACAACACGTCGAGCTCCGCTTCTCAACATGTCCAAGGAAGATGAAACTGTTACCAACATTGCTCCGCTATAAAATTTTGTTGTTCAAGGATTGGAAAGTGAAATTAGTTCATGTTTACTGAAAAGGCGAACTCCATTGTTGTCTGGTTGACTAATTTTGTACTACAAATGTCATTGTGGATTCATCATTTTGATCGATCACACATGAAGTTGGAATGTTACTCCACGCCGATATTGTTGGGTCACTTTGCCCCCATTTCGTCTATATTTAATATTTATTATGTATTTATTTTGAGCATTGCTTGGTCATTTTGTATTTTAGAAAAGTAATCTTTCTAGATTTAGAATTCAAGGAGAATATATGGTGGAGACCTTGGTTAAAATTAATCTAACGAGTTTAAGAAGATGATAGCCAGTTATTTAATAATAAGTTGAGATTAATCGATATGCTATGTTGCGCACTGTGTGTAATATACATTATTTTGAAATTAATTGCGTGTTAACATAAGTTACATTGAGGATCTTGATCTTTCGATTTATCATTTATATAATGTAGAGATTCACTTTAAAAAAATGCATAAAAAGGTAAATTAGTTCTTGAGCGCATACTGTATACAATTTATTTATTTATCCAGATAACCAATTGGATCCTCAAAATGATATTTTAGTATTAAAGTTTAGAGCCATCAGTACTCTTCAGTAATCTCGATGAGAAAATATCAGAAATATCTTCTATCATTTATTTGACAAATCCATTCGTATCAATTGCACATCTCATAATTCATGACATAATATTAATTCAAAATCTGATTCATTCACCTAATCCCCCAAAATCTGATTCATTCAACAATAAGTCACTTAAATTATATAATATAAGATAAAATATGTGAGATAATTATTTATTAACACGATCAATTGAATTGAACGTATGATTGCAATTTAATGATAGGAAATATTCATATAAAAATTTATCATACATATATAAATAGGTATAATAATAAGTAAGATTTAAGTCAAAGTTGATTGGTTCGTGAGTCCCAAGTGTTCGATATATACTATTTCAAATCTTGGAGTTAGAAAATAAATTATTATTGTTCTATGTTTTCGACTTCGAATTAATCGGTCACTAATAGAGAGATCACCTCTCGTAAACCTAGACTGACATCTAAAAAATAGATTTAAAATTTAATAATTGAATTTCGACTTCACACAAATAAATTCATAAATTTAATAATTGAATTTCCACTTCACACAAATAAATTCATAATAAAGATGTATTGAATAGGGTCATAGGAGATAAAAAAAGGCACCTGAATTATGTGACACACAAGGAAAAGTGTGAGTCGGTGGTGACTGACCACGTTCAAACAAAAATTCTTTGGTTGCACTTCAAAATGGAGATATTATTATGAGTTAAAGCTTCGACCTCACGCTAAACGCCTCCTGCACAATTTTTATCTTTGTCTTTACATAAATGATATTGGTATTGATATACTAATTAGTAATATTAGCAGCAGCAGGACCAGTAAGAACTCAATTGAAAATAAAAAAATGCAATTATATATATTTTCTTTTGTAAGAAAAGGGGTTTTCCGTCATCTTCGAGGCCCAAACGTGACACGTTTTCTCTACTACCCCCTGACAGCTTCACGATTTTATCCCTTCCGTTGTAATAATTACACTAATTAATAATAATAAATGCATTCACTAATTATATTTCACTCATTCATTCGTGTCATTATCTCTATATATCCTCACCTTTCAGTTCACTCCTCTCAGTCTCACACACCCCAGCAATATTTATATCCCCTTCCAGCAACATCATCTTCCTCACTGTTCCTTTTTTTTCGTTCTCGGGGGTGATAATCTTCCTTCACTGTCAATCGCTCTGTAGCGTCAGGGAAAAAAAGGTTTGTATTTTATTCTCTCTCTCTCCCCCCTTCTTTGTTATAATTTATTATTACAAGAATTATTAGAATATGTCTATGTTATTTCTTGCTAATCTAATGCATCTTATTATCGTTATTATTATTCTGATCTCATCATTTTCCCTTCATGGCATGTCCTCTCCATGGCACTTTGCCCATTTGACTGGTTTTGACTGCCAAAGTTTCCTGCATGGTGTGCATTTTTATATATACATAATATTAATATATATATATATATATATCCATCTTTTTTTAAAAAATGTTGTGACGGTACGGCTTTTTCCTCTGCTCTCGTCTAAGCTTTATTTTTTATTTATTTATGTTTATACATATATTTTTTTTTAAAAAAATGTTGTTACACTCGTCCTCTTCTTCCTTCCGTCCCCGACTCCGTGCTCGTCTCTACATGCGCTTTATTTTTTATTTCTCAGATTTGGTTTGATTTATTTGCCAACTTGTTTTGGGTTCCTAGAGTTAATCCAATGCACTTTGTGTCTTCTTCTTCTGTGCTTTTCTAGGGGTTGGATTTTTTTTTTCTTTTTGGGTTTAGAAGAGATCCTTGTGTTTGAGACTTGTCGAGCGCGCCGCTAAGAAGAGGGTGGTGTTTCTTTCTTTCCTTTTTCTCCCGGATACGGTGGTGTCAAATGGGGATGGAATTCGTGTTTTTTCTTGATTACATGCAATCTGGCCTTAAATGGTAAGGGCGATGATGTTTTGTGGAAAAAAAAAAGACGGATTTTGTGGTTCGAATCCTTTTGCAGTTATCTCATGGTTTTTGCTTGATGGCATGCAGGCACCGAGGACAGGATGCAGGGCGGAGGAAGGGGGAGAAATCTGGAGAAAGGGAAGGAAGTGGCGGTGCACGATGCTCAGCAGAGCAGAAGGGGGAATCAACACCCGTATCCAAAGCCCATGGCGAAGTACCAAGAAGTGCTCGCCGATCCAGAGCTGTTTATGAAGACTCTGGAGCGGCTGCACAACATGATGGGAACGAAATTCAAGTGAGGCTCGCTTTCTCTGAATAATGAGTTAGATGTTAATTTTATTTTCAATTTCCTTCTCAGTGATGTTGATCCTCGTTGATGCCTTGTAAGGAGCATGCACTACAATATTTTAGCATATTGCTGATATTGCGTCATGCTTGTGTCCCTAAAAAAATCCTTGTGAAATGCAACTTCATGAATGGTCATCTTTAAATTGCCAAGTTCGGCACAAAGCTTGTCAATATGCAGAGTTTAAATAAACTCTTTTTTCCTCTCATATATTTGTTCCGGAAATTCACGAAGTTTATGTTCTAGATAAATTTATTAAAAAATAATATAAATATATGTTGTATATATATAGCAAAAAAAATTCTAATCTGAGATAAAAAGGTCGCTATTGCATCCTTTTACATTGACAAAAAGTTTAATCTCAACTCTTAACTAATAAAACAGGTTCTCAAGATATACTCCACTTCAATGATGACTTTAATACATAATAGTTTTATGGCATTTAGCATGTGTCAAATGCCACAACTGAAAAATATAACAAACTAGTTACATTTATTTGACTCACAAGGTCACTTTAATCGTAGGACTATGATTCAGTTTCTAATAATATGATTTAATTATTAACAAATGAAAGAGAAAGATAATAAATCACACATAATTCATGACTAAAACTAACAACTCAATATTAATATCATCCAAGATTCACAAGGGTTTTAGGTCTTCTTCAAATGAATGGATCGTAAATCCGCATGTGCGAAATCTTTAATTTTACAAAATTACTTCTCAAGCCCCAATTTGTTGCCCAAAACATTGAATTAGTGATTTCATCTAAATCAATCTTAATGAGTCAATTCGTGTGTCAATCAAGTCTACCCACAAAACGTGATTCTATTATGATTTGAATCATTTCCTTAGAATAAACTCTTACAGTTGTACGAGTTTACGACATTGACATGCTTGGTTCGGTAGGTCGTCGTAGAAGACTTTGTACTAATACCTTATATGATTCTTGATTGACCATTTTTATCAACTGGCGTACATGCATGTCATTTTTTTCAAGAGGACAAAGATGACTATTTGAGATCAATTATCATCCACTATTGTTAAAAATAAATGTTCAATGTTGACATACAATTTTATCTATAAAAACACCAAGATCTTGATCTAAATATATGTATTGCATTCAGAAATAAAGCCCAATATGAAAGAGAATGTTCTCAATATAGCATCTCCTTCCTCCAAAATTGACATGGTGACATGGAATCCAAATTGACCAAAGAACAACAAATGGAATTGTCGTTGTCCAACGTGATATAACTTGCATGTCCGCTATTTAGATATTTCTTTAAGTTATGATTTTATGACCTTTCCAAATGTGTTATTCATGATGGTGATCTTATTATAAAAAAGCAATCTTTTTTGTGCATGAAAGCTTGATCGATGCATACCTTTTACTAGTGTAGAAATGCGAACTCATTACTCCATCGACCAAATTCTTTATTTGATCATCAAATCAGAACCTTCTATGCTCGGAGAAAATGGGGACCTGTGCCTAGTATTGAGCAAAACTGGGTCGGTTTGCCCCCGTCTCCATCCCAGCCCGATTTTGGCCGGGTCTTGAAAATTTAGACCCTATTGCATAATTGGTTCTGGTAGGCAGGTTCACCCCGGATTGATCAGGAATTAAATCGAGACGACCCTATTACAACAACAACAACAACAACAAAGCCTTATCCCACTAGGTGGGGTCGGCTACATGGATCATACGACGCCATTCGTTGATCCATGTTCATGAGATTCGACAGGGTTTTACGCTGGCTGTCGGGGCCTAACACAACCCTCCTCCTTTATCCGGGCTTGGGACCGGCTATAAAACATAGGCGGAGTTTATACAAGGTATTTAAAATAAACCCAAAAAGTATAAATATTAATTAATTTAAATCCCTCATTTTATTATTTATTATCAATGAGATCATTTTATATATCATATATTTAAGGGAAAGTTGTCATATAATATATAATAATACATATTTAATATATTATAATTTATTATACATTATAATATTAAATAAATGGGTCAGATGTTTTGGATTGGGATCCGGTTCCAACTTGGAACAGATCAGGTTTTTGACAACTGGACCCAATCTCGACCCAAATATATTTTAGGTCGGAAATATTTTTCGGAAAAATATCTTCAAAAGAAATTCTAGGAATCGGGCTAGGATGGCCGGGTTATCCTAGTCCGTGATCATCCTTTCCTATGCCAATATATTATTATTCAACACATACAAGAATGAGATGGAAAGATGCTAAATAGTTTTTTTTTTTTTGAGAAGAAAAAGGATGACCACCAGATTTGTGGTTGTCATCCAGCTATATATATATACTGTGAAAAGGTGTACAAATGTAGTGAGCAAGAAGGGGATAAAAGGAGGACCCCAACCTAACCAAAACCCCACTCCCTTATAAGATAGGAGATGTGGTGTACAACACGCTCAGGCTGGCAACTCTTCCCACAAAAAATGATTCGGTTGCGCTGTAGCCAAATGGCCCAGGCACCGGCCACAAAAGTCGCCAGTGGCACTCTCCAACACTGCCACTGACGGATGAGGCCCCGGAGAGTCTGCCACATGGTCTCAAGGCCTGAAGCAAGAAGGCTCGCAATGCTCATCCGCTGCCAGATACTACGCGATGTCGCACAATCGAAAAAAAGGTGAGATATGTCCTCCATTGCCGCGCCGCATAGAACGCACGATGTGTCACCGTTGGATGCCCATATCGCCCTGTAGCTCCTGGTGAGGAGGCGACCGCGCCGCAGAAGCCAAGCAAAAATCTTGACCTTCAGCGGGATACGAGTCCGCCAAATAAGTCTACAGTCAGTCGTGAACTCCTCTGGCAGAGTGGTAGTGGGGAGAAAACGGATGTAAAGACTCCGGGTGGAGAGGGACTCCGACAGCCAAACCCAACCGTCCATCCTGGACCGGTCCGGGCGTAGGCCTGCCAGATGCTGCTGGAGTGCAAGAAACTCCGTGAAGCGCTGGTCAGATAGGTGCGATATGAAACCAGGAGACCAAGCGCCAGAACCCGTCCCCCCCTCCTCCGTCCAAGTCTCCGCTACTGTGGCCTCGGGAGATGTCGTCAGGGCCCAGAGGCGGGGAAAAGCCTCCGCGAGGGAGTCCCCAAGGGACCAGGTATGCTGCCAAAAGGAGAAGTTCTCCCCCGAGCCAAGGGAAGGAACCATGAGAGGGCGAATCTGCGGGGCCGTAGCCGCAACTCCCCGCCAAAAGGATGAAGCTCCACGAGGTAGAATGGTCCTCGACTCCCAGGATAGATCTCGTCCATAGCAGGTAAAGAATACCGTACGCCAAAAACAGTCCTCGGACCCCATAATCCGTCTGAACCACCGAGCTAGGAGAGCCCGATTGGCGCACCGAAGGTCCCGGACCCCCAAGCCTCCCTGAGAAGTAGGTCGGCAAATGCTGGCCCAATCGACAAGGTGAACATCGCGATGCTCAGGTCCACGGCCCTGTCAGAAAAAATTGCTCCTGAGCGAGTCCAATCGTCTGAGCACTAGAGCCGACAGAGGGAGAACTGACATATGGTATGTCGGAAGCGCCGAGAGAACTGATTGTAAGAGGATAAGACGTCCCCCGCGTGAGAGAAGACGTGAACTCCAACCGTGAAGTCTGTGCTCCATGCGCTCAATGGCTGGAGTCCACCCCCTAGAGGTGATGTGGCGGTCACTGAGTGGGAGTCCCAAGTAGGTGATCGGGAGGGAGCTGATCGGGGTGTGGAGCTGAGCCGCACATCGCTCGGCCTCCTCAGTAACCATGCCAAAGGGAATGAATGAGGACTTGGCATGGTTGATCTGAAGGCCGGTCGTCGTGCCGAAAAGATCGATGAGAATCGCGACTCGACGAGCCTCCTGCTCCGAGCCCTCAATAAAAAATACAGTGTCATCCGCATACTGAAGGAGGGGTACGAGGCTCCCGGCAAAACCTCTGAAAAGTCCCGCCTCGCAGGAGGCCTGTGTGCACCTGGCGAGTGCGTCCACACCAAGTATGAATAGAATGGGGGCCAAGGGACAGCCCTGTCGAACCCCTCTCTGTGGCTGGACCCAGTCCCCTGCACGTACTCCATTGACCAAAACTGAGAAAGAAGTGGAGGTAATACACCGCTTCATCCAAGCGATCCAAGTCGTAGAAAATCCACGGATATGCAGGGCATGCCATAAGAAGGACCAAGATATTGTATCATAGGCTTTGGAGAAATCGACCTTCCATAAGATGGCCTGAGAGGCGGTCCTCCTCCACTGCGCAACAATCTCGGTCGCGATGGTGTAGCTGTCGGTAATGGATCTGCCCTGAATGAAAGCTGACTGTGCGGGATGGATCAGCACTGGGAGAACCTCACGAAGCCGATTCGCTAGTACCCGAGCCACCAGGAGATAGATGGCATTGGATAAGGCGATCGGACGGAAGTCCTCAACCCGCTCCGCTGGAGTGCGCTTCGGAAGTAGAAACAACAGGAACCGATTGAGGCGCTTAAAACCTCGATTCCCGTCGGCAAACTCCCTGACTACTGCAACAACATCCACTCGCACCAAAGACCAAAACTCTGTAGAAAAAGACTGGGAATCCATCAGGACCAGGGGCCGCCTCGCTATTGAGGTCTTGAAGGGCCTCAAAAATCTCATTCTTCGTGATCGACTGATCAAGCGAGGACGACTGAGTGTCAGTGAGCCTGGGGATATCGCCCGGGTCCCACCGCCAGGGGCCAAGTGGCTGCCGTCGAGAGGTGGCGCGGAAATAAGAAGTGATAGACTCCCCGATGCTCTGATGGTCCATGATCCGCTGCCCCTGAATAACTAACTGCTCGATCCTATTAGCCCTCCGTCGAGAGCTAGCATAAAGGTGGAAAAACCTAGTGTTGGCATCGCCCTCCAGAAGCCAAGTCTGTCGAGAGCGCTGCCTCCACTGGGTTTCCACTATCCGATCCTCCATCTGAATAGTCTCCTGTGCACGTCTCCGCTCAACTACCTCAGAGTTCGTGAGATGGCGGGAGTCCTATGTGCGATCCAACCGAGCAATGATCCCAAGGGCGTCAGTCCTGCGACGAGCCCGATCCTCACGAATCTGTCGTCGATGCTGGCAGAGGAAGGATCGCAGGCTGGATAGGCGGGTCGCAAGAGTCTTGGCCGCAAAGTCAGAAGGTACCACCCTACGCCACTGATCCGCAACTAATTGTCGAAAGCCCTCCTCCAGAAGCCAAGAATGCTCAAAGCGGAAAAGGGAGCGCTAAGCCTGATCATCATTGGACCTCCACAGAAGAGGAGTGTGGTCCGAGAACGGTCGATCAAGAGCCTGGACATCCGCCAGCTGATGTGCCTCCGCAAGCTCCAGTGAACCAAGAAAACGGTCGATCCTCGACTTCGAAGATGGAGCAGCAGTGCTACGACATGTGAATCTACAGTTGGTGGCCGGAAAATCGATCAACGACTGCGAATCAATGAAGTCGCGAAACTCCTCCGCACCAATGTCCCTCCCTCGACGCCTGATGGGCCGGTCCTCCATGTCAAGGGTGACATTAAAGTCCCCACCAATCAGCCACTGGGCCTCGGAGAGGTGGGCACGTGCCTCCTGAAGCTCCACCCATAAGGTGCTGCGCAAAGATGGTGAGCAAGGGCCATAGACACAGGAGATAAGATAGTCAGTGCCGTCACCCAATCTCCGAAAATGAGCCGTCATCGAGAATCTAGCTGTCCAAGAGTCAACAAGTGATAGAAGATCCGGCCTCCAGCCAATAATGCAGCCTCCAGACTGCCCAACTGCATGTATCGAGATATGCTCCGATATGCGAGAGCCCCCAATCTGGGCCCACATCCCCAAATTGCAATCTGTCAATTTGGTCTTCTGAAGGAGGGCGACATCCACCTCCCACTCTCTAAGGTAGCGGCCCAGGGTTCGCCGCCTCGCGGGGTCGCCTAGTCCCCGCACATTCCATGTCAGAACCTTCATCGGGGCACTGAGTCACTCCCCTGACTGAGCGGTCCTCCAACCACCTCGGATCGAAGACGAGTCCGGCGACGTGTGTGGCGAAGCCCAGCTGGGTCTGCCACCAGATGAACCTCCTCATCATCATAGCCTAGCAATAGGGCTGCAGATGACGATGATGGACGTCGGTTGCCAACCGGTGGCAACGAGGTAGAGCGCCGGCGATGATGCCGGTCTCGGCTGCCAGACCTGGAGGTCTCGTGGCAGCCCAAGTGGTGGTCGGTGTTCGGCGAACCCGGCGTCTCCAGCCTCAACGTTAGAGGCGGGGTTGAGTCCGGAGGTAAGCAAGGTGGCGGCGAACTGGAGGTAGTAGTGGCACCTCTGCGCCTGCGGCGATAGTGATGAGTTGGCAACCCGGAGGAGGGTTGCCCCAACAATGGAGATGCTGGAGTGGTATCCAGGCCTTGCATCTTCCCCTCTACTTGGAGTTCACAGCCGTGCTGGGGGGTCCCTGGGGTAGTTTCACGCCCGTGCCGTGCTTCTCCAGTGTTGGTGTCACGGCCGTACCGTGCATCATTGGTGATCAGGCCGCAGTCCAAAGTTGTGTCACGGCCATTCTCCATCCCTTCCCGACCGTGTCGCGTATCCACAGTGGTAGTGTCACGGTCGTGGCCGATCAGTAGAGTGCCTTCCAAGGTACTGTCACGGCCATTCCTTGTCCTATCAAGGTCGTGTCCCACATTTTGCCCTTGCGATGAGCTATTGCTGATAGTTCGTCCGTGCAGTGATCCCCCTCCCCTGCCTTTATGACCGGGCGACACCCCATCACGCCCGTGCAGGTTCGTACTTATAGTACGGGCACCATCCGCACTCGCTGCCCCTGCCATCTGTAAGGGCTGCATTGTTTGCTGGCCAGCAGCGACGTCAGCCCAAGAAGCAGCACGCCGGGTGAATTGAAGACGTATCATGAAGCTGCAATCACCGACCGTGAGGACGAGGGATGCCGGCAGATTGCATCCCGGCCAGAAATCGATCTCAGCTGTCGTCATTGTCAGATCCGGCGATCCAAGAGAAGGGGTGCCGAATTGTTTGGCAATCGATGTCACGACCTCCGGCCGTTGAAGATGGAGTGGCAGGCCGTGGATGGCAATGGTTTGTCGATTCCCTGACGGTGCGAGAGTTGCCCCATCGTCGAACTTCCATGGACGCCACTTCACCCAGGATTGGAGAGGAAGGTTTGTCGGAGTAGCCAGGAGAGCTTCTCGTTGCTGTGGCGACCCGGGGATGACCAACCATAACCGCGGTGAGACACGGCTGAGGTGGAAAGGCAGCGACTCCCCGACGCTGGTCACAATTGCCGTGCGAAGCACCGCCAGGTCGGGTGAAGAACCTGTGACCTCGCCAATGATGCATCCTGATAGGAAATCGGCATTTCGCTGAATTTCCGGTGACCATGGTACCGTGATATGGGGAGGAGACGACTGCACAGTCGTAGCAAGCGTGCCGCCCGGCGTCGGTGTAGTCGTAGTCAACATTCTTCCTTGTGCAGCACGAGGGCATCCCGATCTCCGGTGGCCCTCACCCCTGCACCCCAGACATCGCAGAGGGCCAGAGCAGTTACGGGCATAATGACCATCTTGCAGGCACCTGTAACAGTGGGTCGGCGGTCGCCGGCGTTGCTGTCTGAGGTGGTGCTCTTCATTGCAACGGCTGTATGACATCCATCCGCCGCCGGTTTCCAGTGCCCTGCGACGCATACTGGACTGTCGTTCTCACTGACCTCCGAGCTCCGGCCAAGCAGCTGCTACCTAGTGTGGGAAAGGGAGAGGGGAGATTCCCGTCACCTTCCGCTGCACACCACACCCCCGCCAGCGGCAGAGTTCCGATGTGGGATAGGGAGCGGAGGAATCCTCGTCACCTCCTGCTGCACACCAGAACAAGGCGCCAGACAGGATGAGCTGCCATTGAGCGGAGCGACCAGATGACCTGCCAAGCGAGCGCACCCACCTTGGCAAAGGCCACCGGGGAGATGAAAAGATCAGGGCAGGAACGCCGATGAGCGAGAGAGAGAGAAGCAGAGGATTTGGAAGAGATTTTGAAGAAACAGGGGTGCCGGCGCCGGAGAAGATGGTGCAGAAGAAGCAGGGGAAAAGAAGCAGAGACTCGCCTGGTAGGACGTCAGGGCAGAGAGAGCTGACGCCGGCAGCTTTGAAAACCAGTGAGACGCCGGAGCAATTTCCCCATGCCGGAGAGACGCCGGTGGAAACAGATCGCCGGCGCGGGCACCGTCGGCGGGAGGCCCCCCCGATGAGGTACGCACACGGGGAGAGGAGGAAAGCTGTCGCGCGAGGGCAGAAGGTGGGAGAGATAGTACGGCGATCGAGGAGTCACTGGTCCGTACGGAGAGTTCGTCCGGTGACCGTCTAGCGAGGGCAGAACCCCGCCAGCAGCGGGAGAGAAGGAGAGACGGAGCGGGAGAAGTCGGAGAAGTTTGTCTCGCCGTCGAAGGTGGTCGCCAGCGAGGGCACCGTCGCGGAGGGCCCCGGCGAGGGGTGGCGACTATGCCCTAGGCGATCATCTTGCGGGGTACGCGCGCGGTGAGGCCATGGAATTGTCCCACAAGGTAAAGTATTGTGTATATCAAGATGCTAAATAGTTATCTCACAAATTGAGATCAGTGGGAGGATTATGCAAGATATGCGATCCACAAGTGGACACATATCTTTTCTTCTCTACATGTGTGGCATACCCCTATATCCTACTCCGTTCTGACTATGGAACAAATTATGCGGATGATGCTTATAGATCGATGGATATGTACTTTTCTCAAAAGGAGATGGATGAGTATTGAGATCAAGAATCATATGTTAGTATTGAGAATAAATTTTTAATGCTAGTACATGGTATTATTTGTAAGAACACTTAGATCTCGATCTCATCCTGTGTACTCTATTCCCAAAATAAAGTCACATTATGAGTGACAATGTTCTCTGTATAATATCTACTCCCTCTAAAAGGTACATCGTTACGTTGAACCCAGATAGGCAAAATAAAAGAAAATGGAATCATCCTTGTCCAACGTGATCTAACACAATTCTAGTATTTCGGTATTTCACTATTCTATGATTGTGGCCTTCATAAATGCATTTATATATGATGGTGGCGTTATTACATGAAAAACTTTTAGCGCACCAGAGCTTTTTGTGGTATTTAGCAACCAAAGTAATTAAGGTGTACCTATAAAATGTGGATATGCAATCTTATTTCTTTATTGACCAACTTCCTTAATTGATCATCAAATGAAAACCTTCTTATTTTGGCAAATTGGGGAGCTATGTCCATGCATTTTTTTCGATAGAAGTACAAGAATGAGATAGAAAAACCCTTCACACAAGCTGAGATCAATAGGAGAATTATGAAAGAGATTTGTTCTTGGGGGAAGATATGAGGTACAAGTAGGCACATACAAGTCGGATCACCCTTATGTCCCACTCCATTTTGAGTAAGGAGCAAATGGTACAGATGATGGTTATCATTTGGTAGATACACGTGTACTTTTTTGAAAAGGAGATGGATGACTATTCGAGATCACATCCGCTATTATTAAGAATAAATGCTTAATATTGTACATGCTATTATTTGTAAAATCATTAAGATCTCAAGCTAATCCTACGTACCCTATTCTGAAGTAAAGCCTTAAAACATATAATTCCTCTAAAAATCATTATTTCACTAGATCCAACTAGTTTGAAGAAAAGAAAATGGAACCGATCTTGTCGACGTAACATGCATGTAGTATTTGGGCAGTTCTTATACAATGATTATTATGGCCTTTCTAAATATGTTTATTTATGATGATCTTATTTTAAGAAAAAGTTATCGAGTTAAAGCTTTTGTGTATTCGGCCACTGAAGCCATTGATGGCCACTTATATTAATGCAGACATGCACCACAAGATGACTATTGAACAGCAAATCAAAACTTTTTTTTGTTGAAAATTGGGGGATGTGATCATGCATTACTTAACGGAAGTACGCGATCGAGAAAAAAAAACCCATGAACAGTCACCGCTCACCAACTAAAACCAATAGGAGGACTATGGAAGAGATGTGGTCCAAAGTACAACCAGATGACATGTATTTCTTCTCTATATATGGCACAACCTTTTGTCCTACCCTTTTTTTGAGTATGGAACAGATAGTGGGGATGATGCTTTGAATACCTTGACTTAAGACATAAACTACTTATACTTGGGATCATGGCACCGGGAGGGGCAGATAGCGAATGGATGCTAGATAATTCTCTAACATTATAAATAACTCAAAATTAAGTTAAAGCATACTAATGATTTGCTATCCTTTTCTTCTAAATGTAAAGTTCTTTCCTTAGAAGCTTTCCTATTGTAAAGAGTAAATCTAACACACAAATGCTTAAAAGTGGTTAAGTCCAACTTGATGTACATCCATTATTTCTGCGGTATAGGCTCCCTCACCTGAGAAAGTTTGGTTGATTGTTCTTTAAAACTCGTGACTTGTGAGATTTGTCACAATGTTCTCTTGATTACAACTCCGCCTATGTTTTATAGCTGGTCTCAAGCCCGGATAAAGGAGGAGGGTTGTGTTAGGCCCCGACAGCCAGCGTAAAATTCTGTCGAATCGCATGAACATGGATCAACGAATAGCGTCGTATGATCCATGTAGCCGACCCCACCTAGTGGGATAAAGTTTTGTTGTTATTGTTGTTGTTCTCTTGATTACAACCTTTGAGCTGCCCTGGTCAAGAAATGTGTCTATCCACCTGGAAACCACCCACCTTTGCGGTAAAAGAACAACTTCTCTCACAGCTGAACACACACAACATTTAGAAGATTAGTGATGAGAAAAGATATTTGAATTTGCTACTTCAAGCGATCTTCAAACATTGTAACAGTTGTGTTGTAATCAACCTCTTCCCTATTGTATAAAACGTTCAGCTAATTTGTAAATTCTGCATCTTAGCCAAATTCTTAATGTCATATTCCTTTCTTTTCCTATAGAGGTACATAGTATAGTTAGTGTTGTATGCTCATTACAATCTTCATACTCATCATTTCATTGTTGCTTTTTTGCAATTTCAAATTGTGCTTTGTATAATCACAAAGAAAGAAATTGTACTTCTTGTATAATTCGATATCTTCATTTCTATACTTATGGTATATTTTGTACCATCCGGTATTATCACATTGAACTTGTCATTTTACAACCTAGTACAACCATAATTAATTATAGCTTACTTTGTGTCATTTCTCCTATTCCTTCGTGTAGAGTATAAAATGTTCATAATATATCTATCCGTCTTATACTAACATTGATGTCATCAAAATGTCCTATGAAAGGTCGAATGTCCACATAGCAAAACCTTAGATGATAGACGTGTTATATGTGTCGTGACCAAAAACATATATTAGGATGCCATGAATCACTTTCCTTATGTTTTCACATTATATTTACAAGCTTATATCCACTGCTCTTGGTAAAGAAATTGGACGTTCGCTCCAGTTTTTTCCATCTAGGCCTTTAATTGAAAAGTCTCTATGGAAATTCCTTGCTTCAACAGATAATTAATTCTTCATGCTAAAAAATGATAAGGGTACAACCTATGAAATTTGACAATATTAAATGATTAATTTCCCACCTTGATATGCAAAGCCATTTTGGAATTTCATATACATTATTCCTAAGGGAACCACAGTATGACTATAGTTGTCACTAGTATCTATCACACATTCATGCTTCTATTTGCTCGACGTGCGTACTGATTGGCATGAGTAGCTTGACTTCGAAGGTCAGTATCATGTCAGCTAGTACTTTGACCTGTGGAATTAAATGGTAAAGAAAGCTGTGATTGGCATTTCTGTAAGCTTGAATCAGGACACATCATTCCTCTTTCTTTGGGCATTATTTATATGTTTAGTTCTTGATCATTAATGCCATTTATGGTATATATTGTTCTACTTTGAAAGATGTGCAAGTTATTGTTATTATGACTTCCAAAGTTCATTTCTTTTCAATTTCATATTAATATCTTTATTTGTGGTCACTCATCTTGTTTCTCCTTTCCTGAAGGATCCCAAAAATTGGAGGGAGAGAACTTGATCTCCATCGTCTCTTCTTTGAAGTAACATCTCAGGGTGGAATCGAGAAGGTATGAGTTTAAAAATGAAATTGCTCCCCCCAAAATGAAAATTAGGTCATAGTTCATTCTCTATATTATCAAAGTAAGCAATCAGCATCGATTAAATGAGCATTCTATTTCTGTGGCTTCTCTGTATTTCATTGTCTTAGCCTAATAGAGAAACATCAACAGAAATATGCTTTAGGCATGCATGTACAGATAGAGTTATTGCTATTTTGTAATTTGATCTTGGAACGAAAGTTAGGGAAGATTATAATCGGTGATGTTTTGTTGATAAAATAAAATAGGAAAGAAATGGCACTATGTTGATTGATATCTATCTGTCGCTGAATTTATACTTGAAATGCCCCATCTTCTCAAAAAATACTTGAAATATCCCAAGACCTACTCAAGGGCAACAACGAGATCTGCCGATTCATGGTCTAGGTACCTTGAGGCAAGTTCGAAAATATCTAGCATCAAGCTGATTGGACTTTGGTCCATTCTCATGATCATAAGCATGGTTAAAAAAATCCATAGTGATTCCACACCACCACCACAACCACCCTCTCGTCGAATTAGGAAAATTTTCCCTCGGACATAGATAGGGACAAAGTTCCTGAAAGCAAGGTTGGAGATCTAAATCTCTGTGATCTATTTTTATAATTTAATAGGTAATCATGTTCTTTGTTAATAACTAAATACTATTAAATAAATTGTTAAACATCCATTATTTTCCCTCTAAAAAAATTATGTTGCTATTATTAAATAGATAATTACATAATTTTGTGATTATATATTTTTAGATAATTTATTAGATATTCATTGTTGTTTTCCTATAAAAGACAGTAGTTATATAATTATATTCAAATATTCTGGGGAGCAGAGAGTTGAATAATTGTGCCCCAAGGATCTGAGGTGTGGTTTACTCCTCTCCCCCAGTCCACCTCGGTTACCATCCTTAATGATAGGTCTATATTTTACTTTGAGCTCATGTTGATTTGACCTTTGATTCAATTTTACTTTGATTTATATTCTTGTGGACTTCTCTTCATCTTGTGGACAAAGGGACTGCAAGTTTTATCACATATTTGAGAACTTCATGGATTCTCTAGTATTTTGTGTTTTTTTACACTATTCTTATCATGTTCTAGAAGTATCAAAGGTCTCGATCTAATATGTTGTATATGTAACTTGAAGAGATGGTTCAAGATTTTAAAAAAAAGAAATTCTACGAAATATATTCATTCCTTGAATTACAAGTACCTGTTACACAATGTTCATGATTCTTTAAGGTGATTTTACCATTTAAAATCCACCTTTTCTAGCACGAACAAAATTAATAATGTTCCTTTTTTGGTTGAAACGTATATATATCTTTTTTTTAGAAGGTTATATATCTGGCATTAGTATATCATTTCCCTTCTAGCTAAAAGCTTATGCTTTTTACACAAAAGGCAAGTTTAGTTATGTCTGCAAAGTGATACAGATGTTAGTGATCGATGCATTGAGGATCTTGCAAAAACGTTTTATACTAGTGTTGTTTTATACATATATGCATAAATATTTATCCTTTTTTCATATGTATATCTTATTCTAAGTTTGCTATTGCAGTTAATTGCAGAAAAGAGATGGAGGGAAGTAACTGCTGTTTTCGATTTCCCTTCCACTGCTACAAATGCATCTTTTATACTGCGCAAGTATTACTTGTCTCTCTTATATCACTATGAACAGATTTACCTTTTTGGGTCACAAGGATGGAGTTCGCCAGGTTGTCTTTGTGTTACTTTCTTTAGTGCCTTCTTTATTCGCTTCTGCTCACCCAGTTGGTTTTCTAACCATGTTTTTACTTTCTTCAGATCCTTCAAACACATTGTCACAGAATTCTGTTCCATCAGATAGGTTAGTTGAACCTGTCACACCATGTACTGGAAGTCAAATCTCCCTCGGGAAGTGGGGAAGAAGCAATGGTGAGTCTGTCATAACTATTCATTATACTCTTAACTAGTGGTTCTACTTCTATCTGTCAATTAATCACATCTAATATCCATTTATATTGTTTGTTCCCTACTATTTATAATCCATAGACATTGTATGATTGGGTATGTTGAAATGGTGTACTGCTTCTTCATGACATTTTTAAATTGTTCGTCGCTGATTTTATTGTTAGATGACCATATAAAACTACTTTTCTTTGTTTCTAGTTGATTCCTCATCAGCATGTCCTCGGGTGGATGGAATAATTGATGGGAGATTTGAGCATGGCTACTTTGTCACTGTTACTGTTGGTTCGGCTAAGCTTAGAGGCGTCCTCTATCATTTTCCTGGGAAGCCTGTTGTGCAAGTTCCACAGTACTCGAGAATTGGTGATGACAATGACCAGAGGGATACTGGCCCTCAAAGATTCACAAAGCTTAGTGAGAGAGTTCCCACTCGTCCAAAACCGATCAGGAGTGGCTATAGTTTCTTCTTTGCTGAACAGCATGCAAGGCTTGAACCAGATCATCCTGGGAAAGATAGAGAAATCAGTAAAATGATTGGTGAACTATGGTGCAGATTAACTGAAACTGAGAAAGTTGTAAGCATGCATACTCTGATATTCCACACACCAATGTTATTGTATTTTTCTTCTTTCCAGATTAATACTGAATCGTTATGCGTGCATGATTCTTTCAGGTATATCAGGAGAGAGGCTTGCAAAACCAGGAGCGAAATTACAGCCTACAAGGGCCTAAATGTAGGCCAGATTATCACCAATGCAGTGCCTATCCGACAGTGTCCTGGGGAGCTGATGATACTCCGTGCTGGCCCCAAACATCCCATTGTGGATGTTGACTTGACAAATGTTTCCTCTAGTTCTGATGATGACGATGACCATGCCAGCCCCGATCGTCCGATTGTGGATGTTGACTTGATAAATCTTGTCTCTAGTTCTGATGACGATGACAAAACTGTCAGCGACTGTGATGATTCTGAGGATGAAATTTCACATGGGGATTCTGAAGTAGACACATCCTTGGTAGTGGGTGGCAATGGTACTCGGTCTAACAATTTGGCCGGACAATTGAGTGAGGGGGATTGTTTTAGCGGTAAACTTGAAAATAATCCCAGCAATTATGTGAAGATTTGGAAAGCAGATCCTAAATAAGTATTGGTGCCATCAACTGATAAACAAGTTTGGAAAAAGATAGAAAGTAGATGGTGATCAAATATTCAAGGCAAGCTTGCTGCTCTACTGGGTTTGTCAGATACACAAAATATTTTGATACTGTGGATTATTAGAGGTCGACCATTTTATCATACAGTTAAAAAAGTTAAACATAATCATTTTGAGGCTGTCTATATGTCTGAAACGGATAAGATCTATTATGTGTGATTTCAGCAATAGAAACATCGAAGAAAGACGTGCTACATAGAGTTAGATGAAGTTTCCAATTATATCTTAAGAGAGCATCAGTCTCTCATTTATTAACCTCAACAGTATTTTCTTTCTAGACATTTCAAATTTGTAACAAGCGGCAAAAGTCTACCTGTCTCTAGATGCGATACTATTATTTTCACTAGCTCTTCTAGTGAGTGATATCCAGACGGTGATACAGTAACGAAAATTTTAGGGTTGTGAGATGCCTCATACAGTCCTTTACATCATACTGATGGATGCTTTGGCACTTGGAGCTATCGGTCCTTATTGTAAAAGTGGTCTGCTTGGTTCAAAAGTCATTAATAAGAAGGAAAGAGAAACTAGAAAAAGGAAAAATTAATTTTGTTTGGTTGACATGAGTAATGAGAGAGAAAGATTCATAATAATTTTATTTAGATAATTTTATCTTATATGTATATTTATAGGTTAAGTTTATAAGATTAAATATGAAAATACATTTTATTAAAATATCTTTTCCCTCTTTTAATGAGACGAAGGGAAATTGAAGAGAATGGAGGGGGTTCTCATTTTCCCTTCGTTCCTCTCGAACTTAAATTAAATCAAATGAGGGAACGATTTCTCCTTTTTTTTCCTTTTTCTTTATCCTCATTTCACCCCAACTAAACAGACCATTAGTAAACACAAATTTAAGCATATTATAAGCAAATTATATTTAACCAGTGAAGCACTTTAAATGGAGTTGCTATCGAGGACATATAGTTAATATTTCGAATATATTGTTTTGCAAACAGTGTTACTTGGTTCATACCTATATGGTATGAATTATATAATATGTTCATAAATATGATATGAGACACTGTCATTAATATATTAACATATGAAACTTTAGTTATATGCCATTGGACATGGTTACCAAACATATGTTATAAATATGGTATTGTATATTGTTCACAATAACATATAGTTAAGAGCGTTAATATACATTTAAGTCGAAAAGGAATCGAAAGATATTTGAATGCTATTAGCTGATATAAAGAGAATATAAGAGCTCGGAGCCAATATGGTTAAATTGTAGCTATATTTCTTTCTAATATTTTGTGTTCCTATCTCACCTGCCCACGAAGAGTAGGTGCTCACTTTAATTAGTTATCAATAATTATTTTTAGAAATGGTATAATTAAGTTTGTTCCTACAAAAGTTCATCAACTCGATATGTAACTTTTACCATATCCTAAAGTATTAGGTTTAATAATTATCTATTAGTAATTAATCGAGTAAATTACGTCAAATACTCTCCAACTTTTAACTTGTTTCACCAACTACCATTTTCACCTATCAACGGCGATTTTTTTATCACATGTTGATGTGGCATCCACGTAATAATTTTATCTCTCCTCCACTTAAGCAATAATCCGACATGACATCATTAAAAAATATAAAAAAATAATCCAAATGAGCTCGAGCTCGCCGGTCGGAGCTCGCATGGGGCGACACCAGCCCTTTTTGCGATGCACGCAGCACAAAGGGGGAGAGGGCGTCACCCCCCCCCCCCCCCCCCCCCACCCCCGTGCAGCTCGCGCGGAGGCAGACTTCATTGCTGTTGAGGAGGAGCTCACGACGAAAGCGCTGCGTTCGACTTCGTGCGGCCAGCCCCTTTCATCGCCGGCACAAAGAGGGCGAGGGGACCCCCCTCCCCAATTGCGCCGACGAGCATAGGCCCCTCTCTGCTATTGCGCTTGCCTGCGCAGTAGAAGAGGGGAGGTTGACCCCCCTTCTGCGACTGCGTCGGCGAGCGCAGTCCCCTATCCCCTTTTGTGATTGTGCTCGTTGGCGCAGTCACATCGGCGCAATCGCAGAAGGGGGGGGAAGACCTCCCCTCTCGACCTCCGTCTGCTCCTGCGCTCGTTGGCGAAAATCACAAAAGGGGGTTGAGAAGGAAGGTCGACCCCCCTTCTACGACTGCGTCGTCGAGCGCAATCACAAAGGGGGGGACCGTGCTCGCCAACACGATTGCTGAAAGGGGTCGACAGAGGGTGGGGGCGACCCCCCCTTCTGTGACTGCGCTGACGCAATCAAAGAAGGGGGGGGGGGAGACCTCCCCTCTCGATCCTCTTCTTCTCTTGCGCTCATTGGCACCGGCGCAATCACAGAAGGGGGGTTCGACCTCCCCCTCTGCGACTGCGCCGGCGAGTGCAGTCGCAATAGGGGGGCGACTCCCCACCATCTACTCATGCGCTCATCGGCACAATCGCAGAGGGGGGGGGGGGGGTCGACAACCCCCCTTTGCACCGGCCGGCGAGTGCAATCGACCCCCCTCTGTGACGATCTCTGGCGATCGTCCCCCGGTTCTCCCCCTTGTCCGACGACCTCTGGCAAGGTACCTGTTCAGCCCTACTTTTTATTTTTAAATTTTTAGTGATGCCATGTCATATTATTATACGCGTGGAGGAGAGAGAAATTCAACGCGTGTACACCACGTCGATAAAATGATCGGGAAATCGTCGATTGGAGGTAAAAAAAATAAGTTAAAAGATGGAGAGTATTTTTGCTACAAACTAAAGTTTGAAAGTATCCCTAAGCAAATATAAAAGTTGGAAGACATTTTGTATAATATATTCATAATTAATATTATTTCTTTACCCCCTCAATGTAATATTAATTATTTCCCTTAATTTATGAGTTTTCTCTCTCCCTCCCCTCCTCTTCGTGCGCCCTCCCCGCGTCGCCCCTTCAGATACTCCCGCCGCCGGACACCCTCTTCGCCGTTCGCCGAGCGCCCTCCTCGTGTCGCCCCTTTGCTGTTCGCCCTTCAAATCCTCCGGCCGCCGGACACCCTCTTCGCTGTTCGCCGAGCGCCCTCCTTGCGTCGCCCCTTTCGCCCTTCCCTCCTTGCCGAGTCCCCCGCGTCGCCCCTTTGCCATTCGCCCTTCATATCCTCCCGCCGCCGGACACCCTCTTCGCCGTTCGCCACCGGACAGTGTCCTAAGGTACTGTTGAGATGTTTTTGTGCATGCAATGTTATAAGTTTGATGTGCCTTCCATGTTTTATTACATTAACGTCTGCATCCATTGGAACCTCCAAAAACCAATGAATCATGTCTTCATTTCTGCAATGCACCATGTTCATGTGTAAGGTTCACCATAATTCGTTTCAGGTGTAGTCATGTCTTCATTTGATATTGATGAGTAGATGAATGCCCTTCTACTCCTGAAGATAAATTGAAGGGCTTGAAGTCACACAAGAATAATATGAGATGAGCAGCGTAGAAATCCGAACCAGAATATTACCATATTTAGAGTGAAAAATTAGGGACCTAATATTATGGGTGAGCATAATTAACTTATCATTTATTGATAAGTAAAATACTAATCTTATCAACTCTTACAAGTCAAATGATCATATCAACTTTTACGAGGCATTTCACATTCATCATTTCTTGCTTGTTATATTTTTTCATAGGGTACTCTTGGGTTATTTACAAGCCATGGTAGGTATCCCTTATGCCATTTGTACATCAGGATCAACTTATGCGTGATTACCATATTGGAACTGAACAATACCCATTTAGCTGAACCCTATTTCTACAAATCAGTACGACTTGCCATTTAGTTAACAGGATCTTTTAGCATCCCCAAAGATCCTTGTCCCTTGAAAATTGAACAATCAAATATTCCTTCAAAATACATAAAAAAGTTATAAGTTTATGATATAAATTTAATTAATTTAATGACTTATTTGAATTTGTTAGTTTAGCATTTCTATTAACTTACTCGGAGTTAATAATTTAGATAACTTATTAGTATCATTTGTGAAGACGAAAATTGGTGAAAGAGAAAAGAAGGAAAGAGATGGACAGAGGGACACAAGAATGAATACGGAGATGAAAGGGAGAAGGAAGTGGGAGAGACGGAGAGGAAGAAAAGGAATAGATGCATACTATTTTGTAGAAGTAGATGATTCCAGTGGATTTTCCATAAGTTGAAAATTTTGCACTATGAGTCAAATTAATGAGTCGGATTAAAACATGAACTCTCGCTCTGTTTATTTCTCGCTTGTTCCCGTCTTTCACTCTCCCAATAGTTGAGGCTGATCATCAACCACAAAGACATCTATTAGGATTTCTACATGAGAGAAATTATGCACTGCAAGAAAACCTAAGAAAATTAAGGCGACACAGAGTTGTATTTGATGGAAAACAGAAGAGGCTTACAAGATTAGATTGTTTTTTGTTTGGACTCATAGGGAGTTTATATAGGCACTCCATTTTATAGACGATAGGAATTGCAGACCATAGTGCGAGGGCGCATTTTACTTCGGAGTGTCTTGGGTCCAGACGGTTTTCAATTGGGGTAGAATTCAAGGCATTATTAACAACATCCTTGCTGGTGATGATTCCATTGCTTGTTGGTTTCTTTCCGTCTGTAGAAAAATTGTCAAATGTGTGTTTGGCAACCATTATGAAAGGTTAAAATCCTCTGGAAGGCTCCTCATTCTGTTGGAGAAAAAATTAGATAGAACCTCACTTTTTTTTCCTCAGACGAGTCTTCCGAAGTCTGTTCGTGCCTTTTCACCTCCCCTTTTTCGTCTGCATCGCCAGGAAAGTTTATCTTCAAACTTTTTTTCCTGCAGCGTCCCATTCTCTTTCCCTTTGAGAGAAGACCAAGCAGATTGGTTTGTGCCAAAACATTCATAATATAAGACAATGTGTTTTGATTTGTGCCAAGACATTCATGATAGTGTTCAGATTTTTTTTCCATGTCCAGATTTTGTATTCAGTTTCTTTTCAAATGATATAGTGTTCAGTTTTTTTTTCATATTTTGGGTTCAGATGATATTGATTTGTTCCAGAACATTCAATTTTTTTAATTTTTAAAAAATTTTCAGGTTCTTCTTTGAATATAACATTTGTATGAGGAGGATTTGATCCTTTTTTTAAATTATTTTAGGGAGTTTCTGAAACATAAACTTCTTTGATTACAGTAGTTTATAATAATTTACATCAGATAAAATATTTTTATCCGATACCATCCAAACATTGAAATTGATTAAATTTCTGATGGATAAAAAACAGAGGAAATGACGTTTTGAAATGTGACTTCCCTTAGGAATGTATACTTTCGAAAATTTATCATTAGCTGTCAAATAGGGTCTTATCAGAAAGCACCCAGCAAAAGTTAAGAACCAGAAGGGATAAACGTAACTCTAACTTTCGGCTGCAACATCTCACAACTTCTGACGGAACTCCGACGGTCGATCTGGTGAGCCGGGCAGGAGGCCAGGCAGCTCCTTCGTGGCCGATTGCAGTGAGTTTTACTCTTTTTGTTGTTTTTTCCTATCTCTCCTACGCCAACGCTGATGCCATGCGTTGTGCTGCCGATATTCTTCAGGGCCATTGTGCCGCAGTGCATCCGTGGATTTTGGCACCACATCCGCGTCCGCACACAGTTGTGCCATCATGCGGCTGCTGGCGCCATAGGCCCGGGGCACAGTGGCTGTGCGACACCCTTTTCCGCTGCCTGAGGTTGAGGTCTTCCGCTGCCTGCGCCCACCTGTAGAATTCTTACAGATTGTTTTAGCCTACCCCACCTAGTGGGATAAGGCTTTGTTGTTGTTGTTGTTTTGGTTTCTAATTTCTGTATTTCTTGGAGGTTTTGCTCGAACCCTATGGATTATCACTTTGTTTCCCACCGAATCTCTGGTGTATAAGGTGCAGATTGTTTTGCAAATAGTTGATATACAACAACAACAAAGCCTTATCCCACTAGGTAGGGTCGGCTACATGGATCATACGACGCCACGTTGATCACAGGGTTTTACGCTGGCTGTCGGGGCCTAACACAACCCTCCTCCTTTATCCGGGCTTGGGACCGGCTATAAAACATAGGCGGAGTTTTGCAAATAGTTGATATGATCTCATCAAAACAAAAAGTAGTTCATAGATATGGTTCTCAACTTTTTTAACTTGTTGCATAGTGTGAAAAGAACGCTAAGAAATAATTCTGTTTCTCTGCTTTATTGGGTGCACAATGTTAGAATTTTTGCTTAAGAGTTTTAATTGTTCGTAACCTTATTTTACCTGTAATGATGCAGAAATCATAGTTTCCTTAACTTGGCATAGTTAGGAAAGCAACTTCGATAATTCAGTTAGGTTTCTCGGCTGTAGAAATTGAAATTATATGGATTTCAGACCTTTCAAGCAGGATATTAACGAACTCTTGGAGGAATTCAATGTGGTATGTTCGTTCTAACTTTGTTTGGTTGCTTAAATGCATTCTTTTTTTTTTTTTCTAAAATTCTTGCAGCTGGCATGATTGCTTCAAATTTTGTTTTTGCAGGGGAATTTCACCACATTGGCAGACATGAAGAGGGTCTGGATGGGTAGGAAATTCACATATATTTATGAAGCTAGACCCAAGGCAAACTCGGCTCTATTTATGCAAACACTTTATTCACATGCAATCAGTACGTAGAAATTATAATCCTTGATCTCCTAAAAAAAATCCTTGATTTCACTTTTCCATATTTGATGTTGATGTATAGGTTGAGTCTTAATTGATCATTTTAAATTGTTGGATTCTCAACATTTTGATGCATTCTCCATCTTTCTTAGCTTACAATTGTGTTTTTTTTATTTTTATAATTCAGGTCATATAATCTCAAATGGTGCTCTGTCATGGAGATTGGGTGGCCTCTATTGCCTTTACTGTCTCTATGAGACCCAGCCTTATAAACCTTGCTTCAAGATATATCTTTCACTCGGTATGCTTTGTATCTTTTTTCTACTTTATTCTGATAGTTCTTGCACAATTATAGGCTTTTTCAATCTTAATTCTTGAGTCTGAACATTTGTGAAGACTTTAGTTTTTAAGTTACCGCATGAGCAATTGACAAGTAGTGCAAGTTACTAGAACATTTTCCTAGAAAAAACATGCAATACTTTCTTGTATTTCATTATTTATTATTATAAGTTTTAAGAGGAGATACACCATCTTTGACTTGATACAAAAAGGTCTGGGAGGCACTAAGGTGGCCCTGCCTCCAACAAAATATCAAATTGAAAATTAGACCAGTTTTAACCAAATGATTTATGACATGTTTAACCTCCCCAAAAATATTGTCCAGTTCCATATATCTCGCAGGGTTACTGATTCTCCATCGCATCTTGAGTTCTTGTTCAAAATGTTTTAATGTTTGTTAAGCATTAATTGAACTCTGATATAAATTAAAGTTTTGCAAGTCAAAAACCCATTAAAGAAATATTTTTCTTGTTATTTTGCTTAACATTTGATTCTTTTTCACTGTCCACAGGAGAACTCAAGAGCCTCAGAAATTTAGTTGTTGATGCAAAAGCAAATGGTATAGGTATTGTACCAGCTCTAGTGAAAAGGATGATAGATAGAAACATGTTTTTGTTTGGTTTCGTTGATATTGCCAATGGTTCTGTGGCACAGAGATTTGGTGAAATGATGAAATTTCAGGACAAGCGCATTCAGATAGTTTGTAAGAAGTATGTTTTCAAACTTCTTCCTCCCTATGGCAATATATGCATCTCATTTTTATGCTTCTTTGTTCCTACATTATATTTTGTGCATCTGATTCCCAATAATATACTTTATTATGCTTAGTGTTTCTGTGAATTGTGCTTATTGTTTTCCAATTTTTTCTCAGCTTTTCATCTCCTAACGGTTGAATGGCCATTTTTCCTTATGTTACAGTTTGTTTGAAGATAATGCAATTGAAGAATACCTGCACATGGACCTTGTAAGTCAGAATTATATGATCTTGAATGTTTGGATCACAGCTTCACATGGCTTGAAATAATAAACCCTATATTGAGCATGATCACAACAGAGGTTAAATGGAGGTGTAAACCTCAAAAAGTATTTACAGATGTAGACTTTTTTTTTTGAGAAGGGAAAGGATGACTACCATTCTGGTTGCCATCCACTACAGATGTAGACTTACAAATTAAACTTCATCTGAGTAATTAGTTGACACCACCATGACATTATTTTTTGTTTTGATCTTTTTACATCAAGATCTGCGACTAAATCTTGATTAGTGTCTCCTAAAAAAATCATGATTAGTGGTGGGTCTATATCTGTACTTTTTATTCTTACACATCCTAAAGTATCAGCCTGGTTACTCGATTGATCTTCTTTCTGACATCAATGTTTCAGGGTGAAGAATTAAATCTTCCAGCACTCAAGAAGATGTCAACAGAGTATGCTAAAGCAAAGGAGCTTGCTATTAAAGGTCTCTTTTATAACTTTCTTTCTCAGATTGATGAACAAGGATCCTTGATTTTGTAGTCAAATCTACTATTATTTGGCCAGATGATGCTTTTGCATTTTTTATGTCAGTACTTAGGTCTTTCCAGACACAAAATATTTTGATCCTGTGGATTATTAGAGGTCCATGACCATTTTGTCATACAGTTAAAAAAAGGTCAACATAATCATTTTGAAGTCGTCTATATGTCCGAAATGGATAAGATCTATTGTGTGATTCCAGCAATAGAAACATCCATGCTTCTGGAGGGCGGCAAGAATTTCAGAGGAAGAAGTGCTACATAGAGTTAGATAAAGTTTCCAATTATATCTTAAGAGATCATCACACTCTCGTTTATTCACCTCAAAAGTATTTCCTTCTAGACATTTCAAATTCGTGACAAGCAGCAAAAGTCTGCCTATCTCTAGCTGTGATACTATTATTTTCACTAGCTCTAGTATCTCGTGAGTGACACAGTAAAGAAAATTTAGGGTTGTGAGATGCCTGGTTCAGTTCTTTACATCATACTGATGGATGTTTTGGCACTTTGAGCTATCGGGACCTTATTGTGACTCAGTTCTTTGTAAATGCAAGTCATTTAGTGAACACAAATTTGCAAGGTTCCTTTCTGCTTGAAATAAACTGAACCCTATTTCTAAAAAGAGGGTGGTTCTTTTCTGCTTGCTACATTTTTATGCTTGCCCATTCCTATGGTTATTTCATTTCTTATGCCAACAACAACAACAAAGTCTTATCCCACTAGGTGGGGTCGGCTATGATTCATGTTCATAAGATTCGACAGGATTTTACGCTGGCTGTCGGGACCTAACACAACCCTCCTCCTTTATTCGGGCTTGGGACCGGCTATAAAACATAGGCGGAGTTATTTCATTTCTTATGCCATTCTCCTTTATTGTAGAGGCTACTAATAAGGTGGATGTTGAGGATATGAGACATATAGTAGAGAACAACAAATCCGTAGGGGACGTGGTTGAATGCCTTGTGGTTGATTGGAATGCCAAGAAAGCTGAATTGTACAAGCAGACCGGCATTAGTTGCCCTCGTAGTACACTGACGGTTGATGGCTTTGATGAGTTAGAGGAGATGTTGAATGAATAAAAGTCAAGTGTATTCTCCAAGTGTTCCAGGTATTGCCAATGTTGATAATGCCGCCAACAGATCTTAGCTCATTTTAGATCTGCTAATGAGTTACTATGTTTCTTCAAAATACATTGTCAGTGTTCTCCAAGTGTTTCAGGTATTGCCAATGTTGAGAGGATCTTCAAGCATGATATCGATAATGTCTTAATGCCAACAGATCTTAACTCATCTTATTAGATCTGCTAATGAGTTACTACGTTTCTTCAGAATACATGGTCAGTGTGCAAAAGATCTGTTTCTCTTCTCGATAATGTAATATATTATTGGGGTTCCCCTTGCTGATCTGTTTGAATGCTATAATTTCTATGTTTTGATCTAATTCTTAGTTTTTTCATTCGTTGAATAAAGACTTTACGGATTGGCGTTTGGAAGTCAATTTAGCTGGTTTGATCTAATTTCTGAGTTTCTTATATTTTTTACTAAAATCATGTTTATATTTTTAAAATATTTTTATGAAATAAAACGAGTTGACACCTCTTTAGAGATTTTTATTTTTATTTTTTATTTGGAAATAATTATTTAAGACATGAAGTGAGCTATCAGATAGGAAGGACAAGTTAGTCAAATGATAAATATGAATATATATTAATTAATGTATTTTCATATGAACTTTTTTTTTTGTTTTCTTTGTGGTTTAAAGCATTCATGTAGCCGCGCACACACTAAAATTAAAACTTATTCTCCACATGCTTAAATATTTTGAACAGGATTTCTTGTTCACATGAATAACTTCGTGATGAGCTCAACTTGTACGCGACCGAGTTAAACTCTGAAAAAATGTATTTTAATATTAAATTACGAAAAAAATACTGTTATTAATAGGAAGATTAATGAATTAATATGCATCACAAATCTCGTTAATTTTGTTTCGAACTGAATTATGATGATCAATATGAACTGCACTAAAATCATAATGATTAATTACATTGGTTGACCACCTTAATTAATAGTTACTAATTGATAAAGCAAAGGAGCTTGCTATTAAAGGTCTCTTTTATTTTTAAATTGATCTACACCATCGGAATTCAGGGAAGAAAAATTCGGTTGCCATCTAATTCAAATCTCAAAATTCTCCCTCGGTTTAACATAAATACACACGCACGTGAAGATTCTTTCAATGTTTTCAGGAGCCTAAACAATGTGGCAGCCTAATCAATATGAATTCTGAAAACGTTCGAAAAAAATAGGGTAAATTATATAAAAAAATCTCAACTTTCGATTTATTCTTAAATCTAGTTAGAACTTTCATTTTTTGCATAAAAAGTCACGAACTTTAATTTTGTTATCAAATTTAGCCTAAACTTATATTTTTACATAAAAAGTCATGAACTTTAATTAAAGTCTCAAATCTAACCTAAAGTTTTATTTTTTAAATTTAAAAAATAGTTGTAAATGTAGCATATTATTGTATTATTATTTAAAATAATAATTCAGTGATCATTACATAGACAAGTCATAAAAAATAAAAGATTAAAAATTAAAATATTTTTGACAAATTTAATAGTAAGTTAGTTTAAATTTTTAGCCTACTGTATTAGATATTTTAAATCAACTAAAAAATAGTCTAATTATAAAATAGGCTAAAAAATTAAACTAACTTTGATAAGTAAATTTTTTTTTAATTTTTAATCTTTTTTTTATGACTTGTCTATGTAATGATCACTAAATTATTATTTTTAATAGTAATACAATAATAGACTACATTTATAAATAATTTTAAAATTTTAAAACTTAAAGTTTAAGTTAGATTTGAAATTTAAATTAAAGTTCATGAGTTTTTATGCAAAAATATAAGTTTAGGTTAGATTTGAGAATAAAATCAAAGTTCGTGATATTTTACGCAAAAAATAAAAGTTCGGGCTAGATTTGAGAATAAATTGAAAGTTGAGGCTTTTTTATGTAATTTACCAAAAAAATATATCAAGAAGGAAATAAAAGAGGTCGAGAACATTCCCTGATGTCAAAAGTTTGTTCATTCAAATAGTGCAGTAAACTTACAAACGTATCAGAGGAGCCCTGGAGCAACAAGTATATACACATCCTATATTATATTATAGAGACCTAATTTCAGAAGCATAGTGTTCACCATATGACATCTATGTTGGCACTGTCGAAACAAGCTATAAATAGATTTCGGCAGAGAATTAGAGCAGCACAGCTCTCTATAAGTTGGGTGCAATATATACCAACTACCCATTCACAAACTAAAACTGTTTTTGCAAGCATCACAATCTCAGGTTATTGCTCACCCACGGAGATTAGGCATGTTCTCATCAGAATTAGCCAAGATTTATACGCCAAACTAGCCCAGAGTTGGTGGTATGTCCTACTTTGTGGCGACAATATTTCCCACCATGAAAGCCATCAGATAAAAAATTATCGTCTTCTTAGTGTTAGGATAACCCACCCCGAGCAGTCCAAACATTAAGATTTTAAGTTACTTGACTTCTAAGTTATGTCCTTTCCTGCTGCTCTGTTGACACGCTCCGGCAGCGTCTTCTTTTTAATGTAACCTGAAAACATATCATTAGGAAGAATTTGGCACAGTAAGTCAAATGGAAAAAGGTTGATGTTGATGTAGAGCCACGATAATTTTGAAGATCAACAAGTTACTCTATTTCTCTTTTCCATTTGGTGATCACTTATTCTAGAATATTTATTGGAGTATCTTAGGTTACTGATAACTCCGCCTATATTTTATAATCAGTCTCGAGTCCGGATAAAGGAGGAGGGTTGTGTTAAGCCCCGACAATCAGCGTAAAACTCTGTCGAATCTCATGAACATGGATCAACGAATATATTGTGAGCGGAATGACGTCGTTTGATTCGTGTAGCCGATCCCACCTAGTGGGATAAGGCTTTATTGTTGTTGTATTTACTGACCAATTGCCTTTAAATCTCAGAAATAAACAAAAAAACTCACTTCGTGTTAAATCAGAATCCTTCTTCCATCCAATGATTACCAATTAATGAATGTAGTAATTAAGATAAAAGAGTCCACTTGCTAACGTTTTAACCAATTTTGTTATTCATTTATAAAAATGTCAAAATAGCTCAATAACCGAATGCAAAAGTATACAACAAAATCATGTATAATACTTTGCCTTTGTGGTGGGCTCATCCTTTCTAAAATTTGCATGCAAGAACTACAGGTACGCCCATGAACCACTGACAAGCAAAATGATACATTGATAATCCTGACTATTACAATTGCCAAAGACATCGCAACAGGATGACAAAAGTAACTTTTCATGCCACTAGTAGGTTGTCAGTGTATGATAACTACTCAAGTTTAACATGCTCCGATAATGAAGTATACAAATGTCAAACATTTTTTTCCATTTTTGTAAGAGATTTTAACTCCGCCTATGTTTTATAGTCGATCCCAAGCTCGGATAAAGAAGGAGGGTTGTGTTAGGCTCCAACAGCCAACGTAAAACCCTGTCGAATCTCATGAACATAGATCAACGAAGCGTCATATGATTCATGTAACCGACCTCACCTAGTGAGATAAAGCTTTGTTGTTGTTGTTGTTTTGTAAGAAACTTTAACATTTTTTTTCTGTGTTTTCTTCATGTTGTGCTGAATGTACTAAATGAAGCTACTAACATTTTCTACGGACATCAAGTTATCCTTTCACATAGTAACATATTATGTGAAAGGAGATAAATCATATTGCCACTTGAATGATAATTTAGATGAACACCCTTCTTCTAATCAATGTGAATTGCCACTTGAATTAACATTGCTGGAGCAATATAGTGGGCCCAAGTAATTTAAGTTCAGATTACCAATAATCTAAAAATATTACTCGTAAGAAAACACCCAATATTGAAGAACCCTTCAATTTCTATCTAAACTCTTGTCTGATCCTTTGTGGTTTGGCTCAACAATATTCTGAAATTTGTCAAACCCTTCTTAAAATGACCATGTTCTTGAAACCAAGATGATTAGACACAACATAAATACGAAATTTGATTGAAAGAATATGACCTCTTTAAGCCTATCGCGGAAATTGTTCATCATTCTCCATTGATTAATTTAATTACTAAAACTAGCAAACTACTACAGAAACCCTCAAAAATAAAAATGAAATGGACATAAATGATGATGTTTATCACATTGAAAGAAAAAAAAAGAAAAAAGTATTAATAAGAATGCACACAGAAAAGAGCACAGAGGCTAATAACTTTGAATGATGGAAATCATTCTATCATAACATGTTCCATGGAGGACGAAGGTGGCAAGGAAGCCCTGCGTATGCTTTTCTCAATTTCTGTTACTTTCCTGATTTCTTGAAGCTGACATGCTATTTCCTCCAAGACTTGTAAATGATACATTTCCTTTTCTCTCTGCTCAAGTGAATTACTCAACTTTTCTTTTCCTTCTTGAACGATCTTTAATCTTTTCCTTAAAGTTTCAACTTCATTTTCAAGTTTAAGTCTTTCGCTATCAACAGATGACACTGAACTCCTCAAATCCAACCATGAGGATCTAGGGTATGACCTATTGGCAGACAACCCCATAATCGAGTCAGAGCAGCTTCTGTGCATCTTTAGTTTTTCCAAAGTACTATGATGATCAACTGTGGCTGGCAAAAATGGTTGTTGTATCGTATTATATTCGTACGGCGTGTCTGAAGCACATCCCACTGGGAAAAGGCTAATATCATTTTCTTTCCCTTGCCCATTAAGATCTGAAATGTCGTCAATGACATGTACATCAACTACGCTCACTTCGTTATCTGCAAATGCCTCTGAATTTATTTTGTCTGTATTTGGATCATGATTTGTACATGAATCTTCTAGAGGATCTGTCATCATAATTTCTCTTACTTGTGTGCATTTTTGTTCACTAGGTAAATGGGAGCTCAATTCGTGTAAGTTACTTACACCTGGCTCATCCCTACACCAGTGAAACTCCTTAGCCGACCTTTGGCTCTGCAGAGAAGATGCACAATCTTCAAAGGTCAGCATGTCTTTCTCCTCAACGCTGCACTCTTCTCTGGGGTTTGATGTCGTTTGGTGATTCTTTTCAAAGGAAGGACTTAGTCTAACGCAGTCATGATTTAAATAACTTCTCTCTTCACTCTTATCAAATGATAGCAATCGGCTGACGGAACTACTAGTCAAATTAGTTTCTTTAGGGACAGAAGGCTTACAATCATCAAGACACTGCATCCTATCGTCTGGATTCTTTTTAATAGATCTATATATCTCCTTAAGCATCAATTCAGCTTCATCAGATGATGAAAATAAGTTGTTCTCAGTTATTTGATGTACCTCATGCTTTGCATTACTCCCTGAGACACCATTGTCGCTGAGCATCATTTCCCGATAGGATTCAATTTCCTTCTCAAGAACATGTGTCTCCCTTTCCCGCCTCACAATTATCTCCTTAAGAATATCCAACTCCTCCTCATCATATGCCGATTTCTCTTCAGTCATCCTCTTGTACTGCCGAGCTTCCATCTCAATAGCAGCTTTCTCCTCTTGAAGTCTCAAGATCATTGCCATTGCTTCATCAGCAGCGGTTGCTGCCCAGTTCCTCTCCTTCTCCAATTCGAGCAAAAGTGCAGCATATGCAGATTTTTCTTCTTCAAGTTCTTGCTTTAGATCTCTAATAATGCTCCACTCATTGATCTCACTTCCAGATGCTATTTCTTCGCATGAGTCCTTATTGTCAGAATCATATTTAATTGCAGAAGTAGCTCTTCCAACCCATTCATCATGATCACCTGATGGTATAGTAAAATTGGACACAAACAATCATGATTATCACAATATTAGATCGATTTAACCTAATTTATTACTAATTTTTGCAGAAAATGAATTACACACGTAAAGATAACATTTCGTCCATAAGCTCGAACCTGACATTTGATGACCTGCAGGTGCAGACCTTCTTTTGCACGAAATCTGCTGAGATTGACCTCTGACATTGATAGAAATCGGTCTAATTCCTTCACCTTCCCAGCCCAATTGAAAAGGGGTCGAAGTTGGCACACGAGGAGACTTCGTTTTGGTGATCAAACTGCTCCGCCTTCTCCTCAGGTGTCGGAGAGCTGACTGTGGGTTAGTGCTGAGGATCCCTTTCCCATTAACATCGACGGGGTTTCCACCTTGCCTGAAGCTCGTTTCGAGCTCAGACGCCTCTTCTCCGTTCGCAATGCGCGAAAGGCTCAACATGCAGCCGGATTCCCGCGTGGGCTTTGAGACCGACCCGCACGACTCCGCCTCATCCCCAACCTCCAAGAGCGAACGTGTGCGTCCCCCCTCGCCGTTGCCACAACCTCCTTCGTCCTCCCTGTTATCCTCGTCGTTCACGAGCTTGACGTCGTACGATCCACAGCCTTCTCTGCAGCAACAGAATCCTGCGTGGAGCATACGGCGGCAATCGTGGCAGAGAGTGTCGAACGAGAACCGACGGCGGAGGGACATGTGGACGCCGGCGATCTTGGCGGTCGGGTAATCGAGGAGGAGGGCCTGGAGGCAGACGGAACCCGACCGTTGGCAGTCGTAATGGTGGTGAATGTGACCTCCGGAGACCTGGCCGCCGCAGGAGCAAGGGAGGGGGACGCCGAAGAGGGCCAGGAACTTATCGGCGAGGAAGGCGACGGCCGCGGCGCAGAGGCAGAGGTAGGCGAGGGCGAGGTCGAGGTAGGCGCCCACCAGCGACCCCAGCGTCCATCCGCCTTCGATCGCCCGGCAAGGCAACGACGCCATCGATCGCAGAAGCGGCATGGCGGAGGAGGAGACGAAGAAAAAAAATAAAAGAGGATAAAATTGATCTAAAACAAGCAAAATGTTTATTTTGAATCAAAGGCGGGGAACAAACAAGTGACGGTTGTCGAGAGTTAAATTATCTTTTATTTTGAGACGTTTTTTTTTTTAAAAAAATGAAATGAAATAAAAGTTTAAAGGGTAGCTTCGATCTGGCCATTTAAAACTGGATCCAACCCGATCATTTTGTATCCGAGTTGAGTCCGGTCCGAGGTTTATACAACATATTTTTTTTATCTCTTTATCTTTTTAGATTATTTCATATAAAAATATTTAATATTTATTTACAATATAAAATAAGTGTTTTTTAAGTATTTCACATTTTTTTAGATTTTTTAAATTTTTTATTTAATTATAATATAAAATTAAAATTTAAAAATATAACGTGAAAAAAATATTTAAAAAAAGACTCAAACGGACGAGCAACCAGTATGTCACTGCAATTTAATCTGTTTAGATATCCTTATTTTTTTCCTCTGAGACCTATATTTTTTATTCTAAATAAAATAATACAACTATATCTATCATTGATATTCAGTTTAATTTATTTTGGCTTTTTCACTTTTTTCTTTATCAAGAACGACGTTTTTTCTACATTTTATAAAAAAAAGTATTGTTATAACTCGTTAAAATAGAAGTTGATTTTAGAATGTGGAATACAAAATATGAATACAAGTGTATTAAACTATGGCAGTATAACGTTTCCATAATTATTAGATTGAATTAATATAATATTTCTTCTAATTGGATAAAGTGATTTACAACGATAAACATCATTTACGATAAAAAAAATCAACTTAACATGTTTTATATTGAAGTTTTAAGTACAACAGGAGATCTAAAATACAAATCGAATAATTAATAAAAAATTAAATAATATTATTGGTAAATTATTCGAAACTAATAGAACGGAATAAAATAGTAGAGACACAATCTGGGCACCCAAGTTTAAATGTTGGATGTTGAATTTAAAAATTAAAAGGATTAATTCCTTCAATTTCTCTTAAACTCGCATTAGCCCCTAATATATGAACTTATTGTAATGGCTCTATAAATTATGTCACGATTTTTACTTTAATTCATATATCATATTATGCTAACATTTTTATTTTTTTTTAAATTTATTAAATGGCTAAACTGTCTTTCTAAGACTTTAAATAAATGTTCATTTTCTTTGCTTGTAAGAAGAGTTGTTTAGTAATTTAATAAATCAAAACAAATAAGGAGAAATTTAATAGTGCAAGACGGATGGACTAAATTAAAAATCGCAACATAGTTTAGGGGTAGTACGGTAAGTACATATATTAGGAGTAAACGTAAAAAATCGTCATAATTCAAGAGAGGTTTAAGAAATTATTCAAACTAAAAATAACATATGTAATATAATAAATGTTTTAGTTTTTGTGTTTTTGGTGTACTTTATTGTTAGTGGGTTAAATTAAATCATTGAATTCTTATTTGATGTTTGCTTGACAAAGTTGTAACGATTACAAAATTTTAGGAGTGAGAAAACTTGCAGACCGGTTCTGACTCGATTTGCTTCGAATTTTCGAAAAAGGAGACCCGATCCGGTCCCGGTCCTTGTTGGGTCCGGGATCGGGACAAAAGTCAGAAATTCTCGATTATTTTAATTTGATCATAAAAAAAAGAAAAATAATAAGTAAAATAGTAAAAAAATTAATGTTATTATATAAATATGATAACTATCAATTAAAATATATATACGATAATATAATATAATGTATATTTAATTTATTAATAAAAATTTTTATTTAAAATGAATATAAATATAATATTTTAAAAAACTTAATATTAATATAATATAACCTGATCCCGGTCCCGACCTAGTCCCTATCGGATCTCAAGATCGGGTTATCAACTAGGTCGGAAAAAAACTCAAAAAATTGGACCCGTGCTCACCCCTACAAAATTTAAAGAGTCTAAATTTAGAGGACTGGTTGCATGAGATGTTAACAAATAAATAGCTCTTTTTTACTGATAATAAATCATAAATAACTTAAGTTATTATATTACAACAAAACAAAAATACTCAGCTATAATAATATACTTATGTTACTTCATAACAATCAATTAGTAAATCTATTAGTAAAATAATATTTTATTAATTTTTTTAATTATAACATTATGTTAGTATCTAAGTATTATAAATTAGTTCCACCACAAATTACATCAAATGCCCTTGAACACTTTTTAAACGCTATCCTCAAACTTTAATTTGTAATAAAATTGTCTTTCATCTTTTCACTTATTTCAACGACTACCATTTTCACCTACGATCGGCCGTTTTCTTATTACTCTACTAACGTGGCGCCCACACAATAATTTTCTCTCCTTCACGCAAAAAATCGTCCGACATGACATTTTTTTCCTACATGGCATGATTAAATAATAATATAAAATATAATATAATAATTAAAAAAAAGAGAGAGAAGGGAGCATCGCCCCCTCCCATCAACCTCTGACAGCCTTGCCGGCCCCCTTTTGCGTCGACGTGCTCATAAAAAAAAAGAGGGGGGGGGGGGGGTGGGGTCGCCCCCGGCTCCGACGAGTTCGCTCTCAAAGCTGTAGAGGAGGGGCGTCGCCCCCCTTTTGCTCTGCGTGCGTCACGGGGGAGCACATCAAAGGGGAGGAGGGGGCGTAGCCGACGTGAAGAGCTTGCGGGGGGCGGCGTGCATAGATAAAGGGGGAGGGGCGTTGCACCCCCTGTGTCGCCGGCACGAGCTCGCAGAGGGGGTGCAACACCCCCATCCCCGGGCTCCGGCGATACAAAGCGGTGGGGGGCGACCTCCCACGTGTCCGGCGTCGACGAGGCTCCCCTTCCTCCGACGTCGGCAAGGCCGTCGAAGATTGAGGGGAGGGGCGGTGCCCCTTCTGTCTTTTTTAACTATTATATTATTTTTATTTTATACTATTATTTAATCATGTAACATAGGAGAGAGAAATGTCATGTCGGATGGTTTCTTATGTGGAGGAGAGAGAAGATTATTGCATGGGCACCACATAATCGGGAACAACCGGATCGTAGGGTGAAAAAGGACAGTAAGTGAAACAAGTGAAAAGATGAAATGCGATCTTGTTATGTAACATTAAGAAAGTGTCCAATGTTAGAGAGTATTTGGTGTAATTTATCCACTATTTTTTACATTGTTAAATAGTCCCATTAGATTAATCATATCATAGTATATACTAAATTCAAATTTGTTGGTAAAGAGCGCCTTCCGCCAAGGAGTCTACAAAGCATCAAGATTATTTTTTCCAATGTCATTTGACGGTCCAACATTATTTTTTCCCTCTATTTTCTTTAATTTATAGGTCTTAATCTGAACCGTCCATTTATTTTAATGGTCTGGATCTTTATTTATAATAATAAAACTATAACTCCTCGCAATCTTCTATAATTATTTTGCCCTTGCTCGGCTTCAACCAAATTGGGATGTTGCCGTCAACCAAATCCCCCACAGCTCCTACTCCTCTTTTCGTCCACGGTGACTTGCTGCTGCTCTTGCTCCTATTTTTCGTCCATGGCTGTGGTCCTCTTTTTACCTACAGCTGTTGTCGCGTGTTCTCTTTTTGCTTGTTGCTCTTTCCTCTCATCCCCTGCGACTGGTGCTCCTCTTTTCGCCCACGGTTGCTGCATCTCGCACACGGCCCCATAATTGTTACCTCATTACATAAACATTGAAAAATCCAAGTGTTATAGAAGAGTTGAATGCCAAATAGTACATGATCTTCATGGTGTACATTCAATGTTAATACAAAACAGAAAATTAAACTGAAACTTAGTTTTTTTCCAGCATTCAATGTCATATTGATGTCAGAAATCGTGAGCTCCACTCCGTCGGTCAAGAACTCGCAGGAAGCAAAGAGGAAAGGGCAAAAACACAGAGGAGAAGAAATGGAAGAATGAAGAAAGAGGAATCAACTAAACTAATTTTCTATTAAAAGTTGAGTGATCTTTAAAACTACACAACCCTTTTTATACTGAAGGGGCAACTGATATGGAAAGGTTAAACCGGTATTACACTTCATCACTGCTACAATGAAAGTAACATACCAAAATCAGTAGCTCATGACCAGAATCAGTAGCTCACGATGTGGTAACTTCCAACACGCCCCCTCAAGTTGATGCCTGGGAGAAGTTGAACGGCAGCAACTTGAAGATCAGGAACGTCGGCAACAGAACAATTCATGTAAGCTCCAATATGCCTTCTAAAGAGAATTACGAACGCCCCTGTAAAGAAATGTGCATAGCAGCTAGCCACATCTAGAGATGACATGGTCTTCAACACTCCCCTGCAAAATGATTTGTCGAAGTTACAGATCTTTTGTCGAACACCGAACACTCGATGGAAGGCAACCACGATCCATCACCAAGAAGGCAACCTGAGGAAAGCTTTGAATATGGTTCCATTGCCAGAGAAGAGCGGCAACCTTAGGAACTCTTTGAACGATATTCCATCGCCGGTGACCTGAGGAACATTTTCAATGGAGCTTTCCATCATCGACGATGTCCATCGCGATCAGAACGCTTATGCAACTCGTTCTTTGGCTTCAGCAGACGACATGGATTCCTTCGGCACAACATCACAGCGACGACAATGCCATGAAAGTTGACGGCGGGAAGAACCCGGACGGCGTCAACTTGAAGATGTTATGACGGTGACGATAGTAGGAAGGATCTGTCCGTCGAGGCGGCGAGGATCAGAACGATCTGAACGCCATAAAAGGAAGACGCAGACGCACTGCGATGATGAAGGTGTCAACACGATGTTTCAACTGCTCGAGAAAATGACCAAGAGAACCAACTAGAAGCAAAACAGAGAGAACTTGAAGAACTACGATTAAATTGAAAAACAAAGTGACAACTAGGAACCAAGAACGAAGAACATTTTAGAGGAAGATGTCCAGAGAATCACGATCAAAGAAACAAAGATTATTAGAGAGAAGAATTGAGATGAAGACGAGAACCAGAGAAGACATCCGACGACAACGTCGAAGTTGCAAACGATGATGCCAGGTCACATAATGTTTTGATCGACAACAACTCAAGGAAAACTAGAAACATAGAGACATAGAGAAGAGATCTAAACGGAAAACTCAAGGAAGAGGAACTGACGAATAAGAAATCAAGATGAATGAATTGCAAACGAAGAAGATCGGAGAAATGGGAAAAACAGAGATGTCGATTCATATGATGTCGATCTTGCTGATCTGCAGGAGCGCGCAATGAAGACCTCGACCAGATCTCTTCGGCCAAGTCTAGATCGACGTCGACCACGACATATCAGCGCCGGCCGGAACTTTCTGGAGCCATGGCCGGCGACGAAGAGCAACCAGCAATGGCGATGAAGCAGGCGATGAGATAGGAGCTCAAAGAGATCGACGAAGCCTAGGCTCTGATAAATCGTGAGCTCCACTCCGTCGGTCAAGAACTCGTAGGAAGCAAAGAGGAAAGGGCAAAAACGTAGAGGAGAAGAAATGGAAGAAGGAAGAAAGAGGAATCAACTAAACTAATTTTCTATTAAAAGTTGAGTGATCTTTACAACTACACAACCCTTTTTATACTGAAGGGGCAACTGATATGGAAAGGTTAAACCGGTATTACACTTCATCACTGCTACAATGAAAGTAACATACCAGAATCAGTAGCTCATGACCAGAATCAGTAGCTCACGATGTGGTAACTTCCAACAATTGAGGGCAATGAAATTAACTATGGGGTGGCGATGAGAGAGAATGTGAGCAGAGACATTAGGAATTAGGATCCAACAATACTAAAGTGGGACTTATTCGGATCAACCATAAGGGATCGGCGATGAGAGAGAATACGAGCAGGAAAGGGATCAACAAGAGGTCATGGTCGGTGATGAGAGAGGGCTCGAGCAGTATGTGGAACGTCGACGGCAACGAATTTGCGAGTAGAGTGACGACAACGGAGTTGCAATGGAGCAACTATACGGAGGAGAAACGATGATGATGGATTTGTGCTGGGAACAACGATAATCCAATCTGTAGATGCTGAGGAGAATTAGGCCAACAGAAGAGAAAAAGAGGTTTGTTTTAGGAAGAAAATGATCTGGACTGTTGAAAAGACATGTGATAATACATAAAATTTTAAAGAAGAAAAGGTGTAGAGAATAATGGTTCACCCTCGTAGTATACCATCCTACGACTGACCTTGATGTTAGATAGTTTCAAGCTATTTTTCTTTGGCTAGCCCAGTAACGATGCGGACAGTTTAACTCTTGCAATGTTAATAATCATGTGCATATTAATAATTATAAGTCGGAGGTCCACTCATCGTGGAGTTGGAAGCGCCCCTCTTTGCCCCTATGACAAATGTATCACGAGTCATGTACAAGTTTCTTTTTACTCTTTTCGACGTCTAACTTAGCAATGTTCAAGTTCGATGCGCCACCCCGAAAAATCAGAATTGTGAAATACGAATTACATTCAATACATCTTTGAAAAATGATATTTATTATTGATCAGTGGTATTTTTCTCTTTTTTTTCCTTTGGGAATAAAGGCATTATCGATTATTTTTCTTTTGAGTGGTATTTTCTGATATCAATAAAAAGAACTTTAAAAAATATTATAGAAACCAACCACAGATGTTTCGATAAAATAATAATAACATAAAAAATATATATTAGGTAAAACCCGGCGGCGGCGGCGTCCGATCGCGTCAGCTACCGAGTCTACAGCCTTCGCGACCCCCGGCGCCAACCCTCGCCGCCGCCGCCCCTTTGCGACCTCGTGGCCGTGGCGGCTTTCTAACCGGTGAACTCCACTCCGTGCATCCTCTTTCTTTATACCATATCTTTCTCTCTCCTCTTCCCCACCTCTCTGTTCCCTGATTCCATCCTCTTTCCTCATGTTTTCTTCTCCTTATCAGACAATAGTCGCATAAGTAGGAAGAAATAAAGGATATCGCTCGAAAGCTCAAGACTTGGTAATGAATCTTCACAAGTGTACCTGACTACCTGGGTTAGCGTATTACAAGTTGTTCGTGTTTGATCCAAACTGTCGTATTTTGTTCTAAAGTAGATGCTTGTAATGTCATATTATGAAATTGTTTGCGGATAATGTTATCGAATCCTTATTATTTACCATTTCCTCTAATTCCTACGTATGTTCGGTGTGCTTTGGTGCGTTGGTTCGACGCTAGGTTACATTTCTTTCCCCTTCTATCTATGGGTTTATTGGTTGCATTTGAATGTTAATGGAAGATATTGCAGCGACCTTTATTTGATATCATTAGTATTGTGATTAGGTTCTGCAAGCAGAGAATATGTTGAGTGGTAGTGCCGGAGCATGGAGCAGAGCCCTCTACTTTGCGAGAGGGTTTCGTTCCAAGACGGAGTCCTTTTGCACGATATTTGTCAGCAGTATGTTGCTTTGTATCACATTCTTTCTCCGCTTTTTTCTTTTTATTTTCTACTGATTTTTTTAGTTATATTGTTGATTGGGGTGGTTTATTCTGGAAATTTGGCGATGAACTGGGGTTTGTGTTATTGTTGCTAGGATTATCACATTACACCACTGATGATGAATTTGAGAAGGCGTTCTCGCAGTTTGGTAGTGTTGAAGAAGGTGAGAGTCACTTCTTGTAGTCCTGTGTGGTGTTCAGCAATTTTTTATTGAGCTGTGGAGAAATTCTACCAGTGGCCAATTCAGTTAGGCGTCTGATATTTTCTCTCTTCATATTGTAATATTTGAGTGTATTGGCAGCTAGACTTATAAAGGACAGAAGAACCAAAAGACCGAAAGGGTTTGGCTTTGTGACCTATGCCTCTAAAGCTCAGGCAGAGAAAGCACTCAAGTCCATGGATGGAAGGGTATGAATTTTGTATCCATCCCTTTTCCCTTTGATCATGCACTTACTTTTTTCCTTTGCCCTTGGGATCAGAAGAACTAATTTATCTGTGGTTCATCTCAGAAAAAAAAATCATTTGCTATGCAGTTTTAAGGTAGAGTCATTTCTCACTTCACAATGTCTTGTTAGCTACTGTAAATACTTCTTTTGAGAGAGGATACTTTATGTACTTATTGTTGTTTATTCTTTATCGGAATTGTGGGTTTGCTCTTGCAGTTAGCATTATGGCTCTTATCTGTGATGTTTGACTCACTGATGAATAAAGAGTTGCTCTACTTCTGACCCCTCCTGTTTGTTGTAAATGTCTCATTACATCCTTAGTTTCATTTAATGTGGTGATATCATAAAACAAAAATGATTGGATGACCGAGTCCTATTCAACTATGCCCTTCACGTTAACTATAATTCAGCTGTAATGATAAAAAAATCTTAGTTGTCATTCCCTGATCACTATCATCTACAATTCATTTTGTGGAGTCAATGAGAATTGTTTTTCTTTATTTAGCTTTGCTCCATCTTTAACCATTTTTGAGATGTTAGGTTCCCAGAAACCCTCGTGTACTAGTACTTGATCCATAATTGCTCTCATTAAACAGAAACTTGGATTCAGCTTGGAGCTTGAATTAAATTAGCAATTAAACTTCGGTCAACTACTGCAGTACTTGTAAAATGTTATAGGAGTTTAAAAAGATGATTGATCTTAAGGCTACTGTGTAATCTTGGTTTAAATTCTGAACTAATTTTATGTTGATAATCAATATGAGTCCACTTATGCTTCACATATTTCTATTGAATCTTGTTCTTTGAGACTTTTTTTCATTTAGGAGACACATGCCAAGGTAATAACTTTCAAAAGTTTGCTACTATTATTTTACAATTATGCATGCATCCTTTTCTATAGGTCAGATGGGTTATTTTACTTGTGTGTTTATTTTCTTAATATCACTTTTTTGCTATAGGATGTGCTTTCTTTTTCTTCTCATCAGCAGCAAACTCAATCTTTGCGTAATTTAGCATCTCATATGTGTATATGTAACTTTCACAAAGTGTGGAATACAAGGAAGGCTTCTACTGTGTCTTGCCCTTTTCCCTACCCGCACTATTAGCTGGTGGCATTTGGAGCATGTCCTTATTCATTGTATTTGCACATGTTTCTGATAAACATCGTTCGAGTTACTATGCCGATCTTGTTAGAAATATGGAACCATATTCTGGATTATGTTAAGCAGACTAATTACGCCTCTTGACCCTGTACATTGAGAATTGAGCTACTGTGTCATTCTAGTTATGTCAGCTCCATGAAGCAAATTAAATAAACTTGCAGCTGAATTCTGATATTTGTCCAACTTTGCGAATCTTGTCGACAGATTTTTCGTGGGAGGCTGATTTTTGTGGAGTTTGCTAAGGATAACACGCCATTGAATTGAAGATCACGGATTGCTTCCATATGCACCAAATTTAAGTGCGTTTAGATGGACTACAGAATGAGAGATCTGTATACAATTTCAGATGAGTGAGTGTTGTCTTGTTTTTCTGGCATCGGCCCTTTGGTCAAATTTGTTGAGTTACGGATGAAATTTAAATAATGCGTCAAACTACTGATCAAAAGCGTATGCGTGCACAGCCTATATTACACTTACCGAAAAAAAACTATATTACACTTTATTCATTTCTTTTCCTCGCAACACAACTCTGATTTTATAATGGCCACGCGGACATCTTATTATATATTTATTCTGGTTTTCATGGTCGGGCGACGCACGTAGGCACCATAAGTTTTTTTTTCAGTATTTTATATAAAGAAAAAAAGACAAGAAGAACACTAAAAGTTAAATTGAAAAATGGAAATAAAGCAGTATATAAGTTTCAATTGTTACCTAATTAAATTTGGAACCAAAAATTTAAATTATTGCAGCACTTGGATGGAACTTGGATATGCGTAACAAAGTCCCGAACAAGAGGGGCCAAGAATGAGATATGTAACATGAAATATTCAATAAGATGCACACTTAGGTAGATGAGGAATATAGTCCAATTTCCAGGTTCTTATTTGCTTTTGGCTTTCCTTATGTTATCATAACGGTTCCCCTCTGCAGCGTTGCTGTATAAATAGAACATCGCATGTTAAGGCGTAGGAAATGGAAGCAGCCATTCACACCCAATTACCAAATGAATGCACAACTTGTGCAGTTTCAAAATTTCCATAGAATCATTATTGTGGAGAGACAAAAATTTTTGTTACAAATTGGAATATAGAAAAATGGAGGTTACAATTTTATCCAACCCCAGGCGTTCTGCCGATGACTTCCATTAAGTCACTGTTAACCAAAAAACCAGGGTAACAGCACGTCTTCACTAACAGCGTTACAAGGAAAAAGAAAAGAGAGCAGAAAATGGATAGTGTTACTGGAAACTCGGTTTCAAGTTTCATTTCAATTACCATACATGAAATGGCATATGATAGGAAAATCCGTTTCAACTTCCACTGATTTCTTTCTCCTTAGCTTTGCACATGTCATCGGCTGTCTTCACAAACCGCTTTGTCATCTCGTCGATCTGAAAAATAGAGGAAATGAAATTGGTAACATGCTATCAATTTTACCATTCATATTACCAATGTTACCTACTTCTTTCTCAAGCCGTTTCACATCATCTTTTGGAATTTTTGAAGCTGCCTTTTTTATTGAATCAAAGGCCTACAAGATAAAGACGTCCTCAATAAAGAAAAAGTAACAGAAGAACATCATCACACAAAAAAATAAAAAAACAAAAGACAAATTGCCATCCCTCAAATTCATGCATCACTCCAGAAGATGCTTAAAAGTAATTCTTTGTGGGCATCTGTGATAACGGGAATTTTTATCAATTAATTAGAAAATAATAGCCTACTCCATATCTCATCTAATTATCAAAATGGAAACGTGATGGGCATGGGACTTGATATTACAATTGTAAAACAATTTTTAATGGATTTATTAAACATGCACATTTTCTCTAGGCAGAAACCTATTGTTAAACTAGCCTTTAAACTAGTTCCGCAATAACAATTGCTCATGACAATACCAGAATGAACCATCAAAAAAACATTAAGCATCAACAGTTTTGATATGGCAAAGTGACCAGCTTTTAATGTTGAAAATTCTTACCACTTCCATAATGGATTCTCTCTCTCTTTTTAGGAAGCATTTACACTTTGTTCTCCCTCAATACATACACACACATATGTTACATTAGATGTTCCATGAAACAATTTATTCTATTTTCCAATCTCAAATTTTGCAGTTTCCATACAACAGGAACTATCTTCTTTTCTTTTTAGAGAGTGATGCATTGTTTGAGGACAATTCAGCTAATAACTTCACTAATTTAATAAATGAAAGAAAGTGGTCGTACTCATACCTTTTGACGTGCTCTTCTTACACTCTGCTTAACATCTTCAGCAGATTTTGAAACAACCTTACACAAAGCCTGGTAAAAAAAATTAAAACTGTGAGCACAAGACATCAACAAAGATGAGAAAGCAAATGAAATCTCTGATTGAAAAACTACCTGTATATTCTCCTTGGTCAATCTAGAAAGACCATAGTTCATGTCAGATGCACAAACAAAAAAGTTACTTTCAGTAAAAATAAGAAAACAGAGGGGAAATAGCCAAAACTTCAATTGAGAGCAGAAGATAGAACATGAAACTATCTACTGACCCATAACCTACTGAGAGAAAATAAAAAATTCACAACTTTTTTTCCAGATGACATACAAGTTGAAATCAACAAATTCAATTTTAGGACACTCACGGTGGGATGGACGCAATTAGCCTTTGACCCTCAGGAATTGGATTTAAACCCAATGGTGACGAACTTATTGCACTCTCAACTGCCTTTAAAGCCTGTCAGAAAGAAGCTTTCCATTATTACCACAGACATGAAGCAAAATAACAAATAATTAGATGTTTGTACAATTTTGAAGATTTATAATTGACACATCTATTCAATCTGATTAAGACTATTGGGATAACTTCGCTAAATTTTGTCCAACTGAGCAGTGAAACCATACTTCAAACTGAGTGGATTCCTTTACAATTTGTAAAGACTCGCATTTAACTACACGTGGAAAGAATCTTATGATCATATTTCAATAGACAATAAATATTCATTTTGAAAACTAGGGCAACAATCTTCTCCTTTTGCATCTGGCCTAGAGGCACTAAAAGAAGGCACATCCTCATGACTACTAGGAAAGAGTAAGTCAAAGAGTATAACATGTTTCTAAAAATGAGCATGTACATAGAAAAAAGAAAAACATCCAAAGCATATCTTCAAATTTCATGGAGTAGCTTACATCAGGATCATAAGGTGTCACTGATAGGGTTTTTGAATCTAACACAGAAACAACAGCGACATGATTGAGAGGTGTCTTTGCACCAGCTATCTCTACAATGAGATGATCAAGCATTCCTGAAGATCAAATTTCAGTCAAACTCAGAATAAAGAACAAGACAGTATCTTCAAATGAACCAAAGAAAAAGGTATGATGTTTTTTTTAAGTGGAAAAGGTATGATGTTATACCCGCAGACGCCCTTCCAGTCCGAAGTTTGCTTAGCTCTCTTGCTAAAGCAACAATTGCAGCATCCATCTGAGTTTGAGTGGTTGCCTTCACAGTAGGACCAATGTTAGGATCAGCTTGCATTGTATCGTTGTCATCTTCATCCTCTAAACCATTGAAACCATAAGACAAGAAAAAGGGGTCAAAGCAAATACAAAATGATTTTTCAAAGATAAAGATCTGTACTATGTAAAATTTCAAATAAATACAATTCAAATTTGAATGTAAATCAATAAGTAAGGAAACAGGAAGCCATTATGATCTAAGTTCAGGAGAGATGTGCAAGTCAAGTTCTACAAAAACTTCAAGTTTTTTTGTGATGGCTTTGTGAATAAAGATGATTATGATGAAGGAAAAAGTAAAGATGGAACCACAATTCCATCTTTGTTAAGGGAGTGTGATGTACGACAATAGTCGACTTACATGCCTTTGTCTTAATAGATGGCCTTTAATTATGGACCTTTAGGACAGCCCATCAGTTTAGTCTTCCTTATATTAGGTTTTCGTTAATTCACTTAACTTTTATTAGTTTTCTAATACAAACTGAAAATACAACTAAAATAAAACTAAGATAACTATTACAACAACAACAACAAAGCCTTATCCCACCAGGTGGGGTCGGCTACATGGATCATACGACGCCATTCCGCTCTATTAGTAACCAAACCTTTCGGTATATTATTCACCAATAGATCTTGCTCCATTAGTAACTCCGCCTATGTTTTATAACCGGTCCCAAGCCCGAATAAAGGAGGAGGGTTGTGTTAGGCCCCGACAGCCAGCGTAAAACTCTGTCGAATTTTATGAATATGGAAAACTAAGATAACTATTATTAATAATAAAAGTGCAAGAATCTTAAACACAATTACTACTAATAACTTGTCAATTCGAGATGACAAATCTCCTTAAGTCCGTATGGAGTGGACCAAACTCCAATTACCTAATTGGTAAACACATTTCAAAAGGCTCTCCTAAATCTAAAACCCATGCATGTATTTATAACATGCAAATACAAATATAACTAACTACCCACTACTTTCTTACTAGCCACTAACTCATACAACTTCTAACTACCCACTACTTAATTAACCGGCCACTAACTAATACAAAGTAGTATCTTATCATTTTCTTTTATTCAATGTTCTTTGTTATTTGATATTTGGTATATGAGTATCTAGAACCCTAGAATACATCAAACTTTTTTAAAAGGGTGGTTAAAAAATGTCATAACCAAAAAGATCCCGAATGGATTGTCATTTTGCATTTTGTTAGCGCCTCATGAAATTAGATGTGAAATGCAACATCGTGAGTACTAATTCTTGAAAGATGCCTTTTAAGCCTTCAATTTCGCGTGCCCTCAGATCATCATTCTTCTCCTGTGATTATTGTACCACGATCCAGTCTCAAATTTGTTCCTCAATATGAAATCACACTTGTCGCCATAGCACGGATCATATTACTTTGCAATGCCCATGACATGATATTGTTATTAATTCCAAGTCATTTGCTTCCCTTCACATGATTCAATTGATTCTCCGTATGAGAATAACTTTTGTTTGGTAGACTTTGATGAGCCGTCCTTCAAGAATAATTTCAACACTTTGTTGTGGTTATGTAAACTATTTAATGAGATTTTACGATCGAAAAAGATGCCTGATGATTGGAGATTAAGTACATTAGTTCCTATTTACAAAAATAAAGGGGATATTCAGAATTGTGCAAATTATAGAGGGATTAAACTTATGAGTCACACAATGAAATTATGGGAAAAAGTGATTGAGCATAGATTGAGAATGGAGACTAGTATTTCTGAGAGACAATTTGGATTCATGCCAGGAAGATCCACTACAGAGGCGATTTATTTACTAAGGGGGATGATGGAGAAGTATCGAAGTAGGAGAAGAGACTTACATATGGCTTTCATTGACTTAGAGAAGGCGTATGATCGGGTACCAAGGGATGTACTTTGGAAAGCCTTGCAAAAGAAGAGGGTGAGTGTTGCCTACATTAAGGTAATACAAGATATGTACGATGGGGCATTGACTAGGGTTAGGACACCCGGAGGTGAGACAAATGAATTTCCTATAGGAATTGACCTACATCAAGGATCAGCTTTAAGCCCGTATCTATTTAACTTAGTTATTGATGCTATAACCGAGAGTATCACAGAGGAGGTACCTAAGTGCATGCTATTTGCGGATGATATAGTACTTTTAGCGGATTCAAGAGAAGAGATTAATACAAAATTGGAAATATGGAGAAATACGTTGGAGTCAAAGGGTTTTCGTTTAAGTAGGAATAAAACAGAATATATGCATAGCAATTTCACAAATAAACAACTTACGATTTGAAAGTTAGGCTAGGGGAGGATATAATTCCTCAAGTGACAAAGTTTAAATATTTAGGATCAATTGTAAGATAAGATGGTGAGATTGATGACGATGTTAATCATAAAATTCAAGCTGGTTGGTGTAAGTGGAGGAAAGCCACTGGAGTTCTTTGTGATAGAAAAGTACCCAATAAAGTTAAAGGAAAATTCTATCGTACTGCTATAAGATCAGCAGTGTTATATGGTAGTGAATGTTGGGCTATGAAGGGACAACATGAACGTAAAGTGGGGGTAGCCGAAATGAGGATGTTGAGATGGATGTGTGGTCATACAAGATTAGATAAGATTAGGAATGACCATATACGTGAACGAGTCGGAGTGGCTCCTATTAGTGAGAAAATGGTAGAGAATCGTTTGAAATGGTTTGGTCATGTTCAGAGAAGACCATTAGATGCGCCAGTAAGAAGAGTAGACCAAATAATCTGGAGTCCGATTAAAAGAGGGAGAGGGAGGCCAAGGCGGACACTTGGCGAACTAATAGAGCAGGATCTATTGGTGAATAATATACCGAAAGGTTTGGTTACTAATAGAACGGAATGGCGTCGTATGATCCATGTAGCCGACCCCACCTAGTGGGATAAGACTTTGTTGTTGTTGTTGTTGTTCTTTTGTCAGTTGAGTTGTTGATATTTCTTTTATCGGGTTGATAGGCGCAAATCATGTTGATATTTCTCTCGTCAAGCCAAAAAAAAATTGGGTCATGATCTTTCTCACATAGAAATAATGGACTTGAGGAGATTAATAAATTGTCTGAACTTTTAGATTACAAATCTTTGCTAAGCATGGAACTCAAAATTGTTAAGCACACAAATCCACTCAAGAACTAATCTTGGGTCAAGCCACATCTTATCTTTCCATTATCAAATGCAGAAGCGTGCTGACATATGCATTTAGTTCAAATCATTCTACATTAAGAAAAATATGCTCGCTCTCCTGTCAGTACTCTGTGATAAGACTTGTAGCTTGGGGTCTTTTATTTCCTCTTATCAGATCAAATTTATTATCAAAATTAGTAAAACACGATGCTAACAACATCCAGTTTATTTTATATTTTGAAATGCATTTTTTTGTGTGTTCTCAGTCTAAGTAAGAAAGTGATAGAAGCTTACTCGACTTCCTTCCTTTGGCGAATCCCCTTCGATCTCTGAAGGAGACAAAATGCAAATCCAAGCGATCGGAAGGGCCTCTAAATCCAACGTCCGTAGCGGTGGCGAGAGGGTTGGTCGCCGACTCCCTAGCCGAAAGGGGGGGAGAGAGGTATGAGAAGTGCGAGAGAGTGCTGAAACACCGAGGTAATCGGATGAAAAGGAGAGCGCCTCTACAAGAGGACGGAGCTCTCCGGAGGCAAATCGCCATTGCTGCTAGGGTTTAGGGTTCTCCTTGTACGGACACGACGAGCAAGCACACGATCGCACCAATTTGCCTCTTCTTCAAATGAACCTGAAGATCAAATTTCAATCAAACTCAAAAGAAGGAACAAGACAATATCTTCAACAACAACAACAACAAAGCCTTATCCCACTAGGTGGGGTCGGCTACATGAATCATACGACGCCTCGTTGATCCATGTTCATGAGATTCGACAGGATTTTACGCTGGCTGTCGGACCTAACACAACCCTCCTCCTTTATTCGGGCTTGGGACCGGCTATAAAACATAGGTGATATCTTCAAATGAACCAAAGAAAAAGGTATGATGTGATAGTTACAAATGACGTGAAAATAAATAAACAATAGAAGTCTATAAAATATCCAATGCCAATACCCACAGCATTCATGATGGGCCGTGCCAATACCCAGTGAATTCTAGTGACAGGAGGCAAATTGGTGTGTCGGTGTGCCTGGTGTCAATGTTGTCAAACACATAAATCGGACGCGACACCGAGGGCTGGGGGAAAATGTAAATCGTGAACACCTAACACGACATGGCAGATTCTAACAGATCATTTATTTATATATTAATTAGCACGAACCTAATATAATTTTCTAATTTCTTTATAATAAAACAAAATTTTCATCAAGTTATCAAATATTAAGCAACATGTTAAAGGACCAATACCAAATTCCAAATTCTATACAAGCATACAACATAATCAAAACCTAATTGAACATGCTCATTTGTGAAGGACAACTGTTACTTATATAATCCGAACTTAAAATTTTAAACAGGCTTAAACAATTACTTATATAATCCTATATTCCTATTCCTAACTTAAAGTCATAGACTCATAAATCATAGACTCATCCCTTTTCAGGAGGCTTGCAAGCCCTGCGAGAACAGGGAAACCTCGGTGCAGGCCTCCTGCTAGCGAGCAGGGAGCAGTGCCGGCCTCCCTGCTGCACTTCTATAATAATGTTTCGTTTGTGCATTGTTATAATAATGTGCATATCTACTTCTTGATCAAAACATTTTGTATTTCTATCTAGGGGTTTCTAGTCAAGAAGATTGTGCGATCAAGATTCAGAACCTTGAAAGCAAGTTAGATCCTGTTGTATGTACAGATCCAAGGGAGCTGGAAAAGCATATTCCAATGCCATCAGAAATTGTTGTTGAATATGATAAACCTGCCACCTTGTCATCTCTACATAAGCAAATCAAGCAAATGGAAGTAGCATTTGAAGAGGATGCTCACTCGAGCTCTAGAAAAAGCAAATGGCAGTTTATGGGAGCAAGGGATGCAGGCTCCAAAGAGGAATTGCACTTGGTTTATGGTGTTTCTAAGAGGAACGAAAGTGATCGTGCTGCCAATTTGATTCAGAAGCTGAGGGCGATAAATTTTGCATTGGGTGAACTTGGACAGTGGTGTGCTTACCAATGTTGTCAAACTCGTAAAACGGACACGACACGGAGGACCGGGAAAAACATAAATTGTGAACACGTAACACGGGGCCGCCGATTCTACCAGATTATTTTTTTAATATATTAATTAACACAAAACTGAATATAATATTATAATTTCATCAAGTTACCAAAACATCAAGCAACATATCAAAGGATTAATACCAAATTCCAAATTACCAAAACTAAAATAAGTTTTAACCAGATGCCATTTTTCTATTATCTGCGACTGTAACACTAAATCTATTATCTATACTAATTAAAATCTAACTAAACATGCACTTATATAACCCTAATTCCTAATAAGTTTTAAATCCCAATTCCGAATCAAAATGCTCATCTTCTTGGACGAGTCGGCGCTCCCTGCTCACGAGCAGCACCTCCCTCGGAGAGGCCTCGCTGCTCACGAGCAGGGAAACCTCGGCGCTCCCTGATCACAAGCAGGGAGACCTCGGCGCCCCCTGCTCGTGAGCAGGGAGACGCCGGCGCCTCCCTTCGTCGCACAGGGAGGCGGCGAGTCGTGCGAGCAGGAGCAGACCGTGCCAGAGAGAGAGAAAGAATGGCGATAGAGAGAGAGAGATTGAGGGAGGGAGGAGACGGGGAGTACCGGCGGCAGGCGGCTGCAACACACGGCAGCTGGAAAACACGGCGGCAGGCGACTGCAACAACCGGCAGCAGGCGTCAACAACCGGCGGCAGGCGGCGGCAAGCCACGGCAGCAAGCGGAGGTAACTAGGGCATTGTCGGTTTGTTTCTTCCTTATTGGCTAGCCACTAACTCGGCGGCAAAAAAAAAGTGGGATCGCTGGCAACGTCATTAAAACCGGACCGGTCGGTTCAACCGCAAACCGTCCGGTGAACCAAGGCGATTAGACATTCAAAACTGTTTTGACGTTGAACTGGATAAAATTGGTTGAATCGGCCGGTTGAAACGGACTGGTTGAATCGGATCAATTTGGTTCAATGCATATTTTGAAAAAAAAAATTAAAAATGATAAAAATAAGAAAGTTAAATGAGAAAAAGAAAAGAAAAAATAAATTTAAAGAAGAGGGAATATCATATCTATCTAATTAAATAGGAATTCAAATAAAAAGTTAATTATTTAAAATTGAATAATATTAGAATAGAAACTTATCAAAAAGCATAAAATAAAGGAAATAAAAAGAAAATGTTAAACAAAAAAAGAAATAAGAATAATTTAAGATAAAATTTATTAATATAACATCTATCATCATTAAATAGTAGATATTAAATTATTAATAATCTATTTATATTATTATAAAATTTTTAATTAATAAAAAATATTTTATATTATTTTTTAATATTTTTAATAAGTTATTAGTACAAATTCATATAGTATATCATATAACTTATACTATATCTTTATAATTATTATAAATAATACTAATTTAATAAAATTCGGTTCAATCCGGTCAGATTTGAATCTGACTGGACCGATCCAACCGTAATCCAATGATGAATCCGATTCGATCGTCGATCCGGTTCCGAAAACATTGATTTTTACGTGTTGGGACGCGATTTTGACAGTGCTTACAGGGTAATGATCACTTAAAGTTTAAACATGCTCATAGTTGCATCATTTTTCATGACACAGATGGCATTAATAGCATAAATTCTTTTTTTAAAAAGGTGGCTGAATACTTTCTTTATTAAACACATCTGTTTAATGCGATCCTGTTCTACATTATTTGCGTTCCTTTGAATTGTGACAAAGTGTTGAGCATAGTAGCATGCAGTAGAGTTATTCACCTTTCTTTCTGATGGCAGCTTGTCCAAGTTGGTTTGAAATGTGGAAGGATATGAACCTACGTGTGAAATATTCTGACACATTGCACCATAAAATTTCTGTTACTAATATTCAATCTGATTACGCAACTCATCTCTTTTCCAGGTTGCGCATTCTTTCTCCACGGCCTTGCAGAATGATTAAAGAGCAAATTACCAGCTCGGCGCAGGCCTCCCTGCTGCCCTGCCCGAGGGAGACAACAACGCAGGATTCCCTGCTCGTTAGGGCGGAGCCTGCTCCCTGATCACCTGCGCGGTGAGGTCGCTAATAAGGAAATCACGGCACAGGGATCCCTCACGAATTGAGGGAGGGAGGAAAAGAATGGCGCATGCGATAGAAAAAAACGGCGACAACGAGAAAGATATTGAGGGAGGGAGGAGTAAGGAAGTACCGGAGACTCGGCGAGCGATGACAGCAGCAACATGTGGCGGCAGCAACGCGAGGCGGCAGGCGGCAGCAGCGCACAGACGACAACAGCTGCAACACATGGCGGCAGCAGGCAAGGGCGGACTGCGGCGGTCAGGGGCGGACCCACGTATGTGTTGAAGGGGTCGTGGCCCTCTCAACTTTCTAAAATGTTATTAATTTTATGTACTAATATGAAAATTTTAGGATTAAATATTACTTTGGCCCTCTTAAATACCATTTATCATGCCAACTTGACATCAAATTTGCCTTTATGTGATGGTAGATGGACTCCTATGTCCTTTAGGAGGTATTCGGTTGGCCTAGCAAACTCGTCCCGATCATCCTTCGTAGGTCCGTGTCCGTCCAATCGAGGCGCAATGGTAGAATTGCGTCGTTGCCGAACCACCATTTTTTTTTTCAGAGTTTAACAAACAAAACCTGATTTTATTCCTTTTTTTCATCCGCATCGTCTTGCCCTAGCGGTCCTCATTTCCTCTCATTTTTCTTCTGTCCTAACCAAGCACGCGCGATCTCCGCCTTGCCGTCTGACGCTCGCTGCGCCGCTCCGTTCGTCGCTCGACTTTCCTCTATCCGTCCCGATCCATCGCGAGCTCCTCAAGGTTCCTCCGTAGTGCCCCGATACATCGCGAGTTGCGAGCCCCTCCGTCGCTCTCCTAACCGTCGAGAGCCACAATGTTGAAAGTCACGACGCGAGTCGTTCCTCCGCCAAGAGCCCCACCGCGAGTCCTTCCTTTGCCGCTCGATCGCCCCTTTGCCATTCCCCTACCCTTCGCTCCCATCTGTCGCGAGCTCGAGTATGCGGCCGAACTCCATCTCCAGTGACTCCTTCCTCAGCTTCCTCATACTCGGGCGGCGGACAAACTTGAACAGATAGCCTCGCGGTGAACAAAATCGAGCGGCTCACAGCGGACAGGGGAGCGACAGACACGCTCGTAGGTTTGCCGACGGCTCACAGTGGATGGCGAGGGGCGCCACGACGAAGGATCAGGATCGCGAGCTCCGCTAGGGGCAAGACGGATGAAAAAAAAAAAGAATAAAACCGGGTTTCTTTTATTAAACTCTAAAGAATCGGCGATTCGGCAATGACGCAGATCCTGCCATTGCGCCTCGATCAGGGACGAGTTTTGCTGGGCAGGACTGCCATTTAATCCTATTTATTATATAAGAAAATGAAACGTCATGCTGCCCGTTCCAAGACACTTTTCTCTTCTTTGGATTATATTGCATTAATAATAGTATATTGTTTAGTTAGCTAAAGAACAATGCTATACAATTTTATATTTTCACTAGGAGAAAAATGTGTTGACTGTTTTTTAATATTATAAATAAATACATCAATAAAAAAAATCTGTTTGAGATAATTATACATTTTATTTTATTTTATATTTTTTTAGAAAAGATAATTATATTCTATCAGTTATCTAAAAGATTTTTAAATAGTATAAATTCAACTGTAGCTACAAACTTATTAAGCAATAATTTATAATTTATTTTATTAAATTTGGTTAGGAACCGTATAATATATATCTACAAACGATCATTAAATTTAAAATAGTTTTCAGAATTATTTAGTCTGCTAAACAACAAAATAATTTTTTTAGTGTTAAATGATTTTGACGTTATAACAATCATTTAGCACCTTTTAAAAACTTTATTTAAGTTTGTGGCTATAGTTGAATTTATATTGTTTTAAAATTTCTTTAGATAACCAATAGAATTATTAAAGATAGCTAATTTTTCAAAGATATAACAATATAAAATAATTATTATCTCAAAAAGATAATTAGATTTCGATTGTTATATTTATCCATAATGTTGAAAAACAGTCAACACATATTTTCCTAGTGAAAATATAAAATTCTATTACATTATTCTTTATCTAACTAAATTATATACTATTATTCATGTAATATAATCTAATCCAAAGAAGAAAAAACTGTTCTGGAACGGCGTGACGTTTCATCTTCTCAAATAAATAATAATAAGGTTAAAGCAAAGAGCCCCAAATCCTAAATGTGGAAGAGTAAGATTGTTATATTAAATAGTACGAGAATATAATAGTTTAAAAGGAGTGACAATTCGATATAAGGAGTGACGTTAAGTACATCTTTTTTTTTCTTTTTTATGGTTTTGGGCTCATGTAACCACTAACTTAGGTGATATGCGTAAAGATAGTGAGAAGATGATTGGAAAGGTCAGAAAGGAACCACCCCCCACCCTCACCCCACCCCACCCCCCACCCCCTTCTCATGTGAACTTTAAAAAAAAGTAAAGGTGTTTGAAAGAAAAAATGGTGAAAAATATTTGGGAATCATCCAAACATAGCATCATCCTACTCGATATCGAGCTATACCGATGTGTGTCCTCTATCGTCCATCCCCCTACCACGTTCATATATAGTGGTCAAATATGTCAATTACGCATTCCCATCATTATGATCATAATGGCTCATGATTATTACAATTATCATTTTCTTAATGACCATATCGGTCATGGCATTTAATACTTTCATTACTCATGTAGTACTTAACCTGAAGTTCACTATTCGTAGAACTTCACATTGACTTAACTATTTCTGAATCCCATAAAATCGATATTTTATGAATATCACATGTGCAATTTTTATTTATAAGAGAATCGATCAATATGTTAACACTCTTATTTTCTATGAAGTGCTAGTCAAGGATGATACATCGAAGTCCACTATCCATAAAACTTCTATCTCACTCAATAATTATTGAGTCATATCAAACCAACATGTTTTATTAATATCCCTTTTTTAATCCTCTTATAAGAAATCACCTATAATTAGGCATATAGATCATTGTCACTCTTTTCTTTTTATTATATTTTCAGTATAGTGATACTTGTCTCAATATGTTTCTTTTTGAACTGTTGGCTCTACCGTGTACCAAGTTTGTTACAACTTGATTATCATAACACATTAATTTCATGACTAGATTGAGCCATAGTTCTTAAAAATAACATTTGAATCATATATCACAGGTGATTGTGTGTCTCAGCACACATCTTATTTCTTGTAACTTCAAGAAATAGTTGTACCACATGATAAACAATGAATGACCACATGTGAAAATTCGATTTACATATATCATCATCGAAACCACATCTAGATATCTTATGGTCTTAGGGAATCCGCTTTGTATCGAATGTAAGATGCCTCTTAGATATACAAAATAATCCATAATGACTCCATATAGTCTTACCGTGATTATTTTAATATTTTCTAACTAATTTTATTGCATAAGTTAATATAAGTCATTTACATTGTATTACATACATCAAGCTCTCTACATCACTTATACATAGGGTTCGTTTAAAAGATTCGTCATGTATTGTGACACTGACTCTTATTAAGTCATTTTTAATATTCCAAAAATATTTTAGTGTCTTATACATTGTATCTGACTCTAACTCAATGTCCTTAAGTTTCTGTCTAAATAATTTGAAATACTATATGATATTTCTCATATTTTCTTATTTTAATTTTTTAGTTAAAATTTAGCACTATGATATTATTTTATGAGCAAAATGTCACATACATATAATGACGTTATTTCAACTTTGCTTTCACTATTCATGATGTCCATTCAATTTGTTTACAACAAACACAAATTGGATCACCATCATTGTATTCTACCATTATGTGATATTTTTCTTAAGCCACTTATGACTTTTCCGCCTACCTTATTTCCTTCATCATTTTTCTTGAACAAGCTCACAAATGTACACACTTACTCATTTCTTCATTAAGTAAGATTTCATATACATATCACAATTACTAAGGTTGTCTTGACGTATCTTGAAAATCTATTATGGCTTGTTAAGTATAATTCTCGACAACCAATCTCATTATGTGCTATCAATAGTATCATCAATCTACTTCCTCTTGAATTCCCATCAACACCCTATGTACATTACCTACTTGCCAACAAGTCACATAGCGTCGATACTATGTTCCGATCGATTAAGTTCATTTTATTATTCATGGTGGCCATACATGATTCTGACTCGATAGAAGTCATTACTTATATAAATAATAGGATCTGTACAATCTTCTATATCAACATCGATAGAGTAACACAAAACTTTACACTCATACAATACATTCAAATTGTGCAAGTTTCGTCTGTGACCTCTTGTTGCCTGATTATACTCATGAAAATGATGGGTTACTCCACTACTTCCAAAAGTATAACATCACATACAGTCCCAACTCTCACTATTAACATAGTGTATTTTTAGAGTTAAACTCCACCATCTCATCAAATAACTAAAGGATCATCATCCCTTTTTACATGCTCCATTTTCATTTTATAGAAAATTGGCATCTCAATTCAATACGAGACATCTATACAAGTGGAAGAATATATATATATACCCTTTAGACTTATTATAATATCCAATAACACATGTACATTACCATCCTCAAGTCCAGTTTCTCTTCAAACTGACAAGGAATTAATGTGTGCCTTTTACATTCCTATTTTTGAAGATGACCTAAACTTAGGTTTCTTGCTATTCACAACTAATAGAATTAATATCACGGACTCAGTGGGAATATTTTGTATGTAAATCACAGTTATCTCTATTCAACAAATTCTTTAACCATAACTGAGTGGGACAACATACTTTTTATTACATTCAAAAATTATATTCTTGCATCTACTATGATGCATGGGTGATAGTAATATATTACATATCCCTACTTGAATGCAATAATCCTTATTTTCAAGAGGTTTATTCCATCGTCTATAGTCCTTTAATACTTGATTGGTCTCTCCAATCTTTTCCCCTCATATGTCTTATATCTTTTGAAAATTATCAAACAATTTAATTATCATTTTTCTTTTTAAGAGATAGACATAGGAAATCAGAATAATCATCAATGAATATTATCAAATATTCATCGTCTCAATGTGTTACAACACTCCATAATCATCTAACAAAACTCTCGACCTTATCAAAAAATGTGTCTGAGTTATTTTACCAGTCGAATAATGCTTATATAGCATCATCCTTGACCTTAATATGTTAGGTAAGTATTGAGTTCATAATTATCTATTCCAATTTTGAATTTACTATGTGTCTCAATCTTATATTAGACATATGACATAAAGTATGCACGTTGATTATTCTTACAGTTAGAATATAAAATAAGTCATTGGATAATAAGTTTTCTCAAAACAGAAAACTCTTTTGTTCTTTCCAACATACACACGACCATTTAACATAACTTCAATTCTTTTGCAGAGAAAAAGTGAGATGAAGATAATATTCAACATACTTTAGATGCATATATTACATCTTGAAGTGCGGTGAAGCAAACTTCTAGATGGAACCTAACGCGTACATCACATGCGATGAAGTCAACTCCTTGATGTAATATGTATTGTTAATGCATTCAATAGTTAAGTGTTGCCTTATATAAGTACTCAATTCTCCTTCTGCAACTTTTTGAAGTTTTTAACGGTCCTTTCTTTGGTCTTTACAATATAGTGGATTGTTCAAACTCAATTCCACAAATTATTGATATATATCGTGACATTTCTTTTCTTTAATTGCAGTAACTTAGGCTTGTCTGGAGTTTCACTTTTTTCGGCACCATATCCTGGTCCAAAATTCTTGCCTTAGAATAATTTTATCTCATAAAATATTCTTACGTGCAAATTAAGATTCATTATGCCTCATTAACTGCTACTTTGAGATATCAAGATATGCCCAATAATATATCCCATGAACTTCTTCTTTAGCCACCTTAGTTTTGAAGACTTTAGTCCAACCAATAACTATTGTTGATGACTTAATTATTCCATTAAGTCACATTATGTTGCCATTCATAAATAGTACTTTTTTAAGTAATATATCTTAATGACTAGACTCTTAGTCATGACAATTATACAATTCACATGATCTCTTACTTTTCTTACATAAAAAGTAAGTATGCATCGATTTCAATTTGAAATCACACATTGTCCTTATGGCATTTTCATATATCATGTGTCATTTTATTAGGAATCGAGAATCCTCATAAGACCATCTTTCATGTATACTATGAAAGTATTCTTGTCATTCTGCTCTCACACTGTTCGAAAATTTTCGCATATGCCTTATAATTTGCATTTTCTTCGAAAAATTTTAGAACATAAAAATGAATGACATTGATTGATATCTTAGCTTTCTAAATTCGAAAGCTATCAATATAGACTATATATTGTCTAAATTTTTTTAACATAAAAAAGTTGATAAGTTTTGATTCATTATCAGATTACATACTTAGACTTACGCTAAGTATAACACTGTGTGATAAATTTTATTTTGTGTATGTATGCCAAAATAAATAAAGTGTTATTTTATTCTTTTTGCCTAAAAATAAGATAAGTATTTCTAATACTTAATAAAAAAATTTACTCAGCAATATATAAGTATATTAATTGTACTAACATTAAACTTCATTTTTAAGTAACTTCTAATGTGAACAACTTTAAAAAATTATTCATATCTAAATGTAATATTATATTTTAAGTCATCAAAGGCTGTTCAGAAATAGTGAATACATAAATTGTAAAATGTTGCCCAAAAAAAAATTCTAAACAAAATTATATAGTAGATATAAAATTTAACTTCATATATTTAACAAATAAAGATTATATATATATATCAATTCATGAAATAATATATTTTGTATGTTGCACTTACCAAAGTTTTAGAGAATAATATTTTAGTAATACTAAAAAGATATAAAAAATAATAGTATAACTAGTAAGAATAATTTTCTTATGGGCTTTGAGTAGGGTCCTCGGCATTGCCAAAGACAAATTAATTCCTTCCCTTTTTATAATAAAAATTGGACTAACAGAATAGAAGAAATGATTAGATGGGCTTTACCAATTAATTTTGTTCTTATTGTGCACAATAATAATAAAGAGATATGAATTCTGATTGTGGTAAAGGATGACAGTTACCGTAACGATTAAAAAATGGCATAAGCTATGCAGCTATAAAATTAAATACAAACGTTTTCAGTGAAATAAATGGTAATATAGTTTTTTAAATTGATAGCAATAACTAATGATGCGTGTAAAGAATAACAAAGTGACAGATATAATGGCCTAAAATAAATTGGATATGTAGTGAAGCTTAAACGCATGAGTTTATGGTAACATACAGACGATACATGGCAGTTTCTAAATACAGAAAAATAATTGATTGCAATGCCTTCAGCAGTAATCCATCAGAAATTGATGGCAGCGGATGGGAACTTCCTAATAAAAAAGATTTTGATGGATATTAGCACTTGATCTCACCTATCATTTTCTACGGTAAATTTGATCTCATGTATCCTAAGAGAATTATCACTATTATAATCTTGCTAGCTTTTAATCGAAATATTCATTCAAAAAAGATTTTGAAGGAGATTGTGTTCCAAACCTGATTCGCCCAAAAGAAAAGAAAGAAATGAACTATATATTAAGGAATCCTCATGGCGTTTGATCTACTTGCGGAGTCATCACGAAAAGAAACATGCAATGCGATGAAAATTCAAAATGTGATGCCCATGAACAATTCGCGTACAAGAATTTTCACAACGAACGAAGGAGGTGCTGATCTCGGCACTTGGGTTGGTTGTCGTGGTTATTTGGAAACGACCACCGAGCAAAGAGGAGCGTGATCGTCAAACATTCGACAATGAAAGAAAAATTGGCGAAAAATATTTGGGGATCATCCAGACGTAGCATCATCTTGTTCGACATCAAGCTATAGCGGTTTGTGTCCACTACTGTTCGTCCCCCTACCACGCCCATCTATAATGACCAAATATGACCGTTACATAATGACTCATGTTTATTATAATTATCATTTTCTTAATTATCATAACGGTCATATATCTAATAGGCGTGCTTCATTAGGTTAAGGTTAATGAGTCATTACACAAAATTTGGGTACGAAGAAATCCTACAAAGCACGAAGAAAAGATCCAAATGTTTCGAATTTGGAGGAGATAAGAAGAGTACAAAGGGTAGCGAAAATTCTAGTGAGGAACCAACCGTCAATTCAGGAATGCAGTTTGAGGATCATCACTTGGAGTGCTACTCTATTTGCAGAATGGGGTGCTCACCTTCAACCCTCTGGTGATGATGTCAGAACACATTGAGAGTAGAAGATGAAGAGTATAATCATGAGCCAACAACCTTATTCCCTAGAGTAATGGTCACAAAGGAAAGGAGTAGATCCAACGATTACGAGCTCCGTGATGGGGATTAATATCGTCGAGGTCCTTGTTTGGAGAAAGAGATTGGAACTTCTTTAGAGACTTAAGGCTGATATGAAGATGATAGGATTTGGAAATGACTTCTTCATGATCGAGTTTCAGAGGATGCCACCGCATTATCTCGTGGTATGTGGATGATTCTAGGATACTAATCAATCTGGGCTCCAAGGTTTAATCTAGAGAATGCAAAGTCAAGAAGATCTTGGCTGTGTACGTATTCCATTCTTTCCAGTTGGATACTATAATGAGGAATGTCTATATCTAATGGGAGATTGTCTTGGTAAGCTTCATAAGATCAACTACACCATAGTGAAATAGGAGAAGGGCAATGTTACATGTATATGTGCAAAAATTAATTTCAAGGAGCAATTAATCGCAAAGTTTGAACTATGAAATGATACTTTTTTTTTGCGTTGAGTACGAGGGTTTGGAAAACATTTGCTTTCCTTGTGGACGATATGGTCACCTAGTTGAAATATGCAAGGAGGGAAGTATTTGTGAAAAGATGGGCTCCAACAATTGTCATATAAGGTGATGACATAAACAAGATGTCAGCAAATCCATATGGTCCATGGATGATGGCAAAAATTAAGGAGGAAATTGCATAATGACGACGCTATTAGTGGAGAGGAACATGAAGGTATTTCTAACGAAAACAAAGGAAGTTAATCTATACCATTTTAAACCAGAGACTATAAAAATCAATCGGGCCACAAATATGGGAAGAAGGACCCAGGATCATGACTAGAGATGAAGGGCACAATGGTTCTTGAGGAGGGTGATTGGATCTGATAGAAGATAGGGATCTACAAAAGAAATTATTGAGTACCAATGCGGGCAAGCACTTGGAGAGGATGGATTGCATGTTGTGTTCTCAGCACAATTTGAATAAAATATGACCCTCTATGTATAGATACATTAGAGATATTATGAAGAGCAATCTATTAGTAGAAGAAATTAATGAAAGGCTGCTTATGCACATACGATCATACCTATGGTGGAGAAATTTAAAACTTTGCATTAGTTCATACCAATTAATTTATGTAATGTATCTTACAAATTGGTATCTAAATCAATTGTGAATATATTACAAAATTTCATGTGTTGATTTCATGAATCAAAGCAATTTTGTTCGAGGGAGGCAAATACAGGATAACATGTAACACAAGCATTCACACTCACCATGGGGAAGATGAAAGGAAAGAAATCATTTATCACTATCAATGTTGACTTAGAAAATCAAATAACCATCTAGAATGGGGATTTATAAACAATACACTTTAGAGTGCGAGAATCTCAGATAGTCTAAGGAGTGTTATTATACAATGCACTACGACATCTAAGATGCAAATTATAACTTCCCCGAAATCTAGTCCCAATTTAGTGGTTGAATCATAAGCAGAGCTACATTTGCATAATTCTTCTTAACCTAATTACATATAACATCACAACAAAAACACAATAATAAAGAAAATAAATAACATAGAACATAGTGAAAGACTTCATAAATATATACATTTCAAAATAATATCACTAGCTCACCACATGGCTTCTAACAACATGTCACCCAACATAAGGTTCGACATAATACAAATAACATAAGGAATTTATATCAAAGTCTACCACTCAATGCTTATAGGCCATACATACTTAACTTATATAAGAGTTCAACATCATAATAAAATATTATATAAGATAACTTGGACCATGGGTCTCACATGTCCATTCTCGTTGTCATGATGTCATCACTGCTGACCCTAAGCATCATCTGTACATGTTCGAATCCATGGAATACAAGGAATTTCCCCATTAAAATATGTTCAGACTCATGCATGCTATGCCTATAACATAATTTTTGCATGTCAAGATATATGAATTGCAACATCGTAGGGACGTAAAAAACATGCATGCTATGAGTTATATGTGCACTCTATACATCATGACAAGTTAAAATCATCATGTAACATCATTAACATTGTCCTAAAGCATATCATGAATTTATCTTGCTTAACTTTAACATCTTCATTTATAGCATCATATGACAATAGAACATTCATTTGCATATCTTTAGATGCATATATCATCATCTTCATCTTTATGTTTCAAATAATTTAATCTTAATCAACTTATGTGACTTTCATCATCTTTTCAACTTTTATCTTTAATTAGATAGCCTCATATCTTAATGATTGAAAAATTCATGTTGGTTCTTCGATCTTTGGCTAGGTTGGCCGGGATCTCTTTGTCCCATTGCACCCCCACCCTTAGGTGAAGTCTTTGTCTTCCAAGGAATTTGGCATTAGCTAGTGTCGCCTTTGTTCCTCTCATTCGAATGACAACAATAAGACACCTTCATCAATCCATCTTTTAATTATATTCATTAATACATACAATCACTTAATACATGTGGTATGTTTTAATCTTAATTAAGATTATCCATGCATAAAATTTTTGAAGTGTAAACAATCAACATAACATAGGCTTTCTGTGCATTGGTCATGACCCTGTCAGAAAAAGTTATGGTCATGTCAGTACTTAGGAACGCCCATGAAGTCACGCTTTCACAATCATTAGGTCAACTTTTGGGATTTGATTGGTCACGACCATGCCAATCCCATGGAATGGTTGTGCCCTTAGCCAGCTAAATATCGCAGACGTTTCGATCGAGTGGCCGGTCGACAAAAACTACGTTTGGATGACCCATCCGGTTGACCGATTCATCGATCGAATTAAATTGTCATTTTCCCTCTAGAGCGGTAGAACCATTGATCGACCGGCTAGATTCCTTTAAGGTCAGGGCGTGGCCTCACTAAGGTCCAGGCCATGCCATGTGGAGTCACGGTGGTGCCCAATTGTGAGGCCATTTCACGTCCAAGAAGATGGGTGTGACCACTCTAAGGGTCACGATCGTGCTTTGGACATCATGATCGTGCCCCGAGAAGCAGCCGAGTTTCACTTGTGTTTACCCCATTTTTCCCATTTATATTCTTACATAATCAACTTTATGACATGAATTCATCTAACACCTGAAATACACATTTGCACTAATCATTATAAGATTCATATCATAATATTTTCAACACAATACACTAAGATAATGAGGAAAACTATCATGAGTCACAATCACATTCTTGCTAAAAAAAGTTAACCATTTCAACAAGACTTAAGCATAAATAACATGAAACATATGGTTCTAATTAGGATTATCAATGTAACATTAATCATAGAAGAATCATGAAGCAATGGAAAGACATCATGCAAAATCCCTAATCTTATCATGTAAGAAGACCTAGTGTGGTCATCAAAGCCCTTAATCCAATCACACATGCAACATTAAGAATGTAAGGATTGATTAGGACTTGGATCCCCCAAAATATACTTTTGGATTTAAATTAAAATCTTAAGCCTAATCTCTTAATTCCTTTTTCTTCCTTCCTCTCCTTAGATGTGGCAATTACCCCCTTCTTCCTTCCTTGCTGAAATGAACAGCTCCTCCTCTAGTTCTCCTCCAATGTTGTTGTTGTCCAGGTGAGCTTAGGGGGTGAGTTTTGTCCCTTCGTGACTGCTGGCCCTTTGTTTCCCCCTCATATTCTAATGGCTGCCCCTTGGAGGTGAGTAGGCTGAGGATGGTTGTTGGTTGAAAGAAAATGTCTCTTCTCTCATTGCTGTTGAGTATGAGAGGAAGTGTGAGAGAGGAAAAGAGAGTGGACTGGTTGGGTGTTAGTTGCTATCACTCCATGACTGCTGATGACCTGAGAGTGTGAGTGAGGGTGGAAGCTTCTTGGTTGCTTGGAAGTTGGAGAAACTCGCTTGGGTGCTTCAGGTTGAGTGTGGAGAAGGGAAACATGAGGGGCTAGGTGAGAGTGGCAAAGGATTTAGGGGTGTAAAAAAAAAAGGTTGGTTTCTTATTTCGAGTGACCAAAGCACCCCTCTAACCATTCCCTTTTAAGGTAATTATAATGTATTTCAAGTTTATTCCTCAAAAAATTAATCTCCTCAAAAAATTCCTTTACTTTTAGGATTATTTTTATCCATTTCCACAAACTTTATCACGAGTCCAAATTACTCTTAAGATTTTTACTTTTGAGGTTAACTTGATCATTTCATTTTTTGTTATTTTATTTTTATTCTTTTTTAGGATGTTACACAAATATTGTGAAATGAGAAAATGACAGAAGTGATAATTTAAACCTGGCAGAGAGATCTATTGTCACCTTATATATTTGTGCTCTGCATCGAGAGGTTAGTTCACGAGATTAGTGAAGCATGCATATGTGGATCTTGTAAGCCAATTAAAGTAGGGCGTACCTGCCCTTACATATCCCACTTGTTTTTTGTAGACGATATCTTGTTGTTGGCTGAAACTTCACATGCGCATATCAACACAATTTGTGGAATATTGGAAGATTTTGGTTGAGCGTATGGATGCAAACTTGCAAAGTAAGTTTAAATAAGATTTTCGGGTAAATTACACCAAATGCCCTTCAACTTTAAGGTTTGCTCAACGATATCTCCAACTTCATTTTGTATCACAGATGTCCTTCATCTTTTAACACATTTCACCCGATATCCTCTTTACCTGGGATAGCCGATTTTTCGGTTTTTCGTCGACGTGACATCCACGTGGCCATCTCCTCTCTCCTTCACACAAATAGTCGTCTGACGTGGCATGCTTCGACGTGGCACATAAAATTACACCAATGCCCTCCAACTTTAAGGTTGACTCAGCGATACCCTCCAACTTTACTTTGTAACACAAATGTTCTTTATTTTTTAACACGTTTCACCCGATGCTTTCTTTACCTGGACAGTCAGTTTTCTGATTTTTCGTCGACGTGGCGTCCACGTGTCCATCTCCTCTCTCCTCCACGCAAATAGTCGTTCGACGTGGCATGCTCCTACGTGACACATAAAATAATGTCCTCCAACTTTAAAGTTTGCTCACTAAATGCATATAAAATTACATCAATTTGGGCAAAGATGACAGCGAACGAACACAAAAGATGAACGATGAAGGAGGAGAACGACGAAGGAGAGCGATCGACGAAGGAGTGCGAATGACGAAGGAGAGCGATCGACGAAGGAGTGCGAACGACGAAGAAGGTTTCATGCGAACGATGGCAAAGAGGAAAATAAGAAAATAATTTAACAGTGAGTGCTTACAGTAAGTAAGATGGTTTAATATGTGGTGCCACATTTGATGACTATTTGCATGGAGGAGAGAGGAGATAGCCACGTGGACGTCACATCGACAAAAAATTAAAAAACCGACTAGCCTAGGTAAAGAGGACGTCGGGTGAAACGTGTTAAAAGATAAAGGGCATTTGTGTTACAAAGTAAAGTTGGAGGATATCGCTGAGCCAACTTTAAAGTTGGAGGACATTGATGTAATTTTATGTGCCACGTCGGAGCATACCACGTCAGACGACTATTTGCGTGGAGAAGAGAGGAGATGGCCACGTGAACGTCACATCGACGAAAAATCGAAAAACTGACGATCCCAGGTAAAGAGGACATCAGGTGAAACGCATTAAAAGATGAAGGATATTTATATTATAAAGTGAAGTTGCAGGGTATCACTGAGCAAACTTTAAAATTGGAGGGCATTTAGTGTAATTTATCCGATTTTCTCGAGAATTATCTCTAGTGACGAGAGAGACCACATAACTCAAACCTGCGGATATAACTACTAATCGGAGTAAATACTTGTGAATACCTATAGTAGATGGTAGGGTCAATAAAAGTTTATTTGTGGACTTTCTTGATAGAGTCAAGAGTCGAATTACACACTGGACAAGAATCAACTCTTTCATTGGTGGGGAGGATCACTTTAGAAAGAACAATTCAAGCTATTCTAATGCAATGCATGAAGTTATCGGTTGTAGTGTGAGAGGAATTGGAAGGAGGTTATTTTATTGCAACTTTGTGTGGGGGATGCATTTGGTAAGTTGGTAACTTTAACTCAATCAGTTGAGTGTGAGGGACTGGGCTAAGAAGAATGAGTGTGATGAATGATGCATTATTATTGAAGATATGATGGAGAATTATCTCAAATCCAGCTTCATCGTATCTCCAAAGAAAATATCAAAATAGATTTAGGGGACTACAACTAATTAATAGGAAACATTATCAGAAGGCGGTGGTGAGGGCATGGAATAAAAGGTTAACACAAATGTTAGCCATCACAATTAGAAATGGGAGGAGCACAAAGCTATGGCTGGATAGCTGGGCGACAGGAATAGGAGCCCTTAAAGAATCATTAATCAAGCATCTTCCCAAAGCATGCATCTCGTCAACATGTCTGTCAAGAAAGCAGCAATGTAGAATGACCAATGAATTGAAACATTGGAACTTTAGGGAGACACTCAATGGCTTCAACTTACGATGGCAATAATCAAAGTCTGAAAGATAATTTCGTCATGGCGCAACGGACAAACAATTAGGTGCTTCATTTGACTAGTTAACGTCACTACAAAAAAATTAAAATTTTTCGACGAATTATTTTCGACGGAAAGAAAATTAGCAGGGACGCCTTCCATTTAATTCAGATAAATATGAAATTTTTGACGAATTATTTTCGACGAAAAGAAAATTAGCAGGACGCCTTCCATTTAATTCATACCCAGGAATTGGAGCAACCTCTCTTTCTTTCAGGGTGAAATTCACAAATGGATCCTCACCGACTAGCAAATACAACAATGTATCACATGTTACAAGACTCGTAACTGATACCAAATGCCTCATTCCCAATTGGCAAAATATTATCACACATGACCATAGGAGTTGGGGTAGAGTGAATAATAGCTCATCACCGTTTAAATAAAGATTTCGAGTTCGAATCTTTATGAATGTAGAAAATTTTTATCGGGAGTCTCAGTTGTCATAGTCAAACATATTATTCGGGCGATATCAGAATAGTTGGATTCGATGATGGATCGAAACTCCAATTTATGATCAGTGTGTATAATTTTTAACGTTAGGATTGGACGATCGGCACTGTCCCGAACACTGGGTCCCAATAGAAAAAAAAAATCACACATGTTTCGAGAGGAGAATAATAGTGCGGACTCACTTACGGGGATGACGATGAATGTTCCTCTAGGCTTGTGTCTTCGTCACCGGACTTAATTGTATGTACTCTTACATGAGATTTGTATAGCTTCAATTTCTAACTTTTATGTTCGAATTTTCTTCTTTTTATTAATATAGGCCTCCGGCCTCTTTTTCATACCGAAAAAAAATTAAGTGGGACGATACGCCGCCCATACAAAATATTTTATAGACTTCTATTGTTTATTTATTTTTATGTCATTTGTTTTTTTCTCTCAACTTTCTCTCTCTTTAAATTTATCTTTTAATTATCTCTTATTAATGATGTCTCCTATGTCCTCAATTAAATAAATTCCACAACAAATTTAGAGCAAATTGTTCTAACTTGAGATTGTTGGTGCAGAAAGAAAATAAAACGAAACATGACTAACCAAATATTTTGATCATTCGACACAAGCGGCGCTGTTCCAGGTGTGGCTACACACACCACCACACCACCCATTGAGCCTTGCGACACAACACGTCTCTGTTCCAATCTCCACGTGTGCCCCTGCATGAGAGCAGCTCCTCTTCCTCATCCTCACCTCTCCCTTCGTTATATTATAAGTGCCCTGGGTTTGATTTGATATATGTACAGTTATACACCGAGATCAGTCATCTGCTGCTCGATATTGAGAGAGGGAGGAAGAGAGATTAGAAATCAAAATGGCCGCCACTCATACACACGTCGACGTCCCCGGCGAGCCCACCCAAACCGGCACCGCCCTCCTGGAGTCCGCCACCGCCACCATTCAAGGCTTCGACCCCATCAGCAAAATCCACCAGCACCTATGCGCGTACGCAAACCCTACAATTCCCAGAGCTACTTCTCCTTTGCAATATGATATATGATTATTATGCACCGAGTTCGTAGTTAGACCGAGTTCGTAGTTAGGATATATATGGTACGTAGTGCGTGTTAATTAATCTACTTATTTGACGTAGGTTCCACTGCTACGGAGACGACCTGACCCGGCAGGTGGAGGCGCACCACTTCTGCTCGCACCAGAACGAGGACATGCGGCAGTGCGTCATCTACGACGGGGACGGACCCGACGCGAAGCTGATCGGCGTCGAGTATTTGGTGTCGGAGGCGCTGTTCCTGTCGCTGCCGGACGACGAGAAGCGGCTGTGGCACTCCCACGAGTACGAGGTGAAGAGCGGCATGTTGTTCATGCCGCGCGTCCCGGGCCCCGTCGAGCGCCGGGACCTCGAGAAGGTGGCAAAGACCTACGGGAAGACCTTCCACTTCTGGCAGGTCGACAGGGGCCACGACCTCCCGCTCGGCACCGCCCAGCTCATGATGGCCTTCACCCGCGACGGCCAGCTGCGCCCGGAGCTGGTCCAAGGTATGCACGCACTTGGAACGCCGTGGTTAAGTAATTAGTTCACTGCATTTTTTTTCTGGTGTTCTTGCATGATCGAGGGTTTGCGTGTGCATGCATGGATCGGTGCAGACATAGAGAAGAGGTACGGGGTGTCGTTTGAGAAGGAGAGGCGGAACAGGGAGTACATGAGCGGTCCGGACCACGGGATCCATCCGCTCGCCAACGGAGCAGGAAAAGGGCAGAGGCTCGAGCTGCGGGAGGTGGACCTCCCGCCGGCCGGTTCCATGCCAAGGGTGTTCGTCTGAGCTACGAGAGCCGGTGCGTGAATGCATGCATGCATACATGAACTCGAGCACCAGTTGTAACTTGGATGGTGTTGTGCACCCTACCACTTTCTTAGATGTGTAAACAAAAACTTTTGATGTGAAGCGAGTTTAATTATCTGTTCTACGCGTATAAATTAATTATTTATTAAGTTATGCAAATTAATTAAAAAGTGTTTTTGGACTTTGGAGGAAATACTGACCCTTAAACGAACAAAGTTGGGCCTCTTAACATAGAAGCTAGAAGCCCAAGAGAACATGCCCATTTTAGTATCTGAGGGGGGCAAAAGGAAAAATAGAGCTACTAGTTAACTTGTCCACTTGTAGTGGTGATTTATTAACCATTCTAGGGACACGGTACTGACATGTGATAAATAAAAGTCATTGAACACCCAGATGATGCATCATGTGCTTCTTCCCTCATCCTCCATTTTGTTCTTCAACAGGTGCTTCTACACATTATATTATTACGAGTTCGTGCCCTCATTTCGTCGACTACTTCAAGGCTTTAAACTAATCACAATGATTACTTGCTAATTGCGAGATTCGACGAGCCCCCTTGAAACAAACATAATTTTCTGTGGAATGTAGCCGAGTAATCTGAGTTCGCAGACGTGTATAAATCACAAAGACGAAGAAAAGAATCAATTGAGTGGAACTAACTTTCTACTCTTTTCCATGTGCTATTTTTATTCAGCAACTCCCACAAGCAAAAAGATGGTTGACTTTCCATAGAACAACGTTCTTTTCTTTTTTTTTTTCGTAGATCCCCCTCCAATCATTCGATTAGATTCTCCTGTTCCCTTTGAGCTGGTTCTTGTCCATCGAGCCACGATATGCTAAATAATAGTACCTGACGTGCATTTGGCGTGCAGATTCTTCCTAATCGATCTAACTTCTGATAAATTGCCGGTTCCCGCAGCTCAAATCATGGTTTTGGGCCTCAAAATTAAGCTTAAATTAAAGAGATCTAAAACAGGAAGTAAAATAATACAATGGATTCGTTCAAATATCTAAGACTCTGCAATTATACTTCTAGGTACAACGGAAATTCGTACTTTTTTTTCTTAGTTATCACAAATCCAACGATGTAATTATCTAAAAAATTAATATAATGAAAGATGATTAAACATACAATCCGAGCAGTTTTGGGGAGCTTCTGCTTGGACGTAAGAATATATGTACTCCACAGTCATATTCTTTTTCCTCATTTTTCCACCTAACGTAAAGCCTAATCTAAGCAAAGATCCAAAGTCAAATATTCCATCCACGCACCACCACTGGACCGAAGAAAAGAGGACGGTATCCATCTCACTTTTTCTACGTTTATATATATAGTCGTAGTCTTAGTTTGAGATTACAAGCCTTAAAGATATTTTAAGTAGGTTTTTTTTTCGCTCACATGATATGAGATCTATTGGTATCAAAGGCAAAGACAAATTTTCTGACCAACGCAACTACTCAAGATTGATCTCAGACTACTAATCCGTCGACCACTTAGAACTGCCTTTCGTTGATTTTTAAGTAGGTCTTTCGATCCCTTATACTTTTTGAAAAAGCTACATTCTCACGTTTCGTTAGTGGTTGACTCATTCATCGCCCTTCCCCCCACCCCCGCCACCACCACTTTAATTATGTGCACTTCAATGTCGAAACTGCGACCTAGCTACATGAATTGCGTCTTATCTACAAACTGTGTAAACTATTCTTCCTCGATCCGTCGTCACAAATTTTAGCCAAAAGGAAAAAAAAAGTTAAAGACTAAGTAACCAAATACGAACTCAAAATCAGAAATTGACGGAGGAGCTACCCAAAAGAAAATTTTGAGTTACCCAATCAAAATGTCACAAACCATTGTGGATCGAGATCATGCATGTCCCGGGCTTGTCAAAGAGTACAAGACACGGCTGACCAAGTCGAGTCAAACCACTTCTCTCCTTTTTATATTTTTCTTTCTCCGTTTATCTTCTTCTTAATAAGATATATTTTGACTGCAATCACTACAAGAAAATGAAAATTTTCCGATTGGCCGTTTCCGTGTTACAATTTATGACGAATTTTGCGACAGAATGCTATACGACGGTTACAACTGTCGGAAATAAAAATAATAAATTATGTAATTTCTTATATTTTTATTTTATTTTTCGATGAACAGGAACGTCGAAAGTTTCGACGGATATCTATCCGTCGTAATTTTCGATGGTCCTAATCGTCGGTAAATAAAAAATAATATAATATAAGAAGTATTTAATTAACATCATTAGCGACAGTTCAAACTGTCGTCATTTTCGATGGTTCTGACCGTCGGTTAATAAAAAATAATATAATATAAGGAGTATTTTATTAATATAATTAGCGATAGTTCAAATCGTCGCCATTTCCGACGGTTCTAATTAACCATCGGTAAGTGAAAAATAATATAATACAAAAAGTCTTTTATTAATATAATTAGCGTCAGTCCAGACCGTCGGTAATTTTAAAAATAATTAAATATCATATTCATATATATATCATAATAATATATATTATTAATATTTGTTAAATTTTCGACGGTCATAGTCGTCAGTAATTAAAAAATCACTCTCCCATTATTTTTTTTCGTTCTTTCCCATCTTTCATCCCATATATAAATATATATATATATATATATATATATATATATATATATGAGGTATATTAGGGTGCATACACAAATTTATGCATGCACCCTACAATCCCACATATCTAATCGTCCGATCAGAATCAATGGTTGAGATCAACGCGCGGTAGGGCGCGGTCTAATGAATTGATTTAAGCCGGTTTGGCGCGGTTTACTGCTCCGGTTCACAACTGCAGTTGGGCGTTCCATTCGGCAACTCATTCTAGGGAAAATGAACTAAGATTCCTCTTTCGCCGCTCTCTTGTTCGTGCGTTCTTTCCTCTCCTGCTCATCCACTCCTTTCTCTCCTGTTCATTCAGCAGCCTCTGCGAGCAGAATGGGCGCTCATTCATCTCCTACTTCCTGGAAGTCTTGCTTCATTGTGTGCCTCTCCCCTCTTGTTCGCCAAAATCTCTCTAACGCAAGTTCTCCCCTCTCTTTCGTCAAATAGTTTGATAGGATCTTATACCTAGTAATAGTAGAATTAGTTTATTTTCTTTAATTAGAATTAGGTATTTACTTCCTAGTTTGATGGCCTAGTTTGATTAGCACTTTAATTATTTACTTCCTAGTTTGAGTAGTACTCTTTTTATTTTATTTCTAATTCTATTAGGACTTGTTTGGGTTACCCTATAAATAGGGCCCCCATTGAAACTCTTTTTAAGCATATATGAGAATACAATCTTCTTTTGATATTTGCTTGGAGCAACTATCTTGGAGGCTTGACCCTCTCGAAGTGGTTTATTGGAGGCTTGATCCCCTTGAAGTGATCTAGTTAGGATCCTAGTTGGATTAGGAACCTAACAATTGGTATAAGAGCTGTTCGATCTTTTTCGGACAATTGTGATATCTCGGATTTTTGGTTGAACTAATAACCTAGTTATCTCCGTCTTCCGCTGTCATCTATTGTATTCCGCTGCCATCTATCGCATCCGCTGCTGCCACTATATCGTCATCACCGTCGCTTACTAATATTCATAATCTAATATTTCAAATGTGCAAGAAAAATCTATGACTTCACAGGATTTATCAACTTCAGAAATTTTAACACTAGCCGATCGTCTTACTCGAATCGAAGAACGATTTCAACAAATTTTACAAGTATTAAACGACGACAAGAAATATCAACGAGTAAACAAGGAAAATCACGTAGAAGATAAGTTTGCAAATATTCAACAATTAAGTACGATCGAGGAGTATCAGACTCGTTTCGAATTATTATCAAGTCAAATTAAAAATTAGAGCGAACATCGATTAGTGGAAACTTTTGTTGAAGGACTTCTCCCCGATCTTCGACGAGAAGTAAAAGCTCGACGGCCCATTACTATAGTTGCTGTTATTTCTTTTGCCCGATGGGAAGAAGAACGTTTAAATGAAGAGAGGCATAGATCAAGTCGACACTTAAACAAATCACTCCGAAGCACAAGTGCAATAATACTTTTATCACAAGTAGAAGAGTCCAACACTTCAGTTTCTTCAGAAATCTTTACTAAAACTTTATCTCAACAAGAAGCGAAGGATATTGAAGACAATTCAACTGAAGTTAAACCTTCAAATTCATCTGCTGACACATCTTTTAAAGATGAGACATCTATAATTCTACCGTCCAATGAGCAAACAACTTTTGAAGAATCTACTACAAAATGCATTATTATCATGCAGTCATCATGTATTGAAGAGTCATATATTAATAAGGACTTATTCATGCTTGACTCAACCTCAAGAAAATTTGAAAATTGTAATGCTCAAAAAGCTCAAGGTCAATTATATTCATGCAGAAAGAATTTGATCAATTTCAAATTCTCTTTCTTCAGCCAATGCAAGCTTGATCCAAAGCTACTAATGTCTAGCCAAAGCTACGTTCTAAAGATGGATCTTTATTTTATTCAAGTTATCAAGAGACTTCGTCTGATCAAGCATCGAAAAGAAAAGTTCTCTCATATGTTTCTGTATAACCTTGAGGAAGTTGTGCTCGGTATTGAGTGGTTACGTACATTGGGAAAATCACTTGGGACTTCTCAAAATTAATAATGAAATTTGAATTGGAAGGCCAAAATGTGATATTAAAAGGAAAACGTTGCAAGGTCAATTCTATATCAAATCATCGCATGGAAAAAATACTTCGGAAGGAAAAAAGGGGTTATATTGTTCAACTCCAACTTATGGGAGTAACACATTTACCGTCAACTGTTGATAATGGACTTGAGCCCTTGCTTTCAGAATTTTCAGATATATTTGCAGAACTAGAAGGACTGCCACATCAACGATCACATGATCATCGAATACCCCTCTTATCAGGCTCTTCTCCGACTAATGTTCGCCATATCGTTATCCTCATTTTCAAAAGACTGAAATTGAAAAAATAATTCAAGAAATGCTTAAAGCAGGAATAATTCGTCATAGTGTTAGTCCTTATTCTTCTCCAGTGTTATTGGTAAAAAAGAAAGATGGTTTATGACGTATGTGTGTGGATTATAGAGCTCTCAATAGAGTCACCATCAAGGACAAATACCCTATTCCAGTGATCGATGAGTTGCTTGATGAATTTGGAGGTGCAAAGTTATACACTAAGCTCGACCTGCGTTCTGGGTATCATCAAATTCGGATACATGAAGCCGATGTGCAAAAGACTGCTTTTCGAACTCACGATGGACATTATGAGTTTTTGGTCATGCCCTTCGGGTTAACTAATGCTCCATCCACTTTTCAGAGCTTGATGAACATCTTTCGACCATACTTACGAAAATTTGTGCTAATATTCTTTGATGATATCCTCATTTATAGTTCATCCTTGCAGGAGCACCTATCTCATTTGAAGATAATTTTTACTATACTTCGGAAGCATAAACTATTTGTTAAGAAATCTAAATGCAATTTTGGTCAACCGCAAGTAGAGTACCTTGACCATATTGTCTCTTATGAGGGCGTTTCAGTGGATCAATCTAAAATTCAAGTAATGCTTGAGTGACCCGTTCCTCATACAATTAAAGCACTTAGAGGGTTCTTGGGCTTAACAGGATACTATCGCAAGTTTGTGAAGGATTATGGTAAGATAAGTGCACCACTGACATCTTTGCTGAAGAATGATTCCTTCAAGTGGAATGATGATGCAAAAAGGGCTTTTGATCAACTTAAGCTTGGTATGTCCACAACCCCAGTCTTAGCTTTGTCAAATTTTGATAAATTATTCGTCATTGAATCTGATGCTTCAGGAGTCGGGATTGGTGCTGTGTTGATGCAAGAAGGACGACCAATTGCATATACTAGCAAGGCTCTGACAAAAATACATCTTAGTTGATCTGTGTATGATAAAGAGATGCTTGTCATTATTCATACTGTCACTAAATGGAGACCTTACTTAATTGGTCATCGATTTCATATTCGTACATATCATAATAGTTTAAAACATATATTAGCGCAAAGAATCACTTCTATGCTATAACAAAAGTGGGTCTCTAAATTATTGGGATATGATTATGAGATTACTTATAAAAGAGGAACTGAAAATCTTGTGCTTGATGCTCTCTCTCGTCTTTCTGAGCATGGAACCTTATCTGCTATATCTATTTTGTCCATTGCCCTTTTGGATTCTATTCGTCAAGAATGGCAAGAAGATGCTGCTATCAAGACCTTAATTCAAAGGTTACAAGATGAACCTCTTTCAGTTTCACCGTATTTTTGGCACTTTAAAAATCTTCTATATAAAGGTAGAATGGTTTTAGTGCCAAACTCAGCTCATAAGTTAACATTACTAAAGAAATTTCATGGTTCCCCAATTGCTGGGCATTCTGGTGTACTTCGCACATATAAGCGTATTTCTCGAGAATTCTATTGGACAGACATGAAAAATGACGTCAAGAAATTTGTTACTGAATGTGATGTTTGCCAGCGTCATAAAGGGGAAACAATTGCAAGTCCAAGTTTATTTCAGCCACTTCCAATTCTTATTAAAGCATGGGTAGATATATCTATGGATTTCATTGAGGGTTTACCCTCTTCGCATGGAAAAACTATAATATTTGTAGTAGTGGATCGCCTTACTAAGTATGCCCACTTTTGTGTCATGTCTCATCCATATACGGCAGTTACTGTTGATAATGTTTTTGTTGAAAATGTTGTCAAGTTGCATGGGGTGCCACGATCAATCGTAAGTGATAGAGACAAAGTCTTCACTAGCCAATTTTGGAAGGAACTTTGTCGTTTACAACAAACTCAATTGACAATGAGCACCGCTTATCATCCTCAAACGGACGGACAAACTGAAGTTGTCAATAGATGTTTGGAATCTTATCTTCGTTGTTTCTCAAGTGATAAGCTTAAAAATTGGGTGAAGTGGCTTCCTTGGGCAGAGTGGTGGTACAACACAACTTTTCACTCTTCAACAAAACTTACTCATTTTGAAGCTATGTATGGATATTCTCCTCCTGCTATTGCCCAATATTCAACAAGCGCTACTACTGTTAATGCTGTGGATATTGAATTACGTGATCAAGACCAAGTACTAAGGCTATTAAAGAATAATCTTACTAGTGCTCAATCTCGAATGAAACAACAAGCTGACAAAAAACGAGCTGAGAGAGAATTTTAAATTGGAGACTTAGTTTATTTACATCTGCAGCCATATAAACAACTTTCTGTTACTGTTCGGAGTTCAATGAAATTAGCACCTCAGTTTTATGGGCCTTATAAAGTTTTGGAGCGAATTGGGCCAGTAGCTTATCGTCTTGATCTACCTTCAACATCTCGTATTCATCTAGTGTTTCATATTTCTTGTCTTAAGAAGAAGCTTGTGAATAATATTTCTGCGCTACATCATCTTCCTGAATTGGATTCAGAAGGCAATGTTCGTGCAATACCTGAAATGGTTTTAAAGCATCATTTTATTCAACAAAAGAATCATGCAGTTACTGAGTGGTTGATTAAATATGAGAATTCGCCAGTTGAAGATGCTACCTGGGAACGTTATCAATCTCTGCAAAGAATGTTTCCTGAGTTTGTTGCTGCTCAGTCTTGAGGACAAGGCTAATTTAAAGAAGGCGAAAATGATAGGATCCTATACCTAGTAATAGTAGAATTAGTTTATTTTCTTTAATTAGAATTAGGTATTTACTTCCTAATTTGATGGTCTAGTTTGATTAGCACTTTAATTATTTACTTCCTAATTTGAGTAGCACTCTTTTTATTTTATTTCTAGCTCTACTAGGACTTGTTTGGGTTATTTTATAAATAAGGCCCCCATTAGAAGTCTTTTTAATCGTATATGAGAATACAATCTTCTTTTGATATTTGCTTGGAGCAATTATCTTGAAGGCTTGACCCCCTCGAAGTGATTTATTGAAGATTTGATCTCCTCAAAATAATCTAATTAGGATCCTAATTGAACTAGGAATCTAACATAGTTTTGCTGCAAGCATTAGATCTGGCATTTTTTTGCCTGCAACACCCTTCTGTCAGGTAACGTCTTCTCTTGTTTCTTCTATTTCTTGTCACTGTATCTTTTTGCCTACAACAGGCTTGTTATGTTTTCCTTTTTATTTATTTATTTATTTTTTGCCCAACAGCTTACTTATTGATTTGCTTCCTTAACTTTTTCATTTTTTTCCTTGCTGCAGAAATCGAGCCGTACACCGCTGTCGGGAACATCGCTAGTGCTAAACACCACAATTGGAACATTAGATCTTTTAATTGTTTTTGTGATATGCTAATTAATTAATGATAAATTTTGTGGTCCATACAAATGTCCCAACAATTGCTGAGCAAGTATGAATTTGTTTCCCCTTTATATGTTCTTGTTGATTCTGAAATGCTTTTTTACAATCAATCGAAGATATCTTCAACTGCAGCCACCAACATCTTTTACATGGTTCGACCATCTTCATGGTTAAGTCTTCAAGATTGCCATTAAAATTATAAGGCAAAGACTTCTGGCACAATCAAACTCAGGTTTAACAGAGGTCATCTAGTCCAAAAAGAAAGAAAAAACAACAACTTGAATATAAACAAAAAGAACCAAAAACAAAAGTACATCGCAAAATCACATAACCCATACAAACACATTTGTATTTACTTCCGTAATAACAGAGGTGACATCCATAATAATAGAGTTGGCATATCAATTGCCATTTAGTCTTTCGTAATAACAAAGCTGCCATATCAAAAATATCATAAATAGAATGTCATAACAGAGCTTCCATAATAGATGTCATATGCCTCACATAACACATTGGCTACACTATCATTTAGTGTTTCATCTAAATAATAGCCTCATTACAAATGATAATGGATTAGGGCTGAGCACGGGTCGGGCCGACCCGGACCGGCCCGACTCAGAAAATCGGGTAAATAACCCGGCTCGGATTAGATCCGGGCCGGAATCGGATCCAAATCTTAAAAAACCCGACGGGTTTGGGTCAGGACCGGGTTTGCCATCTCAATACCCGACCCGAATCCGACCCGGGTTATTTGTTCACTATATAATCCAATTTCACCTTTTTTTTCTCATTTTCCCCTCTCCCTTTCTCTCTCCCACTGTCTCTCCGTCTCTCGCCCTCAGCCCCTCTCCCTCTCTCTCACACGGGCTGCACGACGATGGCGGCAGCGCAGCGACCCCGACCGACGACTCCGACCTCCCTCTCCTGACTCCCCCCTCTCTCTCTCTTCTCGGTCACCAGGGCCGAATCGGCCGCCAAGCGCCGGATCTGGCGCCTAGCGATCGGATCCGACCGCCAGGCGTCGGAACTGGCACCTGGCGGTCGGATCCGGCCGCCAAGCGTCGGAACTGGCGCCTGGCGGTCGGATCCAGCCGCCAAGCGTCGGATCGTGGCACTTGGCGTCGTATCCGGCCGCCTGGCGCCTGACGGTCGGATCCGGCTGCCAGACGTCGGATCTGGCGCCCGGCGGTCGAATCAGGCCGGTCGGCTCTGGCGCCGGATCCGGCCGCCTGGCGGTCGGCTCTGGCGCCGGATCCGGCCGCCTGGCGGTCGGATCTGGCGCCTGGCGGTCGGCTCTGGCGCCGGATCCGGCCGCCTGGCGGTCGGATCTGGCGCCTGGCCGCCGATCCGGCCGGATCTGACGCCTGGCCACCGATCCCGCCCCGGATCGGCCCCTAGTTGAGCCGCGGATCTGGCCAGCGTCCATCATTTCACGTTTTTCGATGATTCCCGGTGGCAAACCCGGTAACATTCCCGAATTTTCGGGTCCGACCCGGAACCGGATCCGGCCGGTTTCGGGTCCGGTACCGGGTCGAAAATTTTTTTACCCGGCATAATCCAGGTCGGGACCGGGTCCGCTTAGACCCAGACCCGAACCCGGATTTGCTCAGCCCTATAATGGATCCCATTAACAAAGACAAGTTCATCTGCATTTGTCCTCTTCAACTGTTGTCTTCCTTCTCTATTTTTTTTCTCTTTTCTTTTTCTGCAACAAGGAAAAAAATGAGAATGTTTAAGGAAGCAAATCAATGAAAAACATTTAAGGTCCGGTGGCAAAAAAATAAAATAAATAAAAATAAAAAAGTTAATTAGAGCATGCTGCAAGCAAAAAAAAATCAGTTACATGAAGGAAAACAAAAAAGAAAAGAAGATGCTGCGAGCAAAAATGGCAATGACATGCTTGCAGCAAAGAGATTTGGCGAATGACGGAAGAACTTGCAGCAGAGAGACTTTGGTGAACTAGAGGGGAGAGACGCACGATGGAGCAAGAATTGCTGGAAGTAGGAGAGGAAGGAGCCCAATGTTGTCCGATCCTGTTCGCAGAGGCTGCTGCACAAATAGGAGAGGAAAGAGCAGGAGAGGAAAGAGCACACAACGATAGAAGAATCGTAGTTCATTTGCCCTAGAATGAGTTGCCGAATGGAACGCCCAACTACTGTTGCGAACCGGAGCAATAAACTGCGTCAGACCGCCTTAAACCAATTAGCTAGACCGTGCCCTATCGCGCGTTGATCTCAGCCATTGATTCTGATCGGACGATTAGATATGTGGGATTGTAGGGTGCATACACAAATATGTGTATGCACCCTAATATACCCCCCCCCCCCCCCCTCTCTCTCTCTCTCTCTCTCTCTATATATATATATATATATATATATATATATATATATATATATCCTCTCTCTCCACTCTATTTCTTTCTCCCCTCACTCCTCTCTCTCTCCTTCTCCTATTTTGTCGGCGACGCTCTCTCTCCCGGACGACGCTCTATCGCCGGCGATACTCTCTCTCCCGGACGGCGACCCTCTCTCTCTCGAATCTGGCTGCGGGGGCCAGATCGGCCGCGACCGCCGGATCGGCCACCTGGCGGCCGGATCTGGCCGCCTCGCAGTCCGATCTGGCCGCGAATCGACCGTGGGGGCAGATCGATCGCCGGGTGGCCGGATCCTGTGGCTGACGGCCGGATCTGGCCGCTGGCTGCCGGATCCGGTTGCTAGTGGTGGGCTAATTTTTTTATATTATAAAAATTCTTTGTGACTGTTATTTTTCGACGATCTCGTCCGTCTCTCGATCGTTGAAACTTTCGACGGTCTTCGGATCCGCCAAAAGTTTCGACGGTCGCAACCGCCAAAAGTTTCGACGGTTGCGACCGCCGGACATTTGTGACGGAACTATCGACGAGTTTTTTCTGACCGTCGCAATACGATTTGCGACGACCATTTTTTCGTCGAATCGGTTCCGTCGAAAATCGTAATTTCCGACGGTTTTCGGCAAAACTGACTGTAATTTGTATTTTTCTTGTAGTGAATCATGGGGTTCCACTTCCATTGCATAAACTTCTAAATTATCTCTCTACGGAGGTTATTTCCACCGCCTAATCTTAACAATAAAGCAATATTATATTTAAAGCTTTTATGTTTTTTCCGATGCTAATTAAGTCAAACAGAAAGGAAAAAGGGAAAAATAAATTAGAAAATATGGAGGTGTATAAGAGTATATTGATTCGAAGGTGATGCATGAGGAAACTAATTGTTTAATTAACTTGTAAAGTGAATTATAATACAATGACTCAATTAGCTAGACGGTTCAAGATAATAAATAAGATAAGGATTTTGCATAACTAATGAGTGAAGTATATGTAAGTGACTGATGCATAATAATTAAACTGATCCATAAGTGTTTCATATCCAATCTAGGGGAGTCTACTTTCATCAAGTGAAACTATATGAGAAGATGTCTTTTTTCTTTTGAGATTAATATTCCATATGCCAATCACTTTATCTGAGATTATATTCATTAACTTATATTCTTTATCAATTTAAAAATAATAATAATTTTATTAGAAAATTCTCAAGCAAAACTTATAATTTGATCATTTATTTAGAATATTATCAAGCAATAAATAAAATGGTTAATTCCTACGGAAAAATAGAAGGCTATCGATCGACGTCATTTACAAGCAATTAGCCATCATTCTAAAAATTTTCCATCAGACACAAGCGATGCATTCAATTATCTATTTTTTTTTTCAATTAGCCATCATTCTAATAAAAATATTTAATAATACGTCAACAAACTGATCTAGCGAATTAATTAGTTGATAACCTTTATAATTCTATATATGTTTTCTTTGTTTACGAGTCTCGAAACATTTTAACCAACCACTTATTATATATTTAATAATTAATAGTAATAAATAAAACTCGAACCATTGATGAAGAATGTTGAATAAATAATTGAAATTTGATTCACGCTGGATTTTAAAGGACATTACATATTATTATAAGATGTCATTTGATGTGAGATATATAATCTAAATATATTATTTGCTATTTTATTTAAAACTTCAAATGCCCGACACATTACATATTTGTAGATAACACATTATCATTAGCTTTTTTGAATCTTAATCATTACACCATTGATAAGTTAAATATATACATGAGAAGTATTCTTTTTTTCAAATTATAATTTATGTATTACCTTTTGATCAAAATATTCATTCAACAGAATTTTACTTTTTTTTTATATTTCATTAGTAAATAATATCATTCGATCTTATCTTTTATTTTTTTAATCTTATGCGAATAATTTGCTAGGGGTGAAAGTAGTCGGGTCGCGTAAATTTTCAGGTTTTAGGTTTAAAAAATCAATGGTTACTTTTCGAATTAATTTTTAAAATTTTAAAAACTACCCTAAAACTATTTTGAAAAAATAAAAACCACCCACTAGCGAATTATTTTTTTTGAATATTTTTGGGCCCTATTTTTATATAATTATATTTTAAAAATATATTTAATAACTTAAAATTAATATAAAAATATTTAATTTTATATTAAATATAAAATATACTACTAAAATTTTAAAGTTATTAAATTAGAGTTTGATAATGTGATAGAAAAGTATGAAATTTTATAGAAAATATTATACCTATAATAAAAAAATTAATAACATATGTATTAATTATATAAATAAAAAATTATAAATAAAAAAGGGCTTCACGAGTCCTATGATTTTTTTGGACGGGGCTCTAATTTTAGCAGATGAATTTTAATTTATTAAAAATTACCTAAAATCATATTTTGACCCCTAATTTTTATTTTTTCGATTCAATTTTTTCAGGTCAAATGAGTTTTTTGAGTTGGTTGAGTTTTTCTTACCCCCTATAATTTGCGATGTGAACTCTTCTTCTTTTATTTATATATACTTTTTTCCCTTTGCTTACCTATAATAACGTGTGACCAAATTTTAAAATATGTTTTGAGGGTATTTTAGTAGTTTTCTTTTAGTTGCTATCATGACATCAATAATAGTTACCAAATGGTATGAAATGATATTATCAATTGATAATATATTTTGGTGATAATCTACATTATATATATAATATACAAATATGTCGTACTTTATATATATTGATACTTGAACCTAACACTTTTAGAATTGTCCTAAACAATGAAAGACCGTACCAATATCAAAATTGTACTCATATATTATACTAAAATAATACAAAGGCGTCGATTTGAGTTTTAATCTTAAAATGTACACATTATTATATAAAAGTAATAAAATTTGAAAAAGTTAGGAGACGTTTTCTGATGTGTACGTGGGTCCACCTCCACCCCTATATATATAATGCGTTTACTTGCCACACCTCTCTTATATCTTTGGTTTATCTATTCTCTGTCAACTTAATCATTATTTATGTCAATGTCTACTCGTACAACACTTATTTTTTTTTCTAATACATTTCTTCCCCCGATCCACATCTAAAAAGATTTAAATAAAGAGTTTATTTTAAAATAAGATGCACTAATATAATGCTCTAAAATAAGAAAATGGAGATGATGCTCCTAATTGTGTTATTGGGTTTGTCCTTCGTCCATTCCAATATGATAACAAACAAACGGCTCGGTCCGTCCATGAATTATCAGGTACCTATCAAATAATCATTCATTAAATAATGAGCGTCCAATAGCTCTTCTATTAGTTTATTGACAATATTAAGTATACAAATATAAGTAGTTATTATTCATATATATAGTATATGTAACGATAAAATAAATTAGTTAGTTAATAGACTAACACAATGAACAATAAATTAAAGCAATTTACTCATTTTTCATTATGATTTGTTTCATTGTTGTTAGTGTGGCGAGAAAAGAGAAAAAAATGAAGATATGGAAGGAAAATACTTGGAAAAATAGAAAGCTATAGAAAAGTGTGAAAATTGATATGCCATGGAAAACTAATGATATGCATGTATTATTTTGATTTGTTTTAAACATAACAAAAAATGAAGAAAAATAAAATATAAGAAAAGTGAAAAAAAGAGAACATGAAGAATGAAAAAGTAGAAAATAAAAAAAAGTGACAAAGAAATTAAACAAATAAAATAAAAATTACTCGATAATGATCCAATAGACAAACGCATTGGAAAAAAAAATTCGGTGAAGATTCATCCGTTTCTAAAATTATTAGTTTCGAACTAATTCGATATTTAAAAGAATAAAATTAAAAGTTTATATAATGATTCGGTGCCCCGTGTACTAATTTAACGGATCAATTGAATCCGTCCATATCCTGTTACGATTCACTAAAAAGTAACAAGTCGCCCCTCATCATCTTTCCCGCTTTTTATATTTAATATATTTGTATTATCTTGCTTGTGTAAAATCATCTAAATAGCATAATGGACAAGAGAAAAATGCAACCGCCAGTAAAAAATTGACTACGGCCGATTATGGAAATATAAATAATTAATTATTAAAAAAACATGATGATTAATAAATTTGAAAAGGATGGGTTTCGTTTAAATTGTCGTAAATTTGGCCCAATTATTATTTTCCATCATTGGGAAATAATAATAATAATAATAATAATAATAATAATAATAATAATAATAATAATAATAATAATAATAATAATAATAAATGCAACTCCCCAATTGGTACTTGGTAGTATTCCCGCTCCCTTTCGTGGACGGTGGACTCCTCTTTCCATCAGGTCAAACGCTTCCTCCCCTTCCCCCTGTTTCTTCTCCCGTCGCCACCGTTCCGCAGAGTGCGTCGAAGCTATTCCATACTTCGATCAGCTCTCCGGCGACTTTCTTTGTTGTCAGGGATGGAGGTGGGTGACGCGAACTGAGAGCCTCCCTAGTCCCTCCAGAGGCGAATCTTGGCGACGGCGGATGGGGGAGATGGAACGAGAGCCGGTGGAGCTGAGGGCCATCAAGTCCCTGGGCCTCGGGTTCGACCTGGCCAACGACTTCCGTCTGCGCAACGCAAAGGGTTACCCGGGACGCCGGCTGGTGGAGCTGGACGACGCCAACACCACGGACGTCGTGCTCCCGGGGGGCGTCACCATCCGGGGGGTTTCCAGGGACATCGGCTTCGATAAGGGCGACCGCATGCGCTTCCGTTCCGACGTGCTCGAGTTCAATCAGGTGGAGGTCCTTTTCTTTTCTTTTTTGGGTTGGTGTTCTTCGTATCTGTGATTGTCCAGTCTTCGTTCTGTTCTGTCGTGAATTCTCTTTCTTCTTCTGTCTGAATCATCGAAGTTTGTGATGCATGTGTAATTCCATCGTTCAACGAGTAGGCTAATAGGATTCTGATCAGGTGATTAGCAAGTGTCGTATTTGGATAATTGGTCAAATCTTAGTCCATTTTTTATGGCCGACTCAATCAGCAATTGAACAGAAATCGTGGTCGACATGGACACATCAAGTGTTTCAAATTTAGTAGATTAGGTTTTATTCGTGTTTATTTTTTATCTTCTTGCCGAACATGTGAGAAATACTCTGAATGCTCAGTTTCTTTTGTTGTTATGTACAATTCCATATGATGTTGCTAATGTTGATTACATATGGCCTGATGCCAGATGTCTGAGTTGCTCAATCAGAAATGTTTGGTTCAAGGGAAAGTGCCTTCAGGTTATTTCAATTGGCTTTTTGATTTAAAAGGATCGTGGTTGGATGATGCTAAGGAAACCAAGACTCTTGCTTTCGACGGGTACTTCATTTCATTGTACAATTTTCATCTAAGGGCTTCTCCTTTGGTCCTCCGGCAAGAAGTGAGAAAAGCAGTTCCATCAAAATGGGATCCTGCAGCTCTGTGTAGGTAAGTGCTATACAACTTGTAATATGTCATAAAAGGACATAGTGTTGTTTTATTTTCAAGAGGATATTGTCATTTTAGTTCAAGAAATTTGTCTATGCTGGCCAAGATTATCTCATATGTATTATGACATAGAATAGTTAACTTCTTTGCATGTAAACCTCGATAATTGGCATTGATAAAATTCAATCTAGTATTCCTTTTGCAATGATGATACAATATTTAAATATTCTGACTCGACTATTAGTTATCCTATCTAGCTAGTCTAAGATTTATACCTAAATTAATGTTATGCAGAAGAGTTGCTCTCCAAACCAATAGAGATGGAAGCGATATAGAGATAGAGTAGTCTTATAACTGGATGTTGATCCATACTTGATCTTTGTGGCAGATTCATCAGGACATATGGAACACATATTGTCATTGAGATGGCAATAGGAGGGCAGGATGTAATCAGTGTAAGGCAAAGCCCTTCATCGACAATTCCTCCTGCTGAGCTAAAAGTTCATCTGGAAGATCTTGGAGATTTTCTATTCTCCGATGCAAGTAACCTTTCTCCTCTGCATCGAAAAGCCAGAGAAGGAAAGGCCAAGGTGGAGATTAGACTGACCTTTCAGACGTATGTGCTTGCTGGGTTTCTCAAATTTGATTGATTTATTCCTTTAGTACAGGTGCCTGATGTCTTCCTGAGAATCTTGCAGTCAAACAACTTAGCATTGCCTGTCCGGTCAGAAAGTTCAACTAAGGAAGTAAGGCTAACTGACTATGTCTTCTATTTTGGATTTACATTTTCAGATGTTAAAACTGAGATATTGCTATATAAACAGGGACTTACAGTTATGTGTTCGAAGAGAGGTGGTGATGTATATACTTCCAGTCACTCGAATTGGCTACAAACAGTACAGCATAACCCTGATGCCATTATGTTCAAATTTGTTCCCATTACATCTCTTCTAACTGGTGTTCCGGGCAGCGGTTACCTTAGCCATGCCATCAATCTCTATCTTCGATGTAAGTTCACAAATTGTTCTACAAGAATATTTTCTTGGGGAACTTTGTTTTGTTTCTCTTTTTTTTTCATTTAACTAGGATTGAATGCTGTTTATGCTGGAATACCTCGTTAGCTAAGTATTTTGAAACTATCAAGCCAACATCAACATGATATAAAATGTGTAAAGCATTAGTACTGTCTCCATTACTCTTGATGTAATAACTTTCAATGTTTCTGAGGCCTACTAAAATTTTTCCTCTTTTCATTCAGATAAACCTGATCTGGAAGATTTACAATATTTCTTGGAGTTTCAAGTCCCTAATCAGTGGGCACCAGTATTCAATGATCTAGCTCTTGGTCCACAAAGAAGAAAAGCTTCATATCCTCAGCTGCAGTTCAGATTTTTGGGTCCAGTACTTCATGTCAACATTGATCCGGTATTTTATGAAGTAGTTTTACTTTCTATAGTCTTTCTCATGACAAAGAAACTCTGGTTTGTTAAAAGTTTTAGGATACCTCTGCATTCGGCAAGTTATCCCAGTTTGAAATTGATTTTGATAGTCTTCTAGATGAATAATGAAACTTGTTAAGATTCTATCTCCCATCCAGGCAAAACTTCTAATGATCTAGTGATTTTGTATACCTAGAAGAAATACGACACTTTTAAAGGCTATTGTTTTGTGAGGAAAATATGAGAATGGGGTAATTCTTTAGAAATTGTTTCTCCAATAATTTAAATTTCTATGATTAAACCAAGACTTTTTGGTATGCATATGAGCCTGTAGTTTCTTTTCTTGGCAAAACATGAATAGTTTATTATTCTTTTTTCAGAATTCTCATGAGTTAATTTTATGCTACTTGATTAGTAACTTGGAATCATATGACCTCAGGTGACGATTTATCTACCAGTAACTGGTCTAAGATTATTCTTGGAAGGAAAGAAGTGCAATCAGTTAGCAATACATGTGCAGCACCTATCGAGTCTCCCCAGTATGTTCAAATCTTCTAACCCCTCTGTGTTCTCTGAGTGGCAAGACTCCGAACACTCAGACCCAGGATATTTGGAACCTATTCAATGGAAAAGATACTCATGTGTTTGCACCGCGGTTGTAAAACACAATCCAGAATGGCTTAAGAAAAAACCTGAAGGTGTCTTCGTGGTAACAGGTGCTCAGCTTGTCACCAGAGGAAAATGGCCAAAGAAGGTGCTTCATCTCCGTCTCTTCTACACTCACTTTTCTAATTGTACCATTAGAAAGACGGAATGGGCTTGTGCGCCAGCCAATTCTCAGAAGGGAAGCTTTCTGATGACTGTAAGCACAACCCTGAGTGCACCATTCGTGCAGCGGGATAGAGTGGCGGCTCCGAAGCATGAACCTGGACAGCTGAACTCTGGAGTGTACGCTGATGGCCCTCCTGTTCCTGTGCAATTGAGGAAGCTCCTAAAGTTTGTGGATATGGCTGAGGTGGCGCGTGGTCCTCACAATGTACCAGGACATTGGCTGGTAACAGCAGCTAGGCTTATGAAAGAAAGGGGGAAGATTGCCTTGCATGTAAAATTTGCTCTCTTGAACTACTCGGCAGAAGCTGCATGATCAAGTGTTGTACATATTGTGAGTTGAATTTTCTGTATACTATTTTTTCATAGATTGTTAGGATGGTCAAGTCGGTCTGTTTATTGGATGAATAAAGAAAAAAAGAAAGCGTAATGTATATATGACATGAAATTGTTCACGAAGATATCCAACCCCGAGGGTTTTATGCTTCGCACTTTGAACTCTTGGAATTGTTCACTTAGGTTTGATTACTTAGATAAGCTGAATTGTACATCATGTATCAGTTGGACTAATGTGAGCTTGTAGATGTTTTAAGTACATTATCTTCAAATAGAATTTGTTTGACGAGGACAAGTAGTCTATTATCCACAATAAAAAGATTCACTAGCCATGTATTTGTTATTACCATCTTCACATTTTATTTTGTCCACTAAATCTTCTGTAATCCCGGTTGTTAAACCGGATGTGGTAACCTCAAAAGTCAAGATACCACACGTTTAAATGAAAGTTGAGGCACAAATAACTTCGAGATTTAACTGCTAATTTTCTTTACTAGTCATCGTTCCAGTGAGAAAAATCTACTAAGTTTAACGAACAGTAAGAACACGTTATAATAGTATCCCTGTTGAATTTACATGAATAGAATCATAATTTTCTAGAGAGAACCATTAGCATGGACAGCGTGAGACAAACAATCCAATCGAGACAGCTATTTGATGGTGCGATAAGTGGAACATCAAGCATACTTGGCAGTATAACTACTACTCAAAGCAGGACATGAGCTGGAGAAAGAAACATTACAGAATGCCAAATTACTATAGATGCACCACACTTGGAGGTAAAGCAAGGAATGATACAATGTCTGTTGCTTGAATATCCATCACATTGCAAATATCAATTGCATTATGAAAATAAAATGTCCAAATCATGAAGGCAACTACACAGTTCAACCAGACACTTTAGGCATTAAAGCAAAAGGCTAAACCATGAAAAGCAGACACCATTGCAAGCAAATTCACTGGCCACCACGCAGGCGTAGAACCAGATGTAGTGTTGACTCCTTTTGAATATTGTAGTCTGCTAGGGTGCGTCCATCTTCAAGCTGCTTCCCTGCAAAGATGAGCCTCTGTTGGTCGGGAGGAATGCCCTCTTTGTCCTGAATCTTTGCCTTGACATTGTCGATAGTGTCTGATGACTCAACCTCAAGGGTAATAGTCTTGCCAGTCAGAGTCTTAACAAATATCTGCATACCACCACGGAGACGGAGAACAAGGTGAAGCGTAGATTCCTTCTGGATGTTATAATCCGCGAGAGTACGCCCATCCTCAAGCTGCTTGCCTGCGAAGATGAGCCTTTGCTGATCTGGGGGAATGCCCTCCTTGTCCTGGATTTTTGCTTTGACATTGTCAATAGTGTCCGAGGACTCAACCTCAAGGGTGATGGTCTTGCCAGTCAATGTCTTCACAAAGATCTGCATGCCACCACGAAGGCGAAGCACAAGGTGGAGTGTAGACTCCTTCTGAATATTGTAGTCAGCCAGGGTGCGCCCATCCTCTAATTGCTTGCCTGCGAAGATCAGACGCTGCTGGTCCGGGGGAATTCCCTCCTTATCCTGAATTTTGGCCTTGACATTGTCAATTGTATCTGAAGACTCAACCTCAAGAGTGATTGTCTTGCCGGTCAAGGTCTTCACAAAGATCTGCATGCCACCACGAAGGCGAAGAACAAGGTGGAGTGTTGACTCCTTCTGGATGTTGTAGTCAGCCAGGGTGCGGCCATCTTCAAGCTGTTTGCCAGCAAATATCAGGCGCTGCTGATCTGGAGGGATGCCTTCCTTGTCTTGGATCTTTGCTTTGACATTGTCAATAGTGTCTGAGGACTCTACCTCAAGGGTGATGGTCTTGCCAGTCAATGTCTTCACAAAGATCTGCATGCCACCACGAAGGCGAAGCACAAGGTGGAGCGTAGACTCCTTCTGAATGTTGTAGTCAGCCAGGGTGCGGCCATCCTCTAATTGCTTACCTGCAAAGATGAGACGCTGCTGGTCCGGGGGAATTCCCTCCTTGTCCTGGATTTTGGCCTTGACATTGTCAATAGTATCTGAAGACTCGACCTCAAGAGTGATTGTCTTGCCAGTCAAGGTCTTCACAAAGATCTGCATGCCGCCACGAAGGCGAAGGACAAGGTGGAGTGTTGACTCCTTCTGGATGTTGTAGTCAGCCAGGGTGCGGCCATCCTCAAGTTGTTTGCCAGCAAAGATCAGACGCTGCTGATCTGGAGGGATGCCTTCCTTGTCCTGGATCTTGGCCTTAACATTATCAATGGTATCGGATGACTCAACCTCTAAAGTGATGGTCTTGCCTGTCAAGGTCTTGACGAAGATTTGCATCTGTCACCATAGACAGCTAGTTTAGCAAAGCCACTAGCAATCATATGAATGAATGGTATAGGTAAGCATAAACACAAACAGCACAAAAGGGAAACCAGGATGATTTGAATCCTCCAATTCTTTTAGGCATTGTTTCTGACGTTCTTAACATCAAATTTCAAATTAAATCTAGGCCGATGTTAAGTATGTGAGATAAGACATTTTTTTCAAACACACGAATCCAAATGATACCCCATAATTACGGCTAAAAATTTCATTGATGAGATAGAAGATAGGACGACACAGAACAAACATGATCAAAACATCTAGAACCTACATGGCGTTCAAATGATCAAAACAAAATGGAAATTAACAGTAGGATAAACATTTCGAACAATGTTAACCGATATTCAGGATGAAATTGACAAAGTAAATATTAAATCTTGAACAATCGCGCGAAACCTAACAGGATAAAATAAAATCAACAAGCGAGTATACATTATACCAAATACCACGCTTTCCGATCAGAAAAGTGGACTACATGAATCAATGATCTAAGTATCAATTGCAAATTAAAATTACTAAAAGAATCACAAATTCACACATGAATCAAGGGATTCTGAACAGCTGCAAAGGCATCATACAAATTCCACCAATAAGTAAGAGGATCTAGTGACAAAAAGAAGCAGAGAAACAAAAATTGATACCTTTTTGAAGATTCGAGAGGACCGATCGGATTTTTTCCGTAGGCGCAGAAGTAGAGATCGCGATCGTAATTTCTCAAACGAGATGATGGAGACTGGGGAGTAACGCCGGCCCTGGTGTCGTATTTATAGTGTGTGGTTCGCCAGCTGGCTTGCAAATATAGCAACGAATTAGTTGTTGACACGTCAGGAATTTATTTAGAGAGACGTGCCGCAAGAGCCAGATTTGGAAAATTGGACTTGGCTTCGTGACGATAACATTCTAGATTCTAGAAAGTTCCGCCGCGGACTCCAGAAATTTCTTCGAAATTCCAGAAGTTCTCCTAATTGGACGGATTTTTAGTTTACGAGATTTTATTAGACATTGTTTAACAAATCTTCAATAATTTTTTTATTGCCAGATCGATGCTGACCGTCCAAAGCGGTAACAAAAATCATCTAACATGTCGGGCAGTCTAATTAATCTAATAAGATCACCTCCTATCTAATAGTTATAGATGAGGCTCCCAACTTAAGATTATGTCGTTGATTGATAAAAATAAAATTTAACCAATTAAAAAAGAATTTGTTAATATTTTTTTGAAAAATATATTTTTTCAATGAGAACATGGGATGAATTATTTAGCTGTCAAAATATTTGCAATCAAAGTTCCGATTGAATTCAAAGATTTACGAACACTTGAGTTGTTATAACAAAGCGAAACAATTGTCTTTTTGAAGTTGGAACTTGAAAATTCACTTCAATCCTCAATAGAATCTTGAATCGATATACAATCTCATATAATTTTATAGATAAGAGAGAGAAAAGATTCAATTTGTCACACGAATAAAAGATTAATTTGTGAAAGCTCAACTAGGACATTTGTATTCCTCCAAAATAAGAAAGGAGTGTTACTTGTCCATCTCCGATGTTTCTTTACAATGCATCTTACTAACTCAATCAAGAATCTTCCATCATTTCCTCAAACTCGTGTTTGACAACATGAATTTCTCTTCTTATGAATACCTTTTTGACATCTGCATTGCCTACATGGTTCCTCTTTCAAACTATCAAAGTCAGGGATCTCTCTAATTTAAATTTATCACTAGAGTCATGCAAAAATTGTGTGAGAATTCATTGGACGAATAAATGTGATTTTGTTTCTTTTTTGCTATACTAATCACTAGAAAGAGGATTACATCTAGAATGTGAATATGGTAATGTCGCTTACAAAACTAAACTTGTTCAAGCAAAGATTGAATAAGAGATGCCATAGGACCATACAAAATGGATTATAGATTATAAACATTTAGATATGAAATTTTGTATTCGTGAATGTAGTTTTAAGTAAAATAACACCAAAGTTTACTGGATAGCATATTTCTCTAACAAGTAGAAACACATATAGATATGTATGGTTAGGGTGTTAACTTCATACGTTTCGCATGCAACTTGAATTATATGAAAATCTTTATAACAAACTTTTTTATGCCTATTAATTATTAATTGTATTGTAAGCTTTATTTGGATTGAAGGTATTCGAGAAGTGGGGTGAAGATGGATGGAAGTGTTAAAAACTTAAAATCATGTTTGGAGGATTTGATACTATGTTTGGAGGATTTGATATCTTTATATTACTTCAATTAGACACATCATTAATATAAGCTAAGTAATAGTATCTCTTTTTTTAAGAGGGTAAAATTGGATGCACAATTAACAAACAAATATAGCTAACATGTGTTATATTGACATTAGTGTGCATAATACAATTTAACTATGCACAACAAAAATGAGATTAGAGTGATTACTAAAAACATTCAATTCCAATACAACATCAAAGTTTTCAACCGCTTAAGTTATCTGTCTACCAAAATGATAAAATTCTCAAATGATATGAAATCAACATTACCGCTCCATTTTACAGGTGTTGCAATCTAAAAAAGGGGAAAAATGGAAAACAAAGTAACCTTCTTGGCTTTTCAAATAATCATATAAACAAGCAAAAACAAGAGGTTGACAATTCTTGAAATGTATACAGTTATTTCTTTGAGCCATTTTTCTTCAATTCATAAAATCTTTATCACAACAATTGCTTCACCTCAAGTTCAGTTGCAACAAAAAAATTGAAATATAAAGTCTAAATGTTATTGCATGCTAAAAAAAACCCTGCATAAATGTCTCTCCAAATTATAGTAATAAGTAATTCAATCTTATTTTATGAAAAAGAGATGCATCATGATAATGCATGGGCTCACATAGAATGAAAATTAATGTCAAAGATGGAAATGTAATGCAATTAACCTCTAAAACATGTAGGTTAGCCCTCCTAAATATGAGGCAATATCATCATTATAATAAATTAGAAATAGAATTATCATTTAATTTCATCTAAAGAGCAATCCAAGTTACCCAACCATCTCCAAATCCATAGAAGTTCCAAATTCAAGTCAGATGCATAGAAGTTGGAAGATATGATTTTGATTCTTCCATATCCACTCACTTCCACCATCATCTCATTTTCATCATCACGAACATATCACCAATCCATTATCCATCCAAATCATTGCAACCCGGTTAATTAGAAGGCACATAAACAAGAAAATAGTTGAGAAAAGCATAAGCCATTTGTTATATGGATTACGGAAAGAGACAAAATCCATGAGTATGCCAAGCTTACAAGTGATTCAGTGAATTTATGTATATACTAATAGTATGCAAGTAAAAGGGGAGTAAATATTGTAGAAAATCTTAATAAACAAATAACATGTTACATGATACTTATGAACAAAATAAATGTTACATACTCTTCCACCATCACAGACACCTATTAGGAGGAAAACTTCTATGAAATGAAGTTTTCTCCTAACAAACTCAGATCTTGCATTGAACTACGTGTAAAATAGTTGTTTTTTTCTAAGAAAAAATTTATTGTAATATCTCCAAAATGCACCAATCCACGTGATAGAATACACCTCGTGGAATATTACGGGTCATATATACATTGACATCATATTGACAAGAAATAAAACTTGATTGGTCAACTAAGAATAATATCATATGCGAAAACATAACATCATGAAAGAATAATGAAGATGAATAACATCATTACAAAGTATGTGGAATACTTATAGAAAGATTCATCATATGAGTCATAAGTAGATCATTTAATATATCATTCTAATAATATAGAGGATAATTGAGGTATGAAAGTAAAGAACTCTAAACACTCATGTGCTATCATTATGAACTTGATCTATTACCGTTGGTCACCTTTATCATTTGGACTTGTGCCTACGCATATGAAGATGTAAGGGAGATAAAAGCTTCCTACGAGCTTTACAATTCAGTACATAAATAAGATAAAAACATTATAAAAATCATGATAATAAATAGGAAGGTAAATCATGGGACTTCATCATTATAATATCACCATCATATAAGGAGTAAAGATATGATAATAAGATATTCATAAATCAAGATGATATTTTCTTGAGATCATAGGGACAAGTGTCAAGATTGATCATAGTAAATCATTATAAAATGACGAGTGTCAATTATCATCGTCATGAGGTCATCATTTTGTAAAGGTTCACGAGAAATCATTATATGAGGGATAGATAATCATGGTGTGAATCATTTTTGTTAAAGCATATTAATATAAAATCATAAGGAATCATCATAAGGGTGGCAAAAGTCAATTATAATCATTATCATGAGGAATGATTCATTATACTTTCATCTTCTTCTTCATCATATTCATCTTATAAAATAATCTTTGACTTGTTAATAGCTCAAGCGTTACATTTGTAATTCTAAAAGACTAGATCTTCTCGTTATAGAGGCACCCATCTTCTTGAACCACAAATATAAACATATATAAGTATTAGGATTTCTGTGTAAGACGGCACAAAATTTTATTAGATGAAAGAAATAGAAAATGATTACAAGACATATTACTTTCTGCCGAAAGAAACAACGAGACCCCCGTATGCGAGGGCATCTTTTACTTCAGAGTGTCTTGGAGTTCAGATGACTTTCCAGTTGGGTTAGGATTCAAGGCATTATTAATAAAAATAGCAAAATGTCTTGTTACCAATGCAAATCTAATATTTGCATAAAATAATCTAACTTTATCACAAAAGTACAAATGAACTTCTGTGTGGGTCGTCGGCCGGCTCGGCACGTGGCCCGACACAAGCATGACCGCTAGGACAAGTCTATCGGACTGCCAAAGGGATGTGATGTTGGACACGGTCCGATGCAGCACAATTTTTTTGTTATACATTTAAATATTTAATCATACATTATAACTATATTATATGCCAAATTTGTATGATATTTCTAGTAATCATAGTATCATATATTATAATATAGTTTTTATTATTTTCATTATTAATCCAAAATCTAAATCTTTGTGCAAAAAAAGGGGCCAACTATCCTGACATGACCCGATGGGTCCACTACAACAATTTTCATCTTTGGTGACATTACAATAAAATGTAAACGTCACCTAATATTAATACTTTTGGTTACGTGGAATAAATGTCACTAGAAATCACATAGTGACATTTAAATATCCAAATGACTATACAATAGTTGGAAAATATTTTAACCGTGTGATCAAATGTGATTAAAATTTTTAGAATAAAATGCTTTACATCTAATCTTTGCCACCGATTTCTCTCTCTCTTCATTTTGCACCTATTGCTCTTTCTCTTGCTCCATCAACTTCGTCTTGCTACATCAACTTCGTCGCATAGATCTCGCACGCTGGATGTCGTCGTCGGCCAGCCACCACTCGCCGCCACACTTTTGCCATCCTTCGGAAGACCTTCGTTGTCCGGCAAGCAGCGATCGATGTAGCATGAAGGCGCCTCTTTAGATATCCTTTTCCTTATTCTTTTTCAGTGATGATTTTTTTTTGGATCTGATCAATGGAAAGGTTCTTATTGATTTCGCCGACCTCTTGTTTGACGATGCATCTTGCCTAACGATGGCAACTTCGTATCGTCAATTGGAACCAATGGACATCAGCTTCGTCTTTGATTCCTTCCTTCCTTGGATCTATTGGGACCACTGACCTCGGCCTGCATTGTCTATGTCGTCCAATGCCTCTACTCCATCCTATCTACATTATCATCTTCTACCCCTCCTAGAATGCATTTGTTCACCTCCACTTCCTGTGTGTCAACTCCATGTTCTCAACTTGCTCGACGAAATGCCCAAAAAGAGGTAAAAGGATTTATTTGACTTTTTCCTATTTGATTTTTGATTGATTGCATGCTAAATATTAGTAGTTCTTTTTTAGATGAATGTACATTCTGAAAGTTCTCTTGACAACTCTTAGTAATGAAAACATTCATAGTTCTAAGTAGAAGCCATAGTCATGAATTATGTATTCTTGCTAAAATTATTTATTAATGTTTTGTTTTAGCAAAGTATTAATGTTAGAAAGTATTAAAAAAGTAATATTATGTGATTAGGTATTTAGAAAGAAGAGATTTGTGCTCTAGTGTTTGAACAGGGGACAGTGGGACACTGTCATTGATTAAAGATAAAGCAAGCTCTGCATGCATGCATATCTTATATGTCTAATTAAAGTATTAGTTTCTAGTAAGTAATGCAGAGTTGTATAACAATGTCTGGTAATGAATTGCATATGTTTTTACAGGGATTGAACTCTGAAGAGGAGTGGAATGCCAAATGAAGAATTAATACGCATTCTGGGGAAAATTGGTGGCTTAACGTTGATGGCAATTTGACAATTTCAGCTATGCTAAATTGGCAGGGAAGTGCAAGTTGTTATGGGTGCAATGAATTGAATCTTTTGTAATTTTTTATTTTATCTATGCTTAATTGGGCAAGTGAAACATGGGTTGTAATGGATTAGATCTTTTATACTTTTGGTATTCTTTTAATATAATTTAGGAATGATTTGTCTAATGAGCTTCATTGGATAAGTTTGATTGGTGTATTAGATTGAAATACTATTGGGAATGTTCAACTATAATGTTTCTTTTTTTGCCTTACTAATTTGATATTAAGTTCCATCTATTTTAATGAAATGAATAATTAATGATAGACCATGATGATATTATTAATTAATCATTAGTTGATTAAGCAATTAATAATCTATGATGGCGTAAAGTGATTTAAAAATATTTTTCAATGACGTCTAAACGCCACTAAAAAATTTATCAATATTTTTCTATAACATTTTTAACCACTAAAAATAAGTTTCGGTGACATTTAGATGTCTTAGACATTTAAACGTCACTAATGGCAATCTTTTGTGACGTTTCAATATACAATAATTGATCCTTAGGGACGTTTAAACCTCACTAAAGTTGAAGAATTTGTGACGTTTAAATATTACTAAAGGGTTAAGGTTTAGTGATGTTTGATGCTTTGGTGACGACTATTAAATGAACGTCATAGAGACCTTTTTATGACACGGTATATATGACGTTTGCGGAGTGACGTTTGTTATACGTTACGAATTAGTTTTGGTGACATTTAATCAAGTTTTGATGACATTTAGTAAAACGTTACAAAAGCTCATTTTTGTTGTAGTGGTCGGATGGGTTAGCGTGACCTATTTTTCCATCTCTACACACATTACAATATCACCAACATGAAGATTAGGAGAATTTAAAATCAAATATTCCTAACAACTTTGCACAATGATTTTGTCAACCATACGTCCATGACCATATGGCAAACTCCATAAGCAATTTTCAGTTCTCATGCGCACACAAGGAAATCGAAGCTCAGAACAATTCATCTGGAATCACACCATATATGTGTGCTAATGCTCCAAAGTTCAAAACACTAAAAGATGTATCTTGAAGTGTTGAAGCCACCAAAGTCATAAGCAGAAAATTTGACATTTATTTACTTTGAATCGTTGCACATGATGTTGCTAATAGAATAAAAACAACAAATTCTAAAAAAACTATCTCAAATAACCACATAAACAGCTCAATCATCTAACTCTTCACAAAAGCAACCAAGATCTTCAAGTTGAATATGACATAGTAGTGATCATCCGCACCTCCACCTCGTTGGAACCAATGGCCCTTCTGCTTCCACTTCAAACCAGTGGAAAGTACAACCCAGAGAGATGTCGTACGATGAGCGGAAGCGACTTTAAGAGTTCACGAAATGTCACTTTCCCGATCCATTATCGTTGGTGACTTGGTGGAGATGAACGTCAAGTCCGACGACTTGGCCGACGTTTGAGGGTGCAAGGAGCCCCTCTCCACAATTTCTTATCGTTGGGGAGAGCGCCGGAGAGGAACAAAAGCGTGGACGGGACCGCTGAACGAGGGAGTCATGGAGACGGGCTGTGAGGAAGTGCTACGTAAACCTGTTATTTTATTTCATAACGTTTCAGCCATTAGATAACGGTATACAGATGCAGCATAACGTTATCGTGAACCGTTATTTTGGAGCATCTAAAAATTGGTCGCTGCTTTGTTTGTGGCAAATAGCTGTGACGTCACTCCCCTACTTTCCCTCTCATGATGCTGAGGGGCTTCGTTTGCCGGCGGCCGGCGCTTCCCGGTCTATTCAACGTTGGCCGCAGTAACGAGCAGCTACGGCGATATATTGGGCATCCGCGGACAACTTCGACGCCTTCGACGCGCCCCCGGTTGCCGTCGCCGATGGGGAAGAGGAGGGGGAAGGATGGCGGCACCTTGGAGGCGGCGAGCGGGGGGAAATCGGAGTGGTGGGCTGTGGACGGGGAGATGCACGAGATCGGCGATCACGTCCCGCACCGCGAGCGTTTCGTCATCCCTAGGGACAACCTCCCCAACAAGCGCCGCAAGCAGATGCGGGAGCAGTTCATGCGCAGGACCCGCCTCGTCCTCAAGGACTCCGTTAGTTTTCTCACTCCTTTTTTCCCATTCATGCTCATAATCGAGTTCTTGGTTGTGTAGGTTCTGATATCGACAGTATATCAGATATATTTTGTCATTGTGCTGGAAAATCAAACTTCACCGCGCTGGAAATCAAAGTGCGTACGTATTATAGATAAATCAACAAACAAACGTAAGGTTAAACTCATTGATACACGGAAAAGAATACATACTGGTGTATACTGTAAGGAATTGTCATTAGAACCACCTAATTTTTAAATTTCTTTTACAACATTGAAGATTTGGAGTCTGATAAAGACTATAGGAACAATTGCAGATCATTGACAAATTAGTGTTGCCTAAAGCTTATACATGCATTAGCCTGGATTAGGTTGACTGATCTTGTATCTAGTTTCTTCTAAATACAGCTAACAAGAATCAGAAAATTTGAATATGCTTTTGCATCCTTCTGACCTCTTGTCCAGAACTCCAGATTACTTTTATATCTGTAGAACTACAACTGAGGACTTGTAGTATAATTCCTACAGGAAATGCATTTGCCTCGTCTTGACAACTAGAAAGTGTTATTTCAGAACAAGGGTGAACTTTTCATTTTCATTCATTTATATTCCGATGATGTAGATCCTGTGTTTCTTAAACTTAGTCTATCAGATATAAGCATCTAGATATATTTGTTGCCATGAATCCGTGACAGCACTCTAAAAAAATATCCTTGACAGACAACCATTACTTTATTTTATTTTAGAGAAGGACAACCATTAGTTGCTTCCAGTATCTATCATTTTATGCCTTAAAAAAGTCATCTATCATCTTAGTAGGAAATTATACTCGTGGTGTAAGATATTTAATAATGTGTTGACAGGAAAATGAGCCTTGGTGCAAAAGGTATATGGAACTATATCAGGAGCTTAGGGAAAATTGGGAAAGGCTTTACTGGGATGAAGGCTACTCAAAAAAACTTGCCCAAGATCATGCCAACTATGAATCTGCTGAAGATGACGATTTAGATTTTTCGCCTTATAGGTACTCAGATATTATATGATGAAAACCTTGTACTTTTCTCTGTTTTACCTGAAAAAAAAAATCCTCTTTCTAATCTTGTTGGGGAACTAATAAATTTCCATGTCAAAAATTCATTTGATTTTAACTCAAGTAACAATGCCACTATAATTGATTTGCTCTTAATTGGTTGATTCTTCCAGTTAGTAAGATCTAAGAACATATCCTTGTTCCTTGTAAATTGCCATTGATTGGTAATATTTCTTCAGTATTATTAATAATACAAAATTGTTTCTGCTGTAGCTTCCGACCTAGATTGTCAGGCTAATTTCTTTCTGGCTGTTAACATTAGGCTGGGGCATAGCCCTTATACCTTCTTTAGACAGAAAAAAAAAGAAAATACGATTTTGTGCTGTAATGATAATGAGGACAATCCCTTTCTTTCGCCAAAGTGGTGTTCTTGTTTCACGTCTTCTGCTGCCAATTATAATGGGAGGTAGATTGTCTATAGAGATTTTCCTCAACATGCTATTGCTCAATTGTATACCTTGAAATTATGAGGCTAATGTTTTACAAGATGCCTAAATCATAGTCAGTTGCTTTCTCTAGGAGCCGAAAAGATTGATGCTTTCATCAAATCTTACAAACCTTTTGCACTTTTACAGGAGAAGGCAATCTCATGCAGAGTTTAATAAGGTACTTTGTGATCTATATTTATTTCTTTTCTTGATTTTATTGCTTAACAAGGATAGTTTGGTTGAATATTCAAGGAACTCCAGTTCCTTCTTTATAATCTTGCAATTGAATGTTAACTATGTAAGCAGATGTTGCATGATAAACCGGTATTAGAAGTCGATGAACATGGTGTTGGACAATTTTAAAATACTTTGACCAACATCCAACATTCTGCTAAGGAACCTGTATTTCTTCCATCTAATAAAACAGAATAAAATGTCATTCTTTGAACATATGATTTCAGTGGAATGCTTGTAGGTCCCTCTCTCTCGTACATACGTATGTACGTACGTACATACATACATACATAGGTGTGTGTATAAAGAATATTCTATCTGGAGCCACGGGGCTGTAGCAATATCCTTGATTATGGGTCAAGAATGTCTTGGAATGATGAAGAAATGAACATAAGAAAAACTTAAGTTTGAGTTCTCTTTAGTGATTTATTAATCACCAACAAAGTATATTGTGATGCGTATAATTGGAAATAAAATGGCTACCTCAACATAAATCTCATTTCTTCCTGGCTAGGAAATTGAACTGTTTGCAAGAAATCAAATAAGATTGGAATCCATCAAATCAATAAACTTCTTCTTAATGCATCCATTGATTAGTTATTAGTGAGCAAACTCTGTACGATTAGTGGGAACTTCAAAATGTTTTTCTTCAGATACCTCCTAGACTCAAAGGTAGGTTTTGTAACATTATAAAATTGATCTAAAAATTCCTATAAGATAATGGTTAGGCTGATATGAATTATGATTCTGTATGTGAAAAGACAAAGCACTCCTGAGATGCAATCAAGAACCCAATGAAGATTCCTAGGTTTATTACTCAGCTCCTTAGTGATTTTCTCCTTGTTTACCATTGCATACTTAAGATGCTGATTATATTTCTTGCTCTAAGAATAAGTATACAGTTAGGTGACAATTGTAACCTAAAAGCCATCCTTCAATTCCTCAGCAGAAAATAAAAAAATAGACCTGCAAAGTTTTGCAGTGTGAAGTTTGGAGGACTGTGAATTCTCTATGATATCTGTTTCGTTTGCATGGAATTTTTCCACAATTCAATAAATGAATGCAGGAACAAGGCTAGGAAATTGAACTGTTTGCAAGAAATCAAATAAGATTGGAATCCATCAAATCAATAAACTTCTTCTTAATGCATCCATTGATTAGTTATTAGTGAGCAAACTCTGTACGATTAGTGGGAACTTCAAAATGTTTTTCTTCAGATACCTCCTAGACTCAAAGGTAGGTTTTGTAACATTATAAAATTGATCTAAAAATTCCTATAAGATAATGGTTAGGCTGATATGAATTATGATTCTGTATGTGAAAAGACAAAGCACTCCTGAGATGCAATCAAGAACCCCAATGAAGATTCCTAGGTTTATTACTCAGCTCCTTAGTGATTTTCTCCTTGTTTACCATTGCATACTTAAGATGCTGATTATATTTCTTGCTCTAAGAATAAGTATACAGTTAGGTGACAATTGTAACCTAAAAGCCATCCTTCAATTCCTCAGCAGAAAATAAAAAAATAGACCTGCAAAGTTTTGCAGTGTGAAGTTTGGAGGACTGTGAATTCTCTATGATATCTGTTTCGTTTGCATGGAATTTTTCCACAATTCAATAAATGAATGCAGGAACAAGGCTAGGAAATTGAACTGTTTGCAAGAAATCAAATAAGATTGGAATCCATCAAATCAATAAACTTCTTCTTAATGCATCCATTGATTAGTTATTAGTGAGCAAACTCTGTACGATTAGTGGGAACTTCAAAATGTTTTTCTTCAGATACCTCCTAGACTCAAAGGTAGGTTTTGTAACATTATAAAATTGATCTAAAAATTCCTATAAGATAATGGTTAGGCTGATATGAATTATGATTCTGTATGTGAAAAGACAAAGCACTCCTGAGATGCAATCAAGAACCCCAATGAAGATTCCTAGGTTTATTACTCAGCTCCTTAGTGATTTTCTCCTTGTTTACCATTGCATACTTAAGATGCTGATTATATTTCTTGCTCTAAGAATAAGTATACAGTTAGGTGACAATTGTAACCTAAAAGCCATCCTTCAATTCCTCAGCAGAAAATAAAAAAATAGACCTGCAAAGTTTTGCAGTGTGAAGTTTGGAGGACTGTGAATTCTCTATGATATCTGTTTCGTTTGCATGGAATTTTTCCACAATTCAATAAATGAATGCAGGAACAAGGCTAGGAAATTGAACTGTTTGCAAGAAATCAAATAAGATTGGAATCCATCAAATCAATAAACTTCTTCTTAATGCATCCATTGATTAGTTATTAGTGAGCAAACTCTGTACGATTAGTGGGAACTTCAAAATGTTTTTCTTCAGATACCTCCTAGACTCAAAGGTAGGTTTTGTAACATTATAAAATTGATCTAAAAATTCCTATAAGATAATGGTTAGGCTGATATGAATTATGATTCTGTATGTGAAAAGACAAAGCACTCCTGAGATGCAATCAAGAACCCCAATGAAGATTCCTAGGTTTATTACTCAGCTCCTTAGTGATTTTCTCCTTGTTTACCATTGCATACTTAAGATGCTGATTATATTTCTTGCTCTAAGAATAAGTATACAGTTAGGTGACAATTGTAACCTAAAAGCCATCCTTCAATTCCTCAGCAGAAAATAAAAAAATAGACCTGCAAAGTTTTGCAGTGTGAAGTTTGGAGGACTGTGAATTCTCTATGATATCTGTTTCGTTTGCATGGAATTTTTCCACAATTCAATAAATGAATGCAGGAACAAGGTTTCGGGGGAAATGAGACCTGGCAAAAGATTAACCAAGTTCGTGACAAATTCGAGTATGATAGAGAACAAAGAATGAGAGAAAAAGGTTCTTATCTGGAACTTCTTTTCTTTTTATATTTACTCTTTCATTTGGTGCTTGATTAAATAGTTTCAACATTTATTTGTTGTATTTTCCATCTTTTTTTATGGAAAAGCAAAAGTTATTGTTTCCTTTTTTACATAAGCTTCTTTTTTTCACTCAGTTCAAGGTTATACTACCTCCACAATCTTAGCTTATCATTACCACTTCCTACATTCTGCAAATCAAAGTGCAGATCATTCTGAGTTTAAGTATATAGTGATGTGTTAAGAAGAGTTGCTAGATGTTAGATTTCGTCTTTTCAACTCTTGGATTAATGGCACCATTTAAGCTGTTTCGCATGGTTACTAAATTGCACATTTCTTTGAGACATTTGTTCAACAAACACTATAATACCTGCTAATTTTGCAAATTGAAAAGGATTTTTCATCAATATGGCCAGATAAACTCAAGGTCCCTTTATTTTAAAATGAATGTTGCACCTACAACTAATCCTGGTGTCAGTTTTGATCAAACGAAAACCTATTTGATCACTGCATATGAACTGGATTTTCCTGAAATCTTGGACTAACACCATAATTGGCGATCGTAAATCTGATTCATATCCACATAGCATCTATGGATACACAAGATATTTATTGAATTTCAGCGAAGTACTCCTAGAAAATATTTTAGTAATTATGTTTAGAGGAAAATAAGCATATAAGTCCACACCCATGTAGAACACTGAAAATTATGAATGGTTTTCATTAAAAATGAATTTCAATGTTTACTACTGCTCATCACTTTTGTTATATCCAAAATTACTAGACGTTTAGGGTTTTACATGCCCATTATTCTCTTAGATCTAAATTATTTAACCATGAGATACCAACATTTATTGGATTTGGATGAAGAAAGAATAAAGAAAAACTTTATGCTGCCTTCACCATGAAGCATGAATAAAGAATCAAATCATTTGCAGTGGTGCAAACCTTGCTATGGCATGCTACTATTTTTCTTCTTCTGTCAAGTTATTAACTGATATTTTGATTTGGAGGATGAAAACGATGCTAGTTCAGCACATCATTAGTCTCTGATTTGAATGCATTGTTAACAATTGTATAAGGTGAACTTGCCAAGCGAAGAGGACTGTCATTGATTTCCCAAGTTGTTGCTGCGGTCAATTAAGCTTAAGTTTGATCTAATTAATACATTGTAACAAATAACTCATTTTGTGCCTTTTGCTAGTTGATTATATTTGCTAATTATGTTAATGTTTAGTACTCGTAGTTTAAATGCTGTCTCCACTAATCTCATTTTTCCAAGTAATCTCACATTACTTGTTTATTTATTGGCTCCTGTTTTTTTTTTTGGGCTCAAAATTGCAGCATTTGCGCCCATGAACATGGAAAGCACAAGGACCAGGAGTCCGAGTTCCAGAGTTCAGCCCTTTGACGCCAAAAGATTCTTCCCCTAGAATTTCGGACAAGTATGAGTGCACTTCTCATGAGTAATGGTTAGTTCTCATACTAGGAGAATAGCGTATGCTTGTTGCTAATTGTTTAGTGAAGGAAAAGGGATGATATAATATCTGACGTTTTTTCCTTTTTTTCCCTTTTCCGCCGAAAGAGGAGGTCTAATTCTTAGTCGGCAGTTTGTAATATTGCACAAGCATATAGTTCTTGTTAGATCAAGGTATTTTCTATTCAAGATTATGTATGCAGGAACAAAGTTTATCTTTTATTGTCTTTGGGCTCTTGTAGTACAAATACGATATTGAAACAAATTTTGATTAGGCAAAATGCAGAATTTCCCGTTAAAAAAGCACAAAGTTGGTTGCCTACGTTGCGCATAATATATACGCTTAAAATACAGCAAAGTTCGATGCATAAGCTCTGCCACTGATACTAGCAACTTCATTGTGTTTGCTCAAAATTGTCATCATTAGCTAAATGCTGTCGCCTATATATTGGCTTATACCAGAGAAGTCAACCCATGCGCTGTCTTCATTAAACCCCTAAAATTTAACCCCCGAAAGCTGTCAATATGAAGATAATTCAGTAAGTCATTTCCCTGTGACATTTGTTTCGACTGGAACTTGTAAGAATCTTCCACGTTCTGCCAAATGATAAAATCAGGTCTCACGCTTAGACTCGCCCACAGTAGCATAGCAGCTAGAAACACATACAGGTAGCATTTTGGCCATCATATCTTTGATGCCGAACCATGTTGTGATATATAACAATACTTTGGACACCATGCCGCACGACGCAGAACAAGCAGAAACTTGCAAGACAACTCAGCGTCCACCCCTCCAATGAGAGCACGCGAATGTGCCGTTCCCACCCCCAAAGGCGATGTCTTCAATACACCAACAACACCAAGTCATGGAGAAAGGTCGCTTTAGATATGTAGCTTTAGATCTGGACTACTAGATGGCAGCTAAAAACGGACTACGTAACATGCAATCATGCATCAATCTCCAGGAAAGGACATGAGAGACACGACAGCAGCAAGAGTTGCTCCTTCTTTCTGAGGCTTGTAGAGATGATGCCTGCCACTTCGCTAAAGGTGTAACATGATTGTATGATCCACACTCCCAAGCTCGCTAAAAGTACTCAAGCCGCGACATGCTAAGTAGTCTTTATTTTGGTGGCATTTTTGTCAAGTGTTCGTAGTCAATAGAAAAAAAAAGTTGGATTAGTTGGTGGTTATGGAGAGAAGTTTAAAACTTTGTGTCGTCGGCTACCTTTTTTTGAGCAAAAAAGGAGGAAAAATGGAGCAGTGACCATTGGAATTTAGATGATAATTGTATATGATGTTGTTGGCTATCGTTGCTGATTCAGTAATTTGCGACGACTAAAGGCGGTGATATTGGATTCGTGATGCCAAAAGCTAGGATGGATAGAGAAATTCAATTAATGACTAAATTTAATAACTCATTATCAAAACTCAAAAGAAGTGATAAGTGATAGGATAAGAGGTTAATTTAGTCGAATACAAATAAATTGTTCTGCATAATCAAATCGTCCCATAGAGTACAAACAATTGACCTGTGGCAGTGTCTTATTTAGATTAACGCGAAGAGATTTTGCAAATTTTGAATTAATTAAAAGAGCTCTTGTTGAAGAAAAAATTTCTTACCAATGAGGATCGGAACAAGTGCTGTAAGCAGTTTCTCGAGACAGAACGCAAAAAATTGTAACGATGAATTGGGTGCTATGTCAAGAGCTTGTTTTAATCAACTAAAAAATACAGTTGTGCATGCAAAATTATAAAAATGGAATCAAACGCTGGAGGTCAAGATAAAAGAATATGGTAAAAAGGATGAATAGATGAGATTAAAGAAAAAGGGAGAGAGCCTCTCAGAGCTGTGTGAGAGAGAGCTCGTCAGTGGACAGTATGTGTCATAGTTTAGTACAGTCTCCTCCTAAGCCTGACACACAATGGTTCAGTTAATGAAGCAGTAAATGTCCTGGACTGCATTCATTCATGAATCATGATTCATCCACCCCCTTCTGGCTACGAGTTATGATCCATTGATTTCCACGTACGCATGTATGGTCAAAAATACAGAAAAGAGAAAAAAAAGATGCAATTGGAAGAAGGAAAAAAAAAGGAAAACAGATCCTGTTTGTTCACTTCACTTCACCTCACCGACCCCACCGAGGAATCAAACACATGGTCGGCGTCCTCTTGTTGCTCGTCGCCCTCTGAGACCGATCACGTGACCCCTCAGCCGTCCATGCATGAACAGTAATATTCCACCTCGCATCTCGCCCGTCCGGAGATGATCCGACGTCAATGGTCCCGCCACGCGGCGGGGTCCGCTCGAGCGCATCTGCCACGTCAACCAACCTCGGGCGATGCGGCCGGTACACGTTGGAAGCCGCGCCGACGAGAGAAAGAGCGAGAGTGAGAGAAGGGGGGGCCCAGCGGGCAGCTGTCCACGACGACGACAACTCGTCGAACTTGGCGCGCACAAGCGCGCGGGCCCCGCTGTACACGTCGGCGTGAGGCGGAGGCGGGCCCCAGGTCGGTGGCTTTCGGCGCTCCCCCGGCGATGCACGCGACTGCGACGGATGCCCGGCGCGCGTGCGCTTGCCGTCTTTGCACTTTACAGCGATGGGGGTTGAGGTTGAGGGGGTGGGAAGGTCATGAACAACTCATCAGCTGCGTGGCACGGGTGGACTCACCGGAATGGAAACTCTTCTTTTTTCCTTGGAATATTTACTCCAGATTCTGTCAATCGATCCAACTCATCGACGATCTCTCCTATCACTTCACAAGACTGAATGCATGCGATGCGTTTTGTGCAAGATCATGCAGGCCATGCACAGTTGGGTACGTTGAGAAAAATCTTTTAATCTGTTAACCCAACTTTTGGAAAACTTTAGACGATGCATGGGATGGAATTCAAAAAAATCCGATTATTTTTCAACTCGATTACATAAAGTATGTTGTAACTTATAATAATATAAATGGTACACATATTATATATGTATATTCACTTTTAATAAAATATGAGTTGAATCAATTTATATAATGGACAACCTCTTAATTTTCGAATGAAGAGGTGTTCCCGATCTCCATCTTCGAATTAATTATTCATTCGTGAAACCCGAAATATTCTAAGGTCGCGGTCGGGATCAAAATTCAATTATTCTCACATATGCTCTCAACTAATTTACGTCGCCTCATGGCATTGTTTAGCCATTTTTGTATATACAAAAGATTGAACTCAAAATAATTATAAGGGGAATAAAACCTAAACCAATCCTTCAAAGAACTTTTGTTTATGAGGGAGTTCATATATGATTGGTGGATATAAAGATCGATCATAAATGTACACCACCAGAAAGGTGGTGGTGAGTGTGGATAGATCACATCGATCCACTCGGACGACGGGTTACAACATGGAAACAATAAAGAATTTAAAAGGCGAATCCATCCGATTCACAATGCTGTTCAACCTGTTCCAGCCAATAATACCTGACTGGTTGTCTGTAAAGGCCCTGAACCCCCATTCAAGCCTCATCATATAAATACCCTCACACCCCCACACCCTGATGCCATCCCAACTCGATCTCTAGCCTTATACTCACTCTACTACGCTGCATTCTGACCATTTCTTCTTCTCCATTTCATACTTCTGATCTCCTCCAATTCACTCCTCACAGCCTTTTTGCTTCATCAATTCTTTCGGGATCCCATGGCTTCCGTTGAGGTGAGCCAACAATCACACGTAGTTATGTTGAACTCTTTATGCCCCTGGGATAAATAGGGAGCATGCAAATGTACAACTGAGAATTCTTGGATGAGGCATGCGAAGAAAGAGAAAGCTCCGATTTTTTGCAGACTAGTAATTGCGTATCATCTTCATGATTTTAATTCATTGCTAAACTAATATGCAACAACTGTAGGCCAATAAATAACTGATCAAAACCAGTGAGTTGATAATTAAGATGTCCTATATTAAAAGAAACACTGAGGCGTCTCCATTGCTCTTGATCGGTCTTGATATGTTTGAAACTTTTCATTCTGGTAAGCGCAGGTGGAAACAGTCCCAGTCGTGCAGGTTCCAGTAGAAACACCTGCCGCTCCCGCTGAAGTTGAAGCCGAGCCCGCTGCAGCAGTCGAAGAGGTCGTCGAGGCCGCCGCCGTGCCCGTCGTTGCGGAAGAGCCCAGAGAAGAAGCTCCGGCGCAAGCAGAAGAGGCAAAAGAGCCAGCAGCGGAAGCAGAGCCTGCAGCGACAGAAACAGCAGCTGAAGCCGAGGTTGCAGCGCCGGCTGAAGAAGTTGAGGCAGAACCAGCTACCCCGGAGCCGGCAGAAGAGGCAGCAGCGGAGGTCCCGCCAGAAGCTGACGCTCCTGCCGCCGAGGATACCACAGAGACCCCCGCCGTAGAGGAACCGGCTCCGCCTGCAGCCGAGGAAGAGGTTGCACCGGCTGCAGTCGAGGAAGAGGCTGCACCGGCTGTCTTCCAGGAAGAGGCTGCGCCGGCTGCCGTAGAGGAAGAGGTTACGCCACCTGTCGTTCAGGAAGAGGCTGCGCCGGCTGCCGTCGACGAAGAGGTTACGCCGGCTGCCGACGTCGAGGAACCGGCTGCCGCAGAGGAACAGGTTACGCCGCCTGTCGTTCAGGAAGAGGCTGCGCCGGCTGCCGTCGAGGAAGAGGCTGTGCCGGCTGCCGACATCGAGGAACCGGCTGCCGTCGAGGAACAAGCTGCGCCAGCTGCCGTCGACGAAGGAGCTGCGTCGGATGCGGCTGTCGAGGAGGAAGCGAAGGCCGACGAGGTTGCTGAAGAGAAGGCCTTGGAGTAAGCTGAAGAATGGTTGTCGTAGTAATTAAGAGGTTGCTTTCGCCTGGTCGGATGGAGAACTATGAAACATTAATCTTTTCCTTCTGTGCTATGATAATTTAGCACTAAATAAAGTTGTTTCTTTTTTTTTTTCTTTGATGATCTCAGATTGAGAAGTGGGCTCTGTTATTATCATGCGTATTGTTATTTTAAGTTTGTGTTAATTTAATCAAATGCTGCAATGAGACTACGAGTAATTTTAAATTTGTTGAAAATCACGGTAATTAATTTTATAAATGACAATAGTGTTACTTTTCTTCAACTATATATATATTTTTTCAATTTCATTCATTTTTTTTACCGTGACACAAGAATATATAAAGAAATATTTACTACCATCTCAACTTAAATTGTTTAAATCACATGCAGCAAGATTTATCGACAGGGGTACGCAACATTCTTTCGCAGTATCTTAAGCACAAGCTGGAGTTTTTTTTTATAATTTTTTCCTCTGGTATCATTGTTGTGTATCTGCCTTTTCGAGTATAAATTAAATAAACGTGGAGTTTAAGTAAATATTCTGTATCGAAAAGAAAAATAATATGCACTGCGAGGAGTACGTAATTAACCTACCTGCTGTTAACATACCATTTGAAAACTGCACATACTGTTGTTTTCTAATTACTTTTTCGCTGCCCAGACGATGCATTGAACCATAGTTAGTCTTTCTTAACTAATGGTATTATAACATTCTCAAGTGTAAGTGTGTAACTGATTATTTACGACATGGTTTTCTAATTATCACATGATTTCTAATATCTTCATTTCACCCCTAAATTGTACTATATTTTCTCTCGAAATTTGATATTATCAACTCGAACACTCCCACTTAATCCCATGCCTAAAATGTACTTACTTTTAACTATATATTTACATTTATATCCTTATAAAACTTTACATATTTAATTTTTAAACTAAAAAAATCAAATGGGGACCTTGAAGAAGATGAGGTTGAGATGTGGATCCCATTTAATTGTTAAAATTTCAAGTTTCAAGTTTGAAAATTTAAATATATATGATTTAATAACAAAATATGGTAAATGTATAGTTAAAATGGTTTAAGTAGAAATGTCTGGAAAGTTTAAAGTATATTTTTTTTTTAAAAAAATAATGAGTATGTAAAACACCATGTTTTGCATCTCGATATAAAATACTTATTTATTAGTATTTAATTAATTTAATATTTATAATTAAATTATTTATATTCTTTTTAGATGAAATAATATACATTTATTAAAATAATTTGATAATGCAAAAGTATCATCTAAAGTTAAATAAATTACAATAATTGAATGAATCTTATTATTAAATATGGCTTGACCTTCAGATAATTTGATGATTTTAATTTTAATCATATTTACTATTTAACATATACTTAAAATTAATATATAATTATTTTATTAATTTAATAAATAAAATTAATATTCTACACTTGTTTTATGTTAAATATTCCACATATACATTTTCCCTTTTTTTCCGGCAAGACCAATCGTAGTTTAATTACTTCAGGAACCGCGAGAAAATAATAATATATTAATATGCTGTGTCAAAACCTCATCTTGAACCCCTCCAAAGCCCTTCGTCCTCAAGAGGAAAATGCCACCACGTCTCCTCCCTCTCTCCCCCAAAACCCCCGCCATCACCTCCTCTTCACACCTCTCGCCGCTCTTCGCGTTCTCTACCGAAGGCCGCTGCGTCTCCATCTCCGCTTCCTCTCTTGCCCTCCAATGGAAGCTCCAAACCCACCGTACCCACTTATCTTCCTCTCTCCCCCGTCGCAGCAGCCGCCGCCGCCGCTTCGTCGCAGCTACTGCGGACTCCGCACCTTTCTTCCCCAGTTCAGGCTTCCAAGACTCTCCCGATGATGCGGCCAACTGGGACGCCTCCAAGTACGAGGCCCTGCTCAAGGGCGGCGAGCAGGTCACCTCCGTCCTCCAGGACATGCTCAAGCTGGTAATAACAGCTCTTTTTTTGTCCTGCTCGTATGTCGAATTATATCTCCTTTAGTTCGTCGTGATCCGTTCCGATTTTCTCCTTCAGTTGGAGGACATGGAGATGGACGCGGAGTCGGAGCCGCTGGCGGTGGAGATCGCCGCTCAGGGGGTCATCGGGAAGAGGGTCGATGAGATGGAGGGCGGGTTCATGATGGCACTCGACTACATGATCCAGATGGCGGACAAGGATGACGACCGCCAGGTTCATTCTTAATTCGTAGCTCGAGACATGGCTCTCTAAGTCGTTTAGCTCTTTTTTCCCCCATTCGATGATGTTTTGAATTCTCCACGCTTACAGTTAAGTACAAATGTTAAGAATATGGGGCATGGAATTGACAGAATATTGTTGTTTGGTTCCTTATCAAATCATTTTTAGCACATTTACTAAATAAGATGCAGTCCATATACAACAAATTAGGACTCCCTGTATCGTTTACCTATGGCCCATATCATATTGAAGTACACTCATTAGTATTCAAGTCGTCGAGTGCCTCTAATTGGGTCTTTTCTCATAATGCTGATAGCTGCTTCTTGATTGAGCAAGCACTAAAATTAACATCCATTTAAGAATGTTTTTTTTCTGTAATTAGAAATATCATCCATGCTTTTCAACTGTTTATGTTTGTTGAGATATTGAGTTGCTTAATTATGAACTTCAATAGCATGTTTCATGATGAATTTTGGAATTAAATATCTACCATCCAGATAGGCCACAACAACACCTTATACTTCTATGTGGATTAGTTAGTTGCTAAACGTATTTATTATTTTTATGTTTTTCTTTTGCCAAATCTCATGATCTTATCAAATACTTTGTCAATGATAAATGCTTTAGTTAGTGGATTTCTATGGAGCTTAATTTTTTCATTTGGAATCCTGATCTCTCAGCCTGATTGCTGACCATTTTTCACTATTCATCAACCACATCTTTATATTTCTATTTTGTTATTTTGAGGCAGTTTGTTCCTTGTATATTCACAGAAATGTTCAGGAAAACAATGTTTCTTTACTCTTTTTGGTATCCTATGATAGAATCTCTCATAATATCCGTAATTCATAGAAACTAATCTCACCTCCATATGGACATTATTTTGACCAGCGCAAATCGCTTTTGGAGGTGATAAAACAAACTGTCTTGGACCATCTCACGAAAAAGTGTCCACCACATGTGAGTATGCAGTAACATTGCTAATCTATACAGAAGAGGAAAATCATTTTCTCACCTGTGAGTTCTTGAGTTCCTAACAGGTACAAGTGATTGGTCTCCTTTGTCAAACACCAAAGAAAGAAAGTAGACATGAACTTCTACGCCGAGTTGCTGCAGGTGGGGGTGTTTTTAAAAGTGAGAAAGGTCTAAAAGTTCATCTTCCAGGGGCTAATCTAAATGATATTGCTAACCAGGCTGATGATTTGTTGGAGGTACACGTCAGTCTCATCTTAAAAGATAAACTACGTTACACCTCTCTATAGTTACTTACCTTCATTGTATCAAACCATAAATGGCACATACCAGGGATCATGGTCTGCCAAGATACTGTTCGAATAATTTTTTGCTTTCTTTGTGTTGATAAACCTTTGAACTTGTCATTCTTAATTTGGCAAGGCATTAATTTTTGCCAGAGATAAATAAAACATTGTTACTCATGTAGTTGTTTTATCTTTAACAATCCTTTTATGATTCATAGCTTTAGGCATATTCTTATTAAACATTTAGTTGATGGAAAGAACTTTAGAATGCAAAAGGGCTAATTTTGAGAGGAACATTGTGTACCTGTTGCATTAATAATATTAGTTTTGACATGTCTTCTTTCTAGAACTTTTTTGCATTAATAATTTGTAGATCTGATATTGGTAGCTTGTTTCTTACAAGATTTCTTTAATGAAAATTGTTTGATGTTAGTGAATAGTGAGAAATCGGCTATAGTTGTTCTCTTTTTAAAAATTCTTGTTTAGACAGTTCATGTTATCCATACATAGTGTTTAAATATAATAGTTCAATTCTTCCATGTTTCATCAATAGCACATTGTTCCCTAGTGTTAATGTTCAAAATATGGAATAAAAAAAAGAATTTGTAACAGGGCACTTACAGTTTCAAGTATTTGTACTTTTTATCTTGCATCTTTTTCATTCTTTCCATAGCAAACCATTGTGGTGAAAGACTAGGAAATTTAATTGTAATAATCTGTACAGTTGTATACATAAAACAGTACATTATATTAGATGTCATACATTCTGTAGTTAAGTAACTTTTCTCATGATTATTTGGTATGCCTTGTAGACAATGGAGTCAAGACCTGCTATTCCTGATAGAAAGTTGTTAGCGAGACTTGTATTAGTAAGGGAAGAAGCTCGAAATATGATGGGTGGTGGGCTGTTGGATGAAAGAAATGATCGGGGTCTGAGTACACTTCCAGAAGCAGAGGTCTGTTTTTCAATCCTTTTATCTACTTTTTTTCCTTTTTCTTGTGCTAAATTTTCATTTATATTTTTCCTTGAGTATCAATTTTCATTTGTATGTTGACTTTGGTGATTGTCTCAGTTGACAAAATTTGAAATCTCAGAAGTCAGAACAACTTTTGTTACTTTGTAGTTTACATGGAAGGAAATATTATTTTCTGGTTGTTTTATTTCCCATACATTGCATGCTGAGTTAAAACAGTACTTTCTTATACATTGTATTGACATGGGAGGACATTGGATAGAATAATCTTAGTAGTTGAAAGGTATAAGTTATCGAGGATTTAGCCATGAGTAACAATAAAGAAACCTTGGAAGGGTATAGAAGTAATCTTGTGAAATATGAAAAAGACACCCCACGTGCCAGGGCCTTTTGGTTCTTAGCGTAATCCTCTGCATACTGGATATGAACTAAGACTATTTCATAGAAATGCCATTTGATCTTTAAAAAATTGTTTATTTTAAAAGACGTTTGGCTGCAGCTGGTAATTTTGCTGGAATTTCCTTTCCATCTCCATTAGAGAGAAATAATAAGAGTGCAAACTGATAAAATTGCTGGAACTTTCTTTTCAGTGATTTGCTATTTTTTCTTTCATGAAAATTTTTTTTGAGGGGATTCTTTCATGAAAATTATCCACCTCCATCAGAGACCACTGTAGATTTTCATATTTCTCTTCTCCTTTTGTTTGGAAAATTAGGATATCAAAATCGAAATATTTGTTTCTCCGAGGCATGAACATTTATGACAGTTTTCCATGTCATTTGATTGCCATTCTTCAAAATGCATAATGGAAAATTATCCTTTTAAAATTTCCCCAACTATAATTTTTTCTTTTATATTAATACAGCTTCTTCCACCTGGTGGAAGTTCCACATTATCATGGTTGTTCATCTGGCTAGTTTTTGCGCTTATGGATTTTTATTCTGTGGGTTTCATCTATAGTTCTGTGTACTTAATATTCTCTAGTCACACAGGTGAACTTTTTAAGCAAGCTCGTTTCCTTGAGACCAGGAAACACTCTCCATAAAATGATATATGATGTGATGAATGGGAAAAATGAAGGTGCTGATAGTGTAGACAATGAAGATGAAGATCCTAATAGCAGTGAAAGCATGCTTGGTGGGATAGCGGGACGGGTTTGTTGTTGTCTTTGCTGGATCCTTCTTTGATAATTAGCTAGAAAAATTCCTGCATAGAAATAATTTCCTCTTTTCCTGTATTAATAAACAGTTACTATCTTTCTCATAGGGGAGTATTACTGGTCGTAAGCCACGCCCTGTTCGGCCCGGAATGTTCCTCGAAACTGTTTCAAAGGTACTTTAAGTTAGAGGCACGACTCCTTGTCAAACTACGACATTCTTGAGCTATCTAATCTCTTATTGCTTTTCAGGTCTTGGGTGGAATCTATGCAGGAAACATCTCAGGTGTTACTGCTCAGCATTTAGAATGGGTAACTATTTGATCTGCCTACTCATGGAGTGTTTTATAAGTTGACATTTAACAGTAAACAATCTTTCAGGTTCACCAGAGAACGCTTCAGATTCTGCAGGAAATGGCATTCCAATAATTTCGGATTGTCTCCAGTTGAACGATTGAAGGCAAGTGACAGATGCATGTTAACGATGTACACCCAATGCAAACTTAAAACGATGGGGTTAAAGAAGGCGAAGTTTAATTCTTGGGGTTCCTAATGTTCCAGAAGCGCCATAAAAAGCGCTGCAATATAGACACGGTGGCGAATGAAGTAGAAAAGGATTTTGGTTCGGCAAAGGGAAAGTACATGCAGAAATGAGTGAAGGTGAAAAGGGCTTTCACAACTTGGCCATGCTTGTTACAGTTGATTGGTAAAACCAAATGGTTAGAGACAAGTTTGTTAAATTCTCCTGCGAACTTTGAGAAATTTACTGAGATAAGGTAAATAAATGTAAAATCAATTTTTATGTGATACATTCTTAAATTCTACTTATAAAATTGCTATAAAAGATGATGAAATCTTATTGAGTTTATTATACGATTATTCATGAGTTTGTAACTTTATATGTTAAACATATATATAACTCTTCATTGTATAAGAAAAACATTTATAAAAATGCTTAATATTTTCTCAACTAGTAAACTTTATACGATAGATCGCACAACCTTTCTATTTTTAGGCTTATGAAATATGCAAATTTATTTATTTTCACGGTATGTTGATTAGTATATCGTTATCCACTAGTACGTTTTTTTTTCTTATAAGATGATGTACGAATATTTTTTTTCGGTAAGTAGATGATGTACGAATATTGATATCGATATTTCACAGAGATTTTTATTAATTATTAAAGTTCGAATCTTTTCAAAGTCAACTTACTATAAGAATTCATTTCACTTTAACAATATATTATTTACAACAACAACAAAGTCTTATCCCACTAGGTGGAATCGGCTACATGGATCATACGACTCGTTGATCCATGTTCATGAGATTTCACGGTATGTTCATGGATCAACAACAATATATTGTTTAATATGAATTAAATTTAATTGACACAACGAATTTAAAGCTAATACCGTTTGTTTCATTGAAAGACGTTGCGACTTGCAAGTACATCCGTTCCTCTTGCTGAATCTAAGCTCGCTCAAAGTATCACCATATTTACTTGGTTGGCATGCAATCTGAAACGCACCAAGAGCTTGAAAAAGGTAGAAGCAAGCAATGCTCATAGATCATGTCAAACACTACACCAGTATTACCAGTTATGATTTACTTCCTAATCACACAAGGATATGTTCTTAACCGAGGCCTACACCTGTGCAATATAACGCAACTTGCAACCAGAATTAGATCGAGCGGTGCCATGGTGAAAAAGGAAAGCTGTTGAAATTTGAATAACTGGACAACGTCATAACATGAAACCTTCTCTACCCTTCTCTTAAACAATACACCAGTATTAGGTAGTTCATTCGGTTGTCTTGAAATAGCAAGGACGTAGTGAGAAGAAGAATTAGGAATGCCCGCTTCAGTAGAACCACAATCTTTAGCTGAGAATTTGAGCAAGCATCAAGGAATTGGAAAACCTCCGCCAGAGAACTCGACCTCCTGCATGAAGCGAGACTTGCATCAGCTTGCAAACAACACCAAATGTTGCTTAAGAAATAGATCAGTAATTTATTTCTAAGTCTCTTGGCGTCACTTACGGATAACTAAACCAACCAACAAAACAAATATGAGATCAAACCAACCAACAAAACAAATATGAGATCAATACATACCGGAGCAGGGGGGAGAGATGAAACCCAGTCCGACACGTGAGTTGGAAGGAGACCTAATGTGTTTAGCTGGCAAGAAACAGAATGCGACCAGGAATAAAAAAAAATTATGCTTTCAGTTTGTAGTGTAGATATATATACGTAAAATTGGACCAGAATAAAAACAAGGCTTACTTTCCACACACCCAAACCCATTCCAGCCAAGTTGAGGGCAATAAAGAGCAATTTTGGTGCAAGAGTGTCCACTCTTGAGTCTTTGTAAGGTTCAAAAACTGCAAAAGGGAAAAACATCATATCCGAAGTGTCACTAAGCTGAAAGAAACTAGAATGTTATTGGATAAAACATATGCATAATATTTATATTCCAAATGAAAATCCAACAACACGATACAAATGTTATTAAATCAGAAACACAAATGAAAATCCAACAACATAATATAAACTCAGCATGAATATTCCAGCACACAAGCAAAAATCTTCAAAAGACAGCCCGTGAATCTCAATAATCGAGTATGGAGATTGATGAAAAGAAAATTGAATGAAGTAAACTAGCTTACACAATATCTAGCCCTACCGCGTTAATTATTTGAGTAAGATAACAGAATAAAAGTATGCTATTTTTCAGGACCAAACCAAAAAAATAACAAGTGTAAGATGTAAATAAAGAAGTACAACAACAACAAAGCCTTATCCCACTAGGTGGGGTCGGCTACATGGATCATACGACGCCATTCGTTGATCCATGTTCATAAGATTCGACATGATTTTATGTTGGCTGTCGGGGCCTAACACAACCCTCCTCCTTTATCCGGGCTTGGGACCGGCTATAAAATATAGGCGGAGTTATGTAAATAAAGAAGTAAACACAAAAATCTCAGTTGATATTGTTAAGATTACAAAAATTAAGATGTTCTTCCTAATGGCTTATACTTTTAGAAAATTTGATAGTGCATCTGATTTTCATAGTCTGAGTTCAAACTTCGTTAATGCTCGTATTAAAAAAAACATTTCCTCCCTTGGTTGTCCACATGATGAGCTGGTCCAGCCCAAAGTTTTTTTTTTTTTGAGAAAGAGGAAGTGTAATGATTACAAAATTAAAGATGTTGCTCTTCATAATGGTTTAAAGTTTTAGAAATATTGGTAGCACATCTATTTTCATAAATATACCTAATCACACAAGATTTGAATATCAAACATTTGAATCATCGCTCTGCCCTCAGTAAGAAATGAAGAATTTGTGGAAATATGTACTGCTGAGTTCTTGGTTTTTTGGATTCCACACTTGTAAATGTCTTGTAGTGTACTTTGAATGCAAATGGAATGGCTATCCAAACTTGTTAGCCATACTTTCCTTCCTCAAAAAAACTTCTATAGCTACCCCCAAAACAAGAAAAAAACTTGTATGCAAGCTCCAATTGTTCATAGTTAACTACAACATTAATGCACGGACAAAGATGATCAGATAAATATGATAATAATCATCTGTCATTTATGTAATGCGATCTACTCAAAGCAAGCTTGTTAATTAAAACCTGGAAGCTGAAATGCTTTCTAGGAAAGCAAAAAATTCATCAGCTTAGATTGATAATGACGCAGTAGCCATGTCAAAAACCTTGCATCCATGGACATATGTTCTAACCCAAACTCAAGGTCGGGTTTGGACTCTTAATTCTGTTGTCCTACAAACTATGTAAATGATTTTGCAAAGGCACTAATAATCTTAAACTCACTGTGCCATGACCACTCTGTCTAACATATCACCAAATGGTAGCTTCTAAGACATGCAGATGCAGAAATAAATTCTAAGAGAAGGAACTGTGCCAACCTTTTCCGACACTTTGCAGGGCACTTAATGGCTGCCAAAGAGCTGAGAATGTGATGCCGATGCTGAACAAATGAACCGTGCTTCCAGCCATCCACATCATGAATCCCATCATTAATAAGTTCTTAAATGGGGCTTGAGCAATTTCCCAAGCTTTCTTCTCAGAGAGGAAAAGAGAAATAAGGATGAAATAAGTGCTAAATGATAATAGAAGTTGGAACAAATATGAAGAAGTTGGAAACAGAGTCCACAGTATGCATTTTTTAATTAGTTTTCAGAAAACAGCAAAAGGATCAGAAGTCCTATCTCAAATCAGATATGGGGCATGACCACCTCAAAACGTTCACAACGAAAAGAGTAAATTACCCTGAGAACCATTAGCCAACCTAGTAAAAAGTAGCTCTTAACAAACAGTGAGCTCATGGACTCCGTTAGTTTTTTGCACATACAAATGCATTCAGTTGTGTCCCAGCGTTCATAACTTATTTTCTTCAAGATTTGTCTCTTTGTCAACTTTAATAATCAGCAAGGATACTAAAATCATATTAAATGAATCCATACCACAAACCCCTAGTGTCTCGTACATCAAGAATCAATTGTTTAGGTTATGAAAATTGCCAGCAGATCAAGCTCTCCATTTTCTCCAGATGGTTTATCACTTTTGACGTGGTAAACAACTTAATGCTAAAAGTAAGCCATTATTCCAATCGACAAAAGTTTTAAAACTTTCCTAAAAGTATTCAAACCAAATACAAAAAAGAGAGATATCAGATGCTAAAACCTCAGACCAGTGAGTGACAAATTAACCTGATTCACCAACCAAAGGTTTTTGCATCTTCGTTTTCTTTCTATTCCTACTGAAGCACTACACGAATCTATGTAGATTCTCCCTACTTTTGTTAATCAAATCCACAAGATCCACAAGTGACGTCGCACATGCGCTAAATTACTTTACACACCAAATAAGCAAACTTCAACAAAGAACAAAACTCCAAAATTTATGAATCACGAAATTAAAAATCAGTGAATATCATCTAAAATTTCAGAGGATACCTGAGTTTTCCAGGCTGCCTCCGCATCCTTCTTCTGTCGGCTGGAGTTCGCGTCGTCCTGCAGATCAGAGCATATTTAAGACGAATACTTAAAACGAATCGCGAAAACAACAAACGCAACAGATACCATGGCGCTAATTAACGAAACCAAAACCCATAGAAACAACAACAAGAAAAAAACATCAAAGGTACAAAAGGAATGAGAGGGGGATCGACGCCGTACGAGGTCGGGAGATGATCGATTGAAGCCGAGCGGATCAGGGAGGGCGTCGGCGGAGGAAGAAGACGAGGAGCTGTCGGCGGCAAAGTCAACCGCCCATCTTCGCGCGATGCCCTTCCCCTTCTCCATTGCGGCTGCTGCTGTCTGCCGCTTCTTTCTTCCCCTCCTACCAAATGATTCGACGAGAAAAGTCCATGGAGACGAGCTCCAAAAACTGAAGACAAAAAAAAAAAAAAAAAAATTGATGGAAGATCTGTTACACGCAATCTCGGCCCACGTCTTCGTGTACGATCCAGCCCAGAACGATCCGGTCCGATCAGCAAAACCACATCAAAAAAAGACGTCTTTTATTTTTATCGATAACATATTTTTTATCTTAGAAATAAAAAAAAGTAGGAGCAACCACGTAATTAAAGTAGAACCTGATTGCTCTATTCATTTAATAATTAAGTAAGAGAAATTAATTAATTTAATTAATTGTTATACTATTATTTAATTATTACATATTTTATAAAATAGATATTATGAAGATTATTTCAAATTTATTTTCGACATTTTCCATATTATTTAATTTGCTGAACTTTGAATTTCCGTAATATTATTGTGATTGATTAGATATATATATATATATATATATATATGCATATGAGTAATAAATAACATGATATATTGTTAAATCGACTATTTATATATTTATCTTATTTTTATTTATAACTATCATTTCTTGTTCTCCTTCCGTCGAACAAAAATTAAATATTTCAACAAAAAATATAAGAGAACATTATTATTATCGTACCCTAATTCTATTCTAAGAACACGTATTCTCATATCACAGTTTTTCATCGCCTTATTATTTCATTTGTCATTCGGATAAAACTAAAAGTGGGAGTAATTTTGACATATGATTCTCATTTTGATTTCACATTTTTTTTGGATAATTGTTGGTCTCCCAACTTATAAAATTATAACAAAATAATCATCTTAACATATAATAGCATCTTAACATCTTAAAATTACTTCGCATGACTTTTGATAAGATTTTACGTAAAAATATATTATCCTATACTTCTTTTATAATTTTTACTTTTGAAAAGCGTGTATTCGAAGTTTAGTGGTTTTCTTCCGAGGTCCCATATCTTTTTCAAATTATATATTTATAATAATATTAAATTATATGCTGAACATTTGAATGTCACTATTTATGACGTACTTTTCTTTTGTTGAATGCTTTATTTAGAAGGAATGAATTTAATGTTCACTGAGTAGTCTTATACAAAATAAAATAAAAATATGTAAATATAATTTTAATTAAATATTTTTTATTGGATTTATTCGTCCCTTTAATTTACAATCAGTTAGTTTTTTTTTTCGGATTTTCCAATTTAGATTTTGAGGTCTGGGGTCTGATCAGTTTTTAATTAGCTTGTTTTTGCCCCCACTAATTTGTTGTTATGAAAACAAAAACTAATTTACTCAAATATTTTTTGGTCGTCTATTGGCATAAGTTATTGAAGTATTTCCACCATTCTGTAATTAGATAATTAAAAGAATAGTTATTAGGATATTAATGATAATATCTAAAAGAATAGCCCAATAGTTCTTACTTCTTACGTACGCATTCTCACCTTCACTGATGAATAAACAGGTAACTTCAAACAGGCACCATCTGGCCGAACAGCTCCAGCATTGGTGTCCAAGTGAACAGGAACAGAACATTCCATGTATTGCCTGGATGGAGAAGCACAGAGCAAGGCCTGGGTGATTTGTGTTAACTGGTGGAATAAAAAGTTTATTTTCCTGTATGCATCTGCCCTCCTTTAGTAAGAACTCAGGACATAGATAAATCGAAGGCACTGTGCAGCCCTCTCTTTTGTTCTATTATATGATACTGTGCAAGAGTGTCGTACAGTGCTCTTTTGTTTATAGGAAAACTCTCCATCCTCAAACTTCAGCCTAATTTTCGTCCTAGAAGCACAATTATTCATATAGCATTAACATGTCTACTTTCATGTGAGGATCCAACTACAGCTTATTAGATTAGATGCAACGGACAGGAACTACTGGTGACAAATAAAACGGCATATATTAGGAAGAAAGATGGGTGGAAGGAAAATGAGCATAAGTGGGGGGTCTGAAAAAAGCATCACCTTTAACAAGCACCAAAGAAAAACAAAAAATAAGTAAAGGTTGATGCTGAGAATCCTTCCTGCCTTCTTGCTTATGGATCCTTACTAAGGGGAAATTGAGCAAGCTGGATCAAACATTACTGTTTGAATCAAGAAAGAATATGACATAAAGGAGAAGAAAAGCAACTTTCCTGATTAATGTGGAGAAGAAAGTTATCTGATATTTGAAATTAGCCCAAACAGGATAATTGGAAAGAAGTGCATGCAAAACCACAGGATCATAGGAATACAATGGAAGCAATTAAAGCTTTTCTTCCATATTAAAGGGGATAATTAAGCTCAGAAAACTCCAATCGCAGTTGATTTCTAAAGCTATACAGCTATTTACAAAATGGCCAACATCAACTCTTATTAAGGATACTGGCAAGAACTTGAAAAGAGAAAAAAACCACACTTCACATAATCTAGTAACCACAACAGGTGTAAAATCCCATAATCCCATATGATTTTTCTTCCAGTGTCATATGTTGGAGCAAAAAAATAATCAGAAATTTAAGAAAAAGATGACTGACATAATGATATATCATCGTCACAAAATGCTAGAAGAATGGTTGTAAGAATCCTAATGGCTCAACTAAAATAGGAAGAATTAAAAGCTACAATTTACTATGGTGAGAACACAAATATTTTTCCATAGAATTAAAAGATGCAGAATCTAATTAGCATTATTTATTTTTTAGAGGTCTAATTAGCATTATTGAGTCGCTGGTAGTGACATGATACAATATGTTAAATTATCCTTCTCCATTTTCTCTATTCTAAACAGGAAAACTATGATTGAGAAAGAAAAATCTTATCAACAAAATATTATATACGAAATCATATTGTAATTTTTTTAATATAATATACCTAGATGACTGTGGGGGTAGCCGAAATGAGAATGTTGAGATGGATGTGTGGTCATACAAGATTAGATAAGATTAGGAATGATTATATACGTGAACGAGTCGGAGTGGCTCCTATCAATGAGAAAATGGTAGAGAATCGTTTGAGATGGTTTGGTCATGTTCAGAGAAGACCATTAGATGCGTCAGTAAGAAGAGTAGATCAAATAATCTGGAGTCCGATTAAAAGAGGGAGATAGGAAGCCAAGCGGATACTTTGCGAACTAATAAAGCAAGATCTATTGGTGAATAATATACCGAAATATTTGGTTACTAATAGAGCGGAATGATGTCATATGATCCATATAGCTGACCCCACCTAGTGGGATAAGACTTTGTTGTTGTTGTTATATACCTAGATGACTGTGAGTCTTGACAGCCATCATTTTCCTTCTCAAAAGAAAAAAAGTACAAAGATGTATGATAAACCTTCATTAACTACTAACCACAAGCAAAAAACATCAAATTATAGGTATATTTCACAATGATCAAAATCGCATCTGCACTCAAACATACCGAAATGTTGTCATTTCTCCACTGAAACCATCGTCACATTAAATTCATATCCGCTAACTGCAATATTCATGGACAGATAAACCGCAAGATTATGCATTAAAATAGTGACTAGTGATAACCACAATCCAGTATCTTCTTCCTTAAGAGCATAAAGGTGGCAGCACATGGTTAAAATTTCTTTACTCTTGGTTCATCATAGAACCAAAGTGCCCTCTGCAAGTGGCCTTTTTGACGATATGTTCTGATCAGAGCCATCATATAAACATCTACTAGGGACAAATTTCTTTTTCCTCATGACATCTGGAAAAGTTTCATCTTTGTAGGTTCTCCACATTTGCAAAAATTCAGAATCAACTAGGTATAAAAGTTGGATAAACATTAATATTTTCATGCTTCATTTCAAAGAAAAGTTTAAGAATTTCTGCATCATTATTGCTTTTGGCATATCCTCAATGAACTCTAAGCATGTAGCTGAATTGGCATATCCCTCAATTAACAATTCAGAATATTATTAGCATACTCAGGAAGTTTAACTAGTGTCTGGTTGCAAGCACTACAACTAGATAGAAGACTATTTTTAGGCATTTCGTCACAGTAACACAAGCATTCTTCCAACCTGCCAATATTAATATCCACTAATTAGATAGCTGTATGTTACATCATATAGTTCCAAAGAAGCCATCTCTTCCAGAAGTTACTAGATTTCTCAAAGCTTTCATCCACGATATGGCATCCGATCAAACAGGTGAAGAGGAATTCACACTACGACCGTTACAAGTCATACATGCTAAGTTTGATTTATCCATCTTGCATTAAGCAAACGTAAACCGAGAATAAAGAAGTACCATAAATGATACAACAATTAGTATGGAAGATGAACACAAAATTACTGAATAATGCATCATCAGCTCCAAACAAATGGCAAAGAAACCATGATACAGTCCAAACACATTCAAAATGCTGAAATATGTGCTCGCAGGCAATTTTTCCTATGGGATCTGTTTTTCTATATGAAGAATTTGAATCTGAATTACAAACTACATTTAAAATTTTTAATCCTTAATCTGAATTTGTCAATGCAAATTAAGTTTCAGTAGGGTTTAGATTGGAAAAAAACAGATATAGTGGAATTAAAACCATAATAGTTCAATACTAACTCACAATTGGTTTATTTTTTGAAAGTGAAAAGGATGATTGCCATGTTTGCAATCATCCAACTTTATTGCAATCATCTCGCAATTGGTTTATTGATCATAAGCTACAACTTCATCTCAGTCTTTTCTGAATTAGGATACAACCATCCATACTCCAATAAATCAAGAATTATACCACCCAAATTGATTGCTGAAGGATGAAAGAATCATGCCCAATGCACAAGATTTTTCAGAACTCTATGCCATCTAGCACCAACTGTACCCAGCACAAACCAATTATAATAAGAAAAAAATATAAACCAAATCAGAAACATATCACTTCAGACAAAAAAAAACAAAGAAATAGTTAAGCAAAAGAAAAGAGCATTTGCCTTTAGAATGAGTAAAATATTCAGTCATATAGTTCTCCTATATCAGGAGTCAACTTTATCTATATCCCGTGCACTCCACCTGCACCCTTACAGCCCTCATCACATCAATTGGATAACAGACTATTTCGAGCAGATAATTGTTTATCACCAAGATATTACTGTGACATCCAGTGCTTGGCCTTCTCAAAACCATTCTTGCATTGGTGATAGTCCTCAAAGGTTTGCTGAATCTCAGCATTTGTGTTCATAACAAAGGGACCATATTGGACAATTGGCTCGTTCAGTGGCTGCCCTGCAATCAGGACAAACCTCAAAGGATTCGCTGACTGGTTCCAGACACTGAGACCATCACCTGGGCTCAAGACCAATGTGTGGTGGGCTTCTGCAGGTGATGCATCTGGGTTCCCAAAGATGCCTTCACCTTCAAGAACATACACGAAGGAGTTCCAAGATTCAGGTACAGGCTGGTGCAATTTGGCACCTGGCTGCAAGGTGAAATCAAGGTACATTGTCGGAGTCACAGTGTAGACCGGTGATCGGACGCCCAAAGACTCTCCTGCTATCACCCGAACCTCGACTCCATCTTTCTCAGCTCTGCTGACATCCTTGTTCTGAATTTCCTGATATCTAGGCTCCATCCTTGGCAATTTCACATGCAAACGTGTGAACTTCTAATTGATTGATACGACCAAAAATAAGGTGGTAGGAGTTGGATTCTTACATTTTGTCTTTGGAGGAGAGATTGATCCACAACTGCAAACCCTGGTTCTCTCCCTCCCCAGCAGGCATTTCAGAATGGATAATTCCTCGGCCTGCAGTCATCCACTGCAGGAAAAACCAAGTTTCGCCAATAGCAAATGCAGATTCGTATTAGCAGAAAATTATACATAAGCAAAATGTCAGATTTAACGATATTCTCCAATTTGAGGGAGAAGACAGCATTATTGGCTTCCCAACAAATGTGTTTCAGTTCTACATGGCCAAACGATTTTATAGCATGAGGAAATTCAATTAAAAATGCTTGAAGAATAATTTCATTTTGCATACCTGCAAATCACCGGTTTGAATGGTACCTTTGTGGCCAGCAAAGTCTTGATGCTTAAAGGCACCCTGGAACAAACAGAAACAAAATTAGAACAACAGTTCATCTATTTTATCTTCTGCCACGAACAGCAATGAGGAAGGTATTCCACACCTTCAGCATGTATGTAACGGTCTCAAACCCTGCAAATAGCACAAGGAAAAGAAAATCATTACCGATGATAACAAGCAAAATGATTGGAAGAGAAAAAGGGGCAAATGTTATAATCGGGGATGAGGTACCAACCTCTATGAGGATGATCAGGAAATCCTGCCGGAGCAGACACTGCGGCGCGTAAATGTCAAAAGGCAAACAAAATTAGCAATCAAAGTGGGCCAACGTAAAGAACAAAACTTTATTAAGGAAAGGCACAACAAGAACACGATCACAGGAAATGCACCTGAAAACTCATCCAACATCAGGAAAGGATCAAAATTTTTCAGCGCAACACTGGAAAAAACAAGGCCAAACAAGATTCCCATGTCAGACAGAGAGCAAAATCCATCGCGGGGGAGAGAGAGAGAGCGAATATATTGACCTGCCGATGCTTCTCCTGACATTGGCTCCGTCGCCGTCCTTCTGGGGCTTGGCGAGCACCTTCTTCACCACCTTTCTGGGCTTGGCAAAGCTCGGGCTGCCGGCGTCGGAATCCGCCATGGTGCTCCGGCGTTGGCCTCTTACAGCAAGGCGGAGAAGTTGGAGGGCGTTGGCGCAGGATGTCTTGCGACGTTGGGTGGGAGGGCATGGGCGTCTAAGCAGGAGGAGGGCAGAATTTATGGAGGAGGTGCCTCCGCACGGCCGCATCAGACCCGTCATCATCGTGATCTCGTGTGAGCGCATGCGCATATGTAAACTAAAATTTTCAACTCTCGTCCAACTTTTAATAATTTTAAACTTTTTTTCCTGTGTATATATGGCAAGAAACGTGTGAACTAAAATATATATTTTATAAATTCAATTGTCTGAGTTGTTATTAAGATTGTATTATAATATTATTTCTTAAAACTTTATTGTTATAATGAATCAGAATTATGGTGTAATTTTAATTTATTTATACGATAAAGGACAAATAAAGAATATATACATAAAAAGGTAATAACATATTTTTTACTATTAATAAAAGAAACGAGAACAAAAACTCAAATAGGTATATGAATTGTGGTTGTTAATTTTTTGTTGTCCGAGAAAGGAGTCTAGCAACAAGATTAGTTTGACAAAGCTGTCCATTGACCATGTTTGATTATGTCAAGCTTGCGCAATGATGATGTGATGCGCCCACCTTGACCATGTTTGATTATGTCAAGATGACGTTTAAGTGACGAAGTATCATGACATTTATTTCTTTTAACAAAGACTTTTTTCTTCACAATTAATATGGAATATATTTGAAAATTTAAGAGGCAGAATGATTCCAATGATAATTGTAACCATTTTTGTATTTAGTCTATAAAAAGGAAAAAAATAAAGCGGGAAAGGAAATTTTGGGTAACAACCAAACACATTATTTAGGAGTATAATTGTAATACCCAGAAAAAAATTAAAACTAATATCAGCTGGACTAGCTGGCATGATAAATTTCATTAATTCCTATTATGGTGGAGAATATATATGCGAGAATTCTGACAGTTATGGAGGGACATTTGAATAATGGGAGTTACGGAGAAATAAACATCAGATTCTTTCCTATCTCCTTCCACGAAATAGAAAGATTGTTCATGCATGATAATTTCATAGGAGAAGCGCATTCTACCTTTCTTCTCTACTAAGGGTAACTGAACGTTTTCCTTTCCTCACACAACTCCTTATTAGCTGTGATTTCCTCTCATGTTCTTGGTGGTCTTGATCGTTCTACCGGTGGCGACCGACCGGATGAAGAACCACAACAACAGGATCAATGAAGAGAAGTGCATCGGCGTTGATCCAGACGAACCAACAAGGACAAACATGAATCAAGTGGGTGACTCTAAAATCATCTTGCATGACCCTAAGTAGATCAAATCCGAATTTCCATCAAGATCTCACTATCACAAATAACATGACGAAAACAATGTGAAAATGAGTATGATGAATGATCGTTTGATTGTCATTTGATTTGTATGATTAGCTAGATTTATGCATTGAAATTATATTTATTTGATCTGTTCTGATGATTGTATGCCATGTTAATGATTTCTATTATGCATACATTGTCTGATTCCTACTTTACTTCTGTTTGTATGATGCCTGATTTGGGTTTGCAAAATATTGAGATCGTTTCTAACTAAAAACTATTGATATTTTGATTTATATACGAACCTGACCCAGATCTTTATGAACCCAGCCCAGATTCCTACCGAAACCAACCATGAAGATTGATTTTCATGGTTGTTCCCTTAGAACTCAGCCCGGTCAGCCTGAGTTTGCGGACAGCAAATCAGCTGACCTCTCGACATTAATTTGTCACCCGATCCGGGTTCCACTGAACTTGGCTCGAGTTCGTCCCTGTTGACCCGACGAGTGCACGATGATTTTCCCGAACTTGGCCCGAGTGTAAATTACACTCGGCCCGAGCTACGTCACCTGAGATCATTCTTCATTTTGCATTCTACTGATTCTTGATCCAGATTTAGACACTAGTTGTTCTTGTTCTGATCAACCATGATTATTACTAGATTTGTGACATACGATCTCACTATGATTTATTCCTAATTTAAAATATGAACTCTTACGTGATTTGCCATGTTATTTGTCTACGTACTTCCACTCTACGTGAACAATGAAATACAAGAATTTAAAATGATTAATAAGTTAATGGAAGAAGAATATTGGATTGTCATCCTATGCTAAGTGTTTCATGATAAGGATTGCTCATTTGATCATTGTTTGATCACCAATTGATTCGCACAAGGCTGTATTATTTCTCTCCGCATATCTCATCAAGAATTTAAAAGCACATAAAATCATCTGATTTCTAAGCAAGATTCATGATTAAGAAGCATGATTAAATAAAGAAAGCATGAACACTGAATGAAGTTATCGTTATTACTTATGGTCATGATTATCAAGTATGCTCTTGATTCTAAGCCTACTATGTATCATATGATCTTATTGATTATTTATATCAATTGATCTCTCTTATTTATGACTTATGATAATTTGATGCTCCCTCTTCTGACCAAGATAAGTATATTTCTTATTTCTGATTCACTCTAATAAGAGTTATACATTGTATACTTTTATTGGATCCTTACTAGGTTGTAAAGCTTACGGGAGATTTGCCTCCCCTATGAGTTGGTGTCCTGCGACAAACTCAGGCGATGAGAAAGCACATAAATCGAAGGACCTATTTAGCTATTTATTTTTCTTATGCATTTATAAATTTATGATGTAGACATATGATGTTTTATTTAGGGATGATGTAGCCATTTTCAGACTTTTGCAATTAATGTTATCTTCTTTATTTTTTTTTCTTTTGCTGATGTGATATGTATATTGATCGAGTCTTGATCAATGTCATAATGCTCCACGTGGCGTTGGTTGATTTGAGGACGTTACAATAACTTTGGTGAATCAAACCTTTTGATTGATGTGAAAATTTTCTAATTTCATGTCAGACAAACCATTGTAGTTTCTACCCGCAATTAACTTTTGTAAAGAATGCTACAAGATTAGGAAATATTTGTTACGAGAACTAGACTAATAAAAATTAGAAGGAATTTTTTTTTTGTCAATGGAACAAAAGTGAAAATATTTTTGTGACAAAAAAATAATGTTTGAATAAAACAAAGACAAAATAATAAATTTTTACTTTTATTATTGTAAAAAATATTATGTTCTCATTTTAAGAAAAAATATAGTGATTTTTTATATTTTTCAAGATGATTTTAAAATGTTGAAAAATTGATTAGAATAAATTATTTTTAGAGTATTTGAATGCAAAAATAAAAATAATCTCCTTATTTTAGCTCTTGTTTTCATATCAAACACCCTCTAAATGTTTAAAATAATAATGATAAACTTATTTTTTATATTTTCGCTTCAAATGAAATTAATTCTTCTTTTTTTCATTCAAGATCTTTTGGAGATGGGGATAAGGGGTGCTTTGGGGATTTGAATTTATGCCGGGCGAAGGCCAGACTATTAATTCGATTTCTTCAAGGTGTCCCTATTGGGCATTGTACCCTTGTTACTAAATTATCAGGGAAGACTTGGGCGTTACATTTATTTTTTTTCTTTTTGTTAAGATTTTTTTTCAGGCATCCGACTTATTTATATATTTGACAAGTGATGGTCAAGAATAAACTCTGATCAAATTCATGATTTTGAGAATCCATAAGCAAATAGCACCCATACTAACCAATTGAGCCAATTAAAGTTACTTATTTTTCGTCTTTAATTAATGTTTCAACTTCCAACCAAAATTATCTTCTAAATCAATGTAATTTAATTACATGTTAACTTTTTTATTTTAGAGGTTTAGAATTTAAATTGTTAAAAAATGCCAGACCATCAAATTTCTTAAAGAAAGATTAAAAAGCTTGAATTTATACATTAAAGAATTCAAATATAGAAAAAGAGACAAATGGGGAAGAAAGGGTGTGATATAATGTCAGACAGATCTCTCTGTTCATAAATTAAAATGAAGGCCTATAAATGGCCATTCACTTGTTAAACTTATATATTCAATTCTCTGCTAAATTTTTTTGTTTATTTTTTTGTACAGGACCACGATTTTAATGGAGAACAAAAAATAGATAAATGAGGTATAAATATTCCATCATCTGAGGGATGGTAGAATTCTACCATCTACAAAATTGTTGGAAATTATAATTTTATCATGGTATCAATTATACATTTAAACCTAGAGAAATTCGTAGACTAAGATTCCCGAAAGAGATAGTGTTCTTCCTAAATAATTTCCACGGCGTTTTGGATTAAAAGAATTATCCATGAGAGCTTTTTTAAAAATAAAAAATAAAACCAACTATTCCTCGTTCATCAAATTATGATTAGCTAATTAATTTGATGGGGATGCTACCTTCCTTAAGTAGTAGCATCAAACGTATCAAATGGTGGTGGAAAGCATGGGAATTCAAAGCGGATCCAATATGGTTCATTATTTTGTCGGATAATTAATGGTGTCATTATAAAATTTATGTTCTAATAATAAATAATAAAAATTACGGGGTGGAATAAAAAAATTATTCATGTAAAATTCATTTTTATCATTCAATATACATTTAAGTATTTATTGTATTGGATGACTAACAAGTCACTTATTTTTTTCTTCTATTTCTTGTTTGACTTATTCTTGTGGTGCGAGATGATTTATGAAATTAATTGAGTTTGACGGTGAATCGATCTTTAACATGTAAATAATATGTAAAACTATTATTGTTGCACAATGTTAAGTCATCGGCACCGTTGAGAATTAACAAAAAAAAGAAAGAAAACTACTCATTCATTAGTGAGTTGACAATGGAAAATTTCCTACAATCCAACGAATCAAGCATATGCCCTGGTCACCGTGTGTTAAAAAGGAAAGATCAATGTAGGAGTGCTGTTCCACAATAGCCTTTCTTTACTAGACACCACCAATAAAAGAAATGTTTTAAGTCCTTCGAGACAAATTGAGTTTCAGGGTCATCATTAGAGTGAACCAAATAAGTATTATGGCCTGATATCGATTTGTGCTCATCTAAAATTAAGTTCAGTGGTTAAAGATACTTATTATATGTATAGTCAATTTAGAATCTACATTATAATAAAGAGAAAATACTTTGAAGGAGAGAATGAAACTTAACATCAATGTGAGTTGACCAGTATTCATAAAAATAGTGTCCTTAATAGTAAAATTTTCTATATTGATTAATTATTTTTCAAAGTAATCTTACGTCATTATTTCAAATGATGATCAATTATTGATTGTTATATAGTCATAACTAATAAATATTATAGAACATATTATTATTATTATAAAAAGCATACTCACTTAACACGCATTAGGTATCTAATAAGTTGAATGTATCTATTAGATAACTAATACAAGTAACTATATCATTATTATCTGAAATAAGAAAACTATAAATATAATTATTCAAAACAGTTTTAAACAATCTTGACTATTGTAGGATTCTAGAAAGTATCTGCAGTTATTAGGCGGGGACTTTTTTATAATCACTTGAAATCGTACGGGGCATATACTTTTTTTATAAAATTGACCAATTGAAAAAATATATTAAATTAATTAAAAAAGTAAATTAAATTTTTATGTAGTAGTTATGTACATTCTTTCTAACATAATTTTTTTATTTCTTAAATATAAAAAATATATTGAAACAATTAGAAATATATATATGATTCTTATAATATGTTTCAAATATAATTTCTAATATGTTTCAATATAATCTATCATAATTATAAATTATAAAATCAATGTGTGCATTAAGTGTAAAGTTATTTTGTAATTAAAAATCATAGTAATATTTGTACGCCAATTGGAAAGTTATTTAGAAATTAATTATTAACAAATTAGTAATTAAAAAATCAACGTGTGAGTTACTTGGAAAGTTATTTGGTAATTAAAAAACTTAGTAATATTTGTACTACTTTTAAGTTAATTAAAAACTTATAACAATATTTTTTATATAATAAAAATATTACCAATTAATTAAAATACCTACTCACCGTCACTATTTGACTGGACAGTTAATAAATAAAAAGGGTCAGTTAATAAGTAGTTATCTCCAACATTGTGTCACTATTTTATTTTTATATTGCAAAACAAATAAATAAAAGTGATATATTATAACCGTATTAAAGTGGTTAGAAGTCACTTATACCACCTCCATTTCACCCTATAAATATGTGCAAAGGGAGTGGAGGTGTATATGTGTTCATACAAGAGAGTTTGTAGTGAATTGTTATTGTGATGGTGGTTAACTCTTCATTTTGTATCTTTTAACTTTATCAAGATGAAAAATGAAGTTAGTGTTGACCTTAATGGTGCACTCATAAATTAGTATATTATTAGTTTATTTGTCAGTAGTAACTAATTCTTGATTCATTTTTTTCTTAAATTAATGGTTAGAAAATAATTTTGTTATATAAATATTTTAATATTTTCGAGCTTGAAACGGAAATTTTTTTTGGAGTTTTTTAATGCTTAAAATTATTTGTTAAGCTTATTTTTAGATATTTTGAAATTAAGTCTATTGAGAACTAACATGCAGGTGAAATTTCATGGATGGACATGGTAACATAACAAAAAAACAAGGGCTTCAGGTAAAGCTTTTTTCTATTTTAATATGTTTCGATGGTAGACATACAATATTAATTGTCTCGAATAAGTGATTTTTTGTTGATATTTTTTATGAAATTTGGCACTGTTCATGCAATACATTATGACAATTAATTCTTCTTATTATTATAATAATATAAATTAATTAGTGTAATTTTAAAGTATATTAGATTGTGACAAATTTATCTTCTACGAAATGATTACACGAGGTGAATGTATATTCTCTTCACTCTCATAAGCCGTGACTTCCTTTTAATTATTTTTTGCATTTCTTCTCATATTTACTACTAAGCCTACAAAACCTTAGCTTTTTATTAAAATAATTAGTATTTAGTTTCTATGAAGGTCCAACGTGAAAATCTTTTACTAAATGTGTACTTGTGCAATATGTGAGGAGGTCAATGTTCCATATTTTGTGTCTGGAATTTATTAATTTGAAATTAAGAAATATTAATCATATATTATGCATAATATATATATATATATATATATATATATAACTATTATGTTACGGGTCTTAAAATGAAATTTTTGATAATCTAATTCATTTGAGTTAATTTTGTTATACAGTTATAATTGACTTCATAATCGATTTCTATATCTTTATATACCTTTATAGTACGTTTACTTTGCTAATGAATCTTATATCGCATTATCATATTCAACCTTTATATATATATATATATATATATATATATATATAAATAGTTCTTTTTTAAGTTAACAGACATCTATTAACAATATAAACATAATTTAACAAATCCAAATATTATAATCATTAATAATTTATATTATATTTATCAATATTATAATAATATCTACGTATATATACATTGACACATCTTTATTCCACATTGATAAAAAGGTTTTTATTTATTAATTACAACCTTATCATGAAGAAAATTTATAATACAAATTACATATTCATAATTTCATCCCTTTTTAATTGTCCAAGAAAATAATAATAATATCTATACTATACTATAATAGTTTTTTAAATAACTATCTATATATAAAATTAATAATTAATAATATATTTATGTATATGTACTTCTTAAAATTCATGAATTCACAACCGCATAAAATAATAGAAGCATGATTGTATTTAAATAAATACATAATTCAATAGAAGCATGATTACCTTTCAATTAGAACTTATCGTCCACCATAACTGTCTAAAACATATGTTATACATAATGGTCCTTGATAGAACACACTTCAATAACATTTTGATTGTTGGAGATGCACAATGTAAGACGATTTTTGTAGACACTTAAATAGTCATAAGTAGTTTTTTTTAATGATTTATTATTATTTTGAATATTTTCCATTGCGATGCACTATAATGAAAATTATTGGTGATGTTCAACATAGTAATAATTCACACAAGTGTATGCAAAGCAAATATATTATATTTATATTTTTCTTATGCACACAATATTTTTTTATTTTTTCCCAAGAAGATGTGGAGTATAATTTATTGGTTATTCTTATTTCTCTTATTCACTAACAAAATAACAATTAATAAAATTATGTCCCTAAGCTGTCATTTGATTTGCTTTTTTCTTTCTCTTATTCTTAAAACCTTATGTAGTAATACAATATTTCAACTGAAATTTAAATTATTTATTGCTAAAATGTTACAAAATCATTTGCAATATCCAAATGATCGAAGAAAATAACATATTTTGATTTCTTTTAATATATAACATTTGTTGATGCTTTACCTTTTCAATAATATTTTTCGGTTTTAGAAAATAAAAATCAAATTTATAATTTTTCATTGGAAAACATATTAATTAATTTTAAAATAATATTACTTTCTTTTGTTCTCCGTGCATCGCACATGTACCACACTAGTGTTAATGAATATGCTATAGCAATGTACACACTGTGCACATATTTCACACAGATAATCAGTTTCATATATTTTCTTAACTTTGATATAAATTTTAAATATATGTCCTATTGTGGTACCCTTAAGTGGTCCATTAAGAAATAAAATATGTTTTTTAAAATATTTTCATAAAATTCGGACTCGCCATATCATTCGATTTTTTTCCTTAAAAAAATATAAGCATTGAACATGATCACACGTATATAATTTTAACTTCTGTAGAGTTAACTACAGGGTCATACCCTCAGAATTTTCATTCTACAAGGTCATGTGTGCTTCAACAAGGTAAACTTAGCATATAGAAATAACAGCCATATTAACACGTTATTATTTTCATAAATATTTTAAAAAATAATAAATCTTAATTGTATCCTCATGGAATGATTAACACGTTATTATTGTTTTTTTTATGAACCCTATTTCTCATGTATGTTCTCCTATTCGCGTGCTCAACCGAACATAAAAAGAACATTGTTTCCCGTTCAACACTATATAAAAGTGGGAAAGACTAATAATATTATTAATTGGATAAATTTAACCATCGAACTTTTACGTTTTCCAACTTTATCCTTCAATTTCACTTTGTAGACTCAAATTATTAACTTCTTCCATCAATTATCCTTTTCACGGTTTATAAAAAGTTTACCACATGTGTGATATGGAAAGCCACTAAAAATAAAATAATACTAAAATAAAAATATAACAATTTTAAAAAAGTGAGAGAAGGTGGTGTCACCCCCTCCCTCAACCTTCGGCGGCCTCGCCAGAGGGAGGGGGAAACTCCCCTCTGTACGTCGAGTGACGCGAAAAGGGGGAGGGTGCATCATCTCCTCTATGAGCTCACCGAAGGGGGCCGACGCCCCGCACCCCCTTTTTTGCTTTCACACATCGATGATGCGTGCAACGCAAAAGGGGGTGTCGCCCCCCTCTTTTTGTTGTGTGTGTCAACTTCCCTCTAATGATGCGTGCAACACAAAAGGGAGAATGTCGCCCCCTTTTTTCGTTGTGCACCCCCACCCCACCCCCCTTTTGCAAGCGCATGTTGGCAGCGGTATTGGGTAATTACCTACAAACTAATTAAGAAAAAAATGAAAATATAACTATTATATATCATTTGGCCCCCATAGTATCTTGATTCGGCTCCGTTAATGCATGTTCGCGACACACGCAGCGCAAAAGGAGAGGGGGAGGCACCCTTCTCTTTTTTTTTATTATAGTATTACTTTAATATACTTTATTTACAATGTCTTGTCTTCTATATTTAGCGAAAATGACAGTTGATAAAAGAAGTTAATAGTTGAAGTTAGAAAATAGAATTATGAAAGAAGTTAATAATTGAAGGAAATTTGGTGAAACTTATCCAATATTAATTATATCAAGATTATTATTTTGTATAGCTTAAGAACGATTTGTTCCAAGTATATAGGAGCTATGAGCCTACAATGCGCTATACAATCGACCGACTTATTTTATATCAAAAATGTATCTTTAAATAGGTCGACCAACATATATATATATATTATATACTTATGGTTTAAGTATGATATATTTCAACTGTCTCCTCTTTGTTAATTGAAAACAAATGTTTTTTTTTTTAGCTCATGACTTATGCAGTTGTGCTAAATCTCAAAATTTTCATTATGAATATTAATAAATAATAAATATAGTAATTTGAGCGAAATAGCTAGCTTTCAAGTTGAGCATCAAAATATTATTAGATATGACTTTGTTGTTCTAACGAGTCCTCTAACTCGATTTGATTGCCCATGGAAACGAGACACAAATACACTGGAGGAAAAAAAAAAGGATCTAAGTAAAAGACATCTCATAAAAAAATTAGGTTTTGTTACTTTGGAGACAGCATCTAGGATAATTTCTATATTAAAGAAAAGGTTCGCTGAAGAAATATGATAAATCCGTACCTTATTAAACTTACCTAAACTACATGTATGTTTATAACAAGGTTGACATGATATAGAAGGTAAGAGGCTTCGAGGATGAATCATAAAATTCTACCCCATAAATAAAAAATAAGTTTTTAATACAAAATAATTGAAATAATATATTTATTCACAAAATTTATGTTTATATATGACTTAATTTAAATATTGATCATTAATGTTTTATTCACATATTTTTAAATCTAATATATATTATATCATGTGAAATACATTATGATATTCTTAAAAATTCTTAAAATAGTAAGTATGTATTAAAGAAGTAGATACCTTATTAAAACATGATATAATTCTTAAGTATATGTACAATAATAAAATTTATTTTTTATGAAAATAATATTAAGTGAAGATATTAAAGTTTAATAATAGTATAATATATAAATAAAATTAAATAAATAGATTTGTACCAATTTCGTATGATCGAGATTCTATATAAATCTTAGATATGATCCTATCCGTTTTTAAGATCTTGGTACGATCCATCTTAATATACTTTGAGTAGGATGATGATCATTTGCTTTTTCAAATATCGTAAAATCGTAAGATGTTATTAGTTAGATCAAATCTTAATAACAACGGTTTATAATTTAAATATCTTTTACACTATACGTATTAATACATTTTAAAAAAGTAAACACATCATTACAAAATTTACATAATCTAAAAATTACTATAAACATAAATAAGTTGTTATTTCAACTTATAAAACAATATATTTCTTAATATTAAAATAAAATCAATAAACACACGGGACAAAAAAATTATCTGAAAAAGTGACAATTTTTTAGATTGAATAAATTATACAAAAAAAATAAAAAGTAGTTCACCAATCGATCTGTGTAACAAATTTTTTTTGGGGATTATTGGAAATATTAACTATGTTTTTTCTTTTCCCTTATTTGTAACTGTTGTGACATTGGACATGAAACAACTACCCTGCACGCTGAAATTATTTTAGTGAAAGTTAAAAATAATAATGATTTTATTTAAATAAGTTATTCTTTCGACTTATAAAATAACATATTGCTTAATATTATCAAAAAAACAAAATCAATAAACACATGGGGCAAAATATTATATGATTATTAAAAATAGTTGAAAATGCATATATAATATGGGTGAACGTAGTTGGGTCGGATCGAATTTTCAGTCTAAAATAATCAACCACTACTTTTTGGATAGATTTTTTTAAAATTAAAAAATGGCTCCAAAACTATTTTGAAAAAATAAAAATCACTCTTTAACGGATCAATTTTTTCGGGATCCTACTTTCATATAATTATGTTTTAAAAATGTATTTAATAACTTAAAATTAGTATAAAAATATTTAATTTCATATTAAATATAAAATATACTATTAAAATTTAAAGTTATTAAATTAGAGTTTGATAATGTGATAAAAAAAGTATGCAATTTTGTAAAAACAATATTATATCTATAATAAAAAATAATAATATATGTATTAATTATATAAATAAAAAATGAGTTCTACGGGTCCTTACAATTTTTTGGGTGGAGCCCTAATTTTAACGAATGAATTTTAATTTATTAAAAAACACCAAAATTGACTTCTAATATTTTATTTTTTTCAATTCGATTTTTTTTCTGATTGGTCGGTTTTTCTTGCGCCCCTAATATCTAAAGCGGCTACTCTTTTCCTTTCCGCCATCGTGATACTTCCTCCCGATTCTACCGGCATGCCGCCGGCCCGCCGCCACTCCTCCTCCAATCGCTATTGTCGTGCCGGCGCTGCTCTCTTCTCCAATCATGCCGCATTTCGTCGCCTCTTCCCCAATGATAAAAAACGAATGACTATCTTATGCAATCTTCCTCCTCCTCCTTTATGATCGTTTTTTTTCATGTTTTTTTCTATTTTCCTTGATTCTGATTCATTTCTTTTTCGGTGTTCTCGTTTCATTTTTTTTTTTCAAGTTTGTTGTGCACGCTCTTCATCCGTTGATGCTGCTCTACTCCTACGTCGTTGCTCCTCCTCCCAATGATCAGATATGAAGAACGAACAGGTACGCACTCTCTATTCCCCTTTGCAATTTTTTTTTTTTGTGTGCATATTTCCTTCATTTTCTTCTCGATCTGCATTATTTTTTTGGCTAAAATATTCCCAACAATTTGTTGTAGCGCTTTCCTACGCGATCTTATTGCACTTTAAGTATGATGTAGTTTATCTTATTGACACTTGAATTTTAATATGCAATTCTTCTTGATGTTTCGTATGTACAGTTTGTTATTTAATAAAATTGCCCATTGAAATATGGAGTATGAGTACATCCAAAGTGACGTAATCCATTAAGTTTTCTTTTTTATTCTTCATCAAATCCATTTAAAAGAAATGTCTCTAAAGGGTAAAGTTGAGTTCACGCAAGTTGTCTATGGCATGGCCTTGTGACATTGCATGACAATACTAAAATCTAAAAGCTTCTGCTATATATCCAAAGACGTTTGTGTTTTCCTCAACGTACAAACAAAAAGCAACATCAAATTCAATCACATAAGCACATGAAAAATTCTTATTCTTCCGGTCTATCAGGATTTTGAAGTTTTTCATAGAATTATATAAGTGTGTCATTTGGTTATTCATGTATTGTGTCTATCGTCGACACCTACATAAATTTTATCAGTGCACATGTCTATTACACTAGAAATCAAGTTCATGAGATGGTCGACTTCCCAAGCACATAGTCACAAAATTCTTGATCAAAGGTTAGATATCCTTGTAGGTTATGACTTGCTAAGCTACCGAGTGAATGGAAACCGAGATGAATTAAAATAAATAGAAAGATCGACACTTCATGACTAGTAGGTAGCAAAGTGAATGCCCCAGCTTAATTCCTTGCAAGATAAAAGTGAATGCTTAGATAATTGGACAAAGATAATGCTCGAGCTACCCTTAACCATTAGGCAGCAAATTGACTAGTCAAATATAGCATTCATTAAGGAAAGGAACAAAATGACTCTGGTAAGGGTTTGCATTGGCTAAAATCTAAAGAGAGAAGAGCATCATTTGCTTCATTATTTGTCAGTTATGATCATGTCTCGAGGTAAGTTATTAGTTGAAAAAAAAGACAAATTTACTAATTACATAAAGAAGACATTGATTATAAAAGAAAATTTAGATAAACAAACAGGTAAACATAGAAATCAGATTATAAAGACCAAGATTTATAAAAACTTGAGATCAAATTATCTTAACTTACAAACGAATAGAAAACAACTAGTAATCCTACCTTCATTTTTTTTTTTTTGCATATAGGTGAACATAAGACTTTTTCTTGTTTGAAGGGTTGGTCAAGGACCTTGCAAGTAAACATGCACGGAGTAGTACGGACAATAAAGCACTCTAATAAGAGCAAATTAAAATTTCCTTCTTTTCCTTTTTGAGAAAGGCAGAAAATGAACAATCTACCAAAGGCGAAGAGACTCGCGCGTGCACGTATAGGCACTGAAAAAATAAAATCATATATAGTCGGATTACAAGTACAACAAGAGTAAAAAGATGTTGTAATAGTTTCAACATTGTGTTGTCTGCTTGAAGATTCCGAGTTCGGGTCTTACTGCCAGCATGTTTTTTCCTTTTTTGAGTTGAACTAATAAAACCTCCTACTACAAAGTGTAATGCCCGGCATTATTCCCCTCTCTCTCCTTATTTGAAATTTAAATGCAAATTCGGAATTAAAAAAAAAGGGGACGAGAGAATCGGATTCTCCCTCCCCCATTCTCTCTCCCTCATCCCACTTTTCCCCCACGAGATTCTCCCTCCTCACTTCCCCTCTCACCCCACTCACTCCCCATGACTTCCTCTCTCAAAAGAGAGTGCAACCTGTATAAGAGGAGTGTGGAGGACTCCCTCACTTTTTCCCCACAGCCGCTCTTCCCCTTCCTCTTCTCCACTATCGGCGACCGGCGAACCAGCGGCGAGAGAACGACCGACGACCAACCCAAACGACGAGGGTGATCGCAGCGACCGAAATTTAACCGATAGAGGTACCGTAGACGTACAAAATCTCTAGATGAAGAAATGTAAATCATTGTCACGTGTTTTATGAATTATCGTTTATAGTTGAATGATTGGTGAGGATCCATGCAGCAAATTCATGAATTAGAAATTAGTGGTTCATATTTATGTAAGGAGAATTGAGCACGTACTCCTCGCATGATCAATACCCCATATTTTGTGTTAACCCCTTTATGATATATTATTGATCCCGAAATATATTAAACTAGTTTTAATTTATACTATAAGTGTAATGCCGATTGCTGAACATATATATATATATATAAGACTAATAATTATATTATGTAGTAGGTCTATTGCTCTCGACCATACCCAGCTCCTCAACAATACAATCATCCCCGTTATGAACACCAGTCCCGCCAACCCCTACCATCGCAATGTCAGCCCCAGCAAACATCGCAACCACTTGATCATCCCTGCTACGAGCAATTGCTCCGATAACTACTACTTGTACTCGGCGAACGTGTCTTGTGTAACTTTTGCGGCAAGACTCACGCAGGTGAATGTCGTCTGAAGACAATAGCATATTTTCAATATGGAGAAATTGGTCACGTAGCAGTGAATTGCCCACGGGGTGAACAACTAAGTGAAGGAAAACTTTTCAACCTGGAAGAGGACACTCCACAGGATGACACTGAAGTCATTCAAGGTACGCTCCTTGTAGCTTATTTTCCCATAGCTGTTTATTTGATTCTGGAGTCACACACGCATTCAGATCAGAAGCTGTACTATTACCTTAGGGCTAAACGTCACGAACTTAGACCATCATATGACTATACAACTATACTCACACCGCAAGAAATTTAGATCAGAAGAGTGTACTATTACCTTAGGGCTAAACGTCACGAACTTAGACCATCATATGACTACACAGCTATACTCACACCGCAAGACATTCTACTAACTATTAGATGCTTACCTGATGTCTCAATAAAGATAGGGAAAAATGAATTCTTAAAAAATTTGATCATAATACCTATAAGGGATTATGATATAATATTGGATATGGACTAGTTAATTGTTCATGATGCTTCTATATTGTGCAGGTAAAAGTAGGACGTTATAGGAACCCATTGTAAAGACAATGTCACGGTCAGAGACATAATTTAGAAAGAACCAAAGGATCGTAGTGTCCCTTATCAAAGCGCACAAACCTTTTAGAAAAAAATATCAGGAATAACTGACAAGTGTTATTAATACCGAAGAACCTACTAAGATATTATAAGACATAGAAGTAGTGAAGAAATTCCCTGATGTATCCCCAGAGACATTGGTGGACTACCACTCATAAGGGTGATAAATCTCCATATTGAGTTGGTACCTGGTACAGCCCCAATTTTCAAAAGCTCCATATCGTATGGCTCCGGCATAAAGTGAAAGCATTAGAGATTCAGATTCAGGAGTTATAGGACAAGGGTTTCAATAGACCCAACGTCTCACCTTGAGGCGCTTCGATCCTCATCGTCAAGAAGAAAAAATGTCTCGTTAATACTTTGCATAGATCATTTCTCTAATAAAGGAAAATGATGAAGTCGGTCTAGGATCGACAGAAGGCTCATGCAAAAGGAGGCGACGAAAGCATACCCTCACGACTGACGATCAAGTCTACCCAAAGTCTCGTTGATAAAAGAGTGATACGAGTTAGTAAGAAAGAAAAGTTGAGCTCATAATATGTGGGTTCTTTCGAAATTTTTAGACATGGTCGAAGGCACAACGAGCAGATTGGCTCTACTTTCGACATATGTCACAATGCCAACGTGATCCAAATTGAGAACCCGAACCTCAAGGAGGATCTAACGTACGAGGCGCAACCCACAGAGATATTGGAACGTCAAGAGGTCCAAAAAGAAAAGAAAACAGTGACATTGGTCAAAGTGGCGTGGAAGCACCATCAAGGCAAAGATGTCACGTGAGAATTAGAGTCAGAAATGCGAAAGAAATTTCTCAAACTATTCGATACATCATGACTTTCATCTAAATTCGAGGACAAATTTTTTTAAGGGGGTAATAATGTAATGCCCGACATTATTCCCCCTCCCCCCCCCCCCCCCCTTCTCTCTCCTTATTTGAAATTTAAATGCAAATTCGAAATTAAAAAAAAAAGAGGATGAGAGAATCGGTCAGATGACTCATTCTCCTTCCCCCATTCTCTCTCCCTCACCCCACTTTTCCCCCACAAGATTCTCCCTCCTCACTTCCCCTCTCACCCCACTCACTGCCCATGACTTCCTCTCGCAAAAGAGAGTGCAACCTGTATAAGAGAAGGAGTGTGGAGGACTCCCTCACTTTTTCCCCACAGCTGCTCTTCCCCTTCATCTTCTCCACTCTCGACGATCGGTGAACCAGCGGCGAGAGAACGACCGACGACCAACCCAAACGACGAGGGCGATCGCAGCGATCGGAATTTAACGATAGAGGTACCGTAGACGTACAAAATCTCTAGATGAAGAAATGTATATCATTGTCACGTGTTTTATGAATTATCGTTTATAGTTGAATGATTGGTGGGGATCCATGCGACAAATTCATGAATTAGAAATTAGTGGTTCACACAAAGGAAGAGGGGGCAAACACCATCGAGGCGGAAGACATTTCGATAACAAGCGGTCTCGCCAAAGGGATTCATCTGATAACCATCCTAACAAAGTTGTGAAAGTTGATGCTTAAGCGTGAGTTTTGACCTAAGACGGCTTATTTATTTATGTCTAATATTTAAGCAATGTAGCAACTCCGCCTATGTTTTATAGTCGGTCCCAAGCCCGAATAAAAGAGGAGGGTTGTGTTAGGCCCCGACAGCCAGCGTAAAACTTTGTCGAATCTCATGAACATGGATCAATAAGACATCGTATGATCCATGTAGCCGACACCACCTAGTGGGATAAGGCTTTGTTGTTGTTGTTGTATATTTATGCAAGGAGAATTGAGCACGTACTCCTCGCATGATCAATACCCCATATTTTGTGTTAACCCTTTATGATATATTATTGATCCCGAAATATATTAAACTAGTTTTAATTTATACTATAAGTGTAATGCCGATGTTGAACATATATATATATATATATATAAGAGTAATAATACTAATTGTGTAGTAGGTCTATTGCTCTTGACACACACACACATATATATATATAAGAATAATAATGATTATTATTCAGTAGGTCGGTTGCTCTCTCTCTCTCTCTCTCTATATATATATATATATATATAAGAATAATAATAATTAAGACAAATAAAATAAAGATAAAAGGATGTGATAGCTATGTGTCATTCAGTGCAAAGATCAGTGTATTGTATAGTGAGGGGCAGGTAGCTGTGCTGAGGAGACAATACACCTACTGGTGTTAACCGCCACTGTTCCTGGATCACAGGCCCTCTCCCACCTGTGCTTCGGATAAGGGTGACGCATGGAACGCACTCTTCCCCCATGAGGGCATATATGAATTATATTATTTTATGTCAGAGGGACAAGTAACTTAGCTAAGGAGACAGCGAACCTATAGGTCCGTAACGACCACTGTTCCTGAGATGCACGTCTTCTCCCATCTGTATTCCGAAAAATTTGTACCTGAGTGTACACATTTCCTTTCATGGGCACCCTGGCAACATTCAGTGTAGAGACACCTCTAGCTTTTCAACTAAATAAAGTCGAGCTCGCATAGGATAACGAACATTAAGGATCTTCTAATAATGTAAAAGACGTAGTCCACACAGAGTATAATAGAAAATGGTAATGGATAATTGAACATGGCAATGGATAACTGAATATAGTAATGGACAACAGAGTACGGTAATGGATAACAGTGTATGGTAATGGATCATAGAGTATGGCATTGAATAAGGTATTATTAAAGTAAAGAATAAAGAAATTGATCATTGATTATCATTTCATCATCTATGACTCTATGTGTACTGGGCGTTAGCTCACGGGCATTCCATGTCCCTGCTTTGATATTTTGCAGGTGGGAACCCTACATAGGGAGGAAGTGGAGAAAAGTAGAGCTTTGGGATGGTGGCACATGACTTACTACAGAACAACGGTTTTCCGCTATTTGTATTCTGCATTTAAATTATATGACTTTGTATATATGAAATACTTCAATTTCCCTTTATAGCTTTGCTTATGTTGCTATCCCCAGAATTATTCAAACTATCTTTATTTTCTTAATCCTCTTGAATTATCTCAATGTCATATGACATCTGTTGATTTCTAATGATATCTCTTCTGCATTTTCACATCATTATTATTTCTTTATCATTCTATTGCCACGTGGGTCATTTGTTAACTAGTCAAAGTCAAAGTAGTTATAGGCAGTGTAGCACTCTCTTGATCAATCTGACTGCCAGCGTGGCAGGAAGGCGAATTTTGGGAGCATTACACAAAGTCCCATGAAGTCTCCAATATAATTTTTTATATTGACCTTTTTCTTCTGATATTTTTTGCTCATTTTTTAGTTTATTTTTTATCATAGACTCGCAAATAATAATTGGATTAGATTATTTTATCTTTTATTATCATAATTCATTTGTGCTCTTCACACAAGATATTTAAATCTTATTATTCTTTTACTTTTGTGTGATTGTTCCATTTATAATAAAAATATTTTTATGCAATTAATATGATTAGCTTGTTATGCATCATTTATATTACTCAATTAGTCAATTATGTTATTACTCTTTATGCATGGGGATAAAAATATTAATTAAGTAATTTTAACATAATTATTATACATTGACATATTTAGTTTAATTATTTTAATTTATTAGATCAAACTTAAATTTAATATAAAAGTTTTACAATTAATTATGTCGTTGAAAAAATACTTCAAAAATGACCTCTAACATATTTTAATTAGAATATAAATTTGCTAATTATTATATCATGACGTCTTGATAATGAACACACTTAAAGGTTTTCTGCTTTCGCCACTGCGATATACTAGTTGGTTACTATTTAAGTTGAAAACAAAACAGATTCTAACAGCAAAAAAAAAAAAATGCAGATCTCCTAGAGAGAAGGAAGAGCGCTAGAGCATACTGTTGGGAGATATTTGAGTAAAAAAATGCAGATGTGGAAGGAAATGAATGAAATATGCACCAAATAAATATTGTAGGGGATGGAGAATTTTTATAACGACACGAGGTCTAAAGATTAAAATGATCTCATTGAATAGTTTTACATGAACAAAATACGAAGGTAATCATGAGTTTATATGTAATTATTTCTTTTATCCTTTAAGATGCGTTTTAAATTCGTGTATGTCAAATGTTCAAAGCGAATAATATATTGACAGAGCTAAGGGGGTGTTCCAAATGGTATTAAAGTCAACATCACGTGCTCACTTGACCTATGTGAAAAATATGGGCCATGGACTAACACGAACTCCGTTCAATGAGGACGTTGAGTCCTTTATGGGAAAAGATTGTAAAGACATAGGTCTAAGAACTAAGATTGTCTCATTAAATAGTCCACGTGGGCAAAATTTAACTCCTTTACCTATCAAAATGCATTTTAAATTCGTGCGAGCCGAAAGTTCAAAATGAATAATATCTTGATTAGGACTGAGCACGGTCCGAGTCGACCGGACCACACCGACCGAAAAATAGGAAAAATAACTCGGCCTCGATCAAATCCGGGCTGAAATCGAGTCCAAATGATAGAAAACTCGACGGGTTTCGAGTCAGGACCGGATTTGCCATCCCAATACCCGACCCGGCCCCGACCCGAGTTACTTGTTCAATATATAACCTCCATTCCACGTTTTTTTCTCATTTCACCCTCTCACTTTTTCTCTCCCATCTCTCTCCGTCTTTCGCCCTCTGCCTTCCATCTCTCTCTTCGTCTCTCGCCCTCTCCCTCTCTCTCTCACGACGACGGTGGGAGCACAGCGTCGACGACTCCGACCGACCTTCCTCTCCTGACTCTCCCTCTCTTTCTACTTGGTCGTCAGGAGCGCCGCGATCCGGCACCTGGCGGCCAGATCGGCCGCCAGTGGTCAGATGCAGCGTCAGATCGATGCCGGATCTGACCACTGGGCTGATCTTCGACGTCTGCCCTTCCATGTTTCTCGACGATTTTCGGCCGCAAATCCGGTGACATTCCCGAATTGTCGGGTCTGACCCGGAAACGGATCCAGCCGGATTCGAGTCCGGTGTCGGGTCGAAAAATTTTTGACCCGACATAATCTGGATCGGGACCGGATCCGCTTAGACTCGATCCCAAGTTTACTCAGCCCTAATTTTGACGGTGTTATGATCATTGGGAGGAGGAGAGTCGCGATAGCAGAAGCAGGGGTGTCATGATCATTGGAAGGAGCAAAGGCGCGATAGCAGAAGCAGAGACCATAGGCACGACATGAGCGGAGGTAGAGCACATACAACAAAATCCAACAAAAAAATAAAACGAGGAACACCAAAAAGAAATAAGACAAAGAGGGTGGAGGGAGATCACATGTAAGAGTCATTCGCCGTTTGATCGTTGAGGGAGAGGCAACAAAAATGCAGCATGATCAGAAGAGGGAGCGGTGACGGCACGACAGGAGGCAGAAATAGCGGTAGGGCAGCAGCAGAATCGGAAGCAGTAGTGCGAGACGAAGGAGAGAAAAAGCACTCTTGAAAGTTTGGAGAAAATGTTATCACGTGTGGCTTCTTTGGGTGTTTTGGGAGGTTCCTGTTTCGTTCAATCCGAGTCATTCATTTAAATTTGAACGATCACGATAGCTAAATCATAACTTAATGTCATTCAAGATTGCACCCTTCATTCAAATTCGTAAGGCCACGACGTCACTCTACAGCTTCACATAATATATATATATATAGAGAGAGAGAGAGAGAGACACCAGATATAGATATGGTTTGACACTGTTATGCATAAGAGGACCAATTATTTTGTAGGCCAATCTGGAGCGTGACCTATCATTAGTTAAGAAAACCGAAATATAAGTAGTACGACCCGATAAGAACTGTTCAGCTGGTGGGTGTAGATACGTCATTGACAAATGACATTGGACCACTGAACCCCACTTATTTGGGTCGAACGCTTGGTGGCGTTTGCGGTGGTTTCATGCCCTCCCGAGATGCATATTGCGACCATCGGCCTAACACAAATCATCCTGACAAGTCCAATATCTTCTTCTTTCTTTATAGGAAAAAAAAATCTCTCTCATCTAATTGAATCCTTCTACTATAGAATTATTAGCTTAGTTAATTCGGTGCAAAAAATAGCATTGTTGCGTAGCAACCTCGGAAGTAAATAGTAGTATAGTAGTGGACTAATAATAAATGGTTGATTCCAACAGAAGAGTTAAAGTTATAATATTTAAGTTGAAATAATGAAGTATGTAATAAATCATTCATAAGTTAGGTTATGATTTATGAAACACGAGAATAATAATAGAAGTCATCGTCATCTCGACCGCAGCCGCAACCCAACGCTATCTATAGCTGGAGGCAGCTGGGCACGATGAGCAAAAGGCCACGCGTTTGATATAATAATTCTGCCATTTGTATTTTTGTTCTGTTGAACGGACCAAATATTTTGGAGGCTTCTAATGATTTCAGATAAGATTCAAAAATTCATTTAAAAAAAAAACAGGCGAATTCCCCCCACAGGGTTTTCGAATCATGGCTGCTAATGAAGTTATCAGAACCTCCAAATCAACCAAATTGCTAATTTTCTATCGATATGGTGCTTACATTATTTGATGGAACAACTTCGCAGAGCATTTGATTTACATGCCTGAGCATCTTTACACATGAATCAACAAGACAGAGATTATAATCATGACCTGAATAGTAAAAAAAATAGAGATCTACGATGCAGTGCTTAAAGGCACAAAGACTATTATGTATAACAAGTTGTCACTAATTGTTTGTTCGCAAATGGGAAGATAAATGTGTAACTAATTATAAAATTTCACTTGGGTCTAGTTTGTTTCAAAATGAAGTAAGATCACCGATACATTTATAGTTACAAGAAACAAGAAAGGTCAGATTAATGAATAAATATTTTCTGAGGCAAATGCGACTGGAGACTTAAATGAGTTCATATGTATGACCATGCTCAAAGAACGGTAGAAAATGTGGACAGTGTGTTCTCTATTTAACAAACTCACAAAAGCTGGACAAAACATTAAATTCATATTTACACAAAATGTACCTTATTCACTGGAAACATCCCTCTCCTCCTCTTTTATCATTTATTCCTTTAACATGAGTAATGTGCAGTTTGCATGCTTCTTTTCCATCTGTCTAGAATTGCAGACGCCTTCCGACGTGCCCTAGGAGTACCAGTCTGTGCCAGCTTGGAGATGCATCCACTCTCATTATCTTGCTGCCTGACCTCCCTCAGCTTCCCTCGGTCATATGAACAGATAGAGTACAAGACAACTACTGCATTCTCTTTGTTGCGTGCACAAGAGTTCTCCCTCAGGATGTTGAGCAACCAAATGATGCCGCCAGTCTCACTGATCTCCTCAACTGCATCTGGGTTCGCGGATAGGAGTGCAAGAATGGCCAATGATTCATCAATATGCGACTGATTTTTAATGTCACTCAGGGCTATGCCTACCACACCTTCCCTGACAGCTCTTGCCCTGTTCTCATGCACCATGCACAGGTTAAAAATAGCAGATCCTGCATCTTTTTTGGCAGCTGGGTTGCCACATTCAAGAAGCTCCACAAGTGGCTTCAAAGCTCCTAATTCACCAATTTTGAGTTTATTGGAATCAAGAGCTGATAAGCTGAATAGTGCGGCCGCAGCATTGGCACGAACTTCCATAGTTGCACCCTTAAGCGCATTGATTAGCAGGGGGATGGCTTGAGGGTTGTCTCCAACCATCTTTTTGTTGCTTTCATGGATTGAAATGTTAAGAATAGTTGTCACAGTATCCTCCTGCACCTCTGGATCATTGTTCAATCCAGGCTCATATAGAACAGATAATAGCTGGGGGAGCACCTCTGGCTTCTCTCCCACAATTGCACGGAAGGACCTATTGTGCTTTGTAAGCAAGCGGAACTGCCTCACTACCTGCTTCTTTTCCAAGCTAGAAGATGTAGTCAACTTGGTAAATAACCCATCAAGTTGATTTTGTTCCTTTCTGGTGAACAAACCTTCCGCGAGTTCATTTTCAAGGGGAGGAAGAATTATACCGTGTTCAATGCACCACTGGGAGATCATGTTCCGAACGAGGTGATTGGGGATGAGGATTGTGTTTGAGAGAACCTGTTGTGTTAGCGGACAAGTTCTTTTACCAGAGTTCAGCCAGTCCTGAATGAATGCCCGGTCATACGTCTGTAAGAAGGGACACAAATAAGGTTTATACAATTCACACATACAAATAAGCAATGTTCTTACGGTTGGAAGCCATCACAGCAGGTACGGCAGTGGTTTGCTTATTTATTTCATGTATATATACAATTATACATATATATTTTAGCAAAGCTGGATGGCAATATCAAGTACTGGAGAAATCAACGTGAATAAAGCCCAAATGGTCTCTCAGGTAGTATTGAGCAAAGTACACATCTTAGTCTGCTACTGGGATCAGACTTAAGACATTACATCAAATCAAACATAGTAAGAAAGAATAATGAGAAAGCACTGTTTCGGAAAGGGACAAAATTGACACCCAAAGAACATTTTGCCTTTATTTTCTTTTGAAGTAAAATTTACAGTACATTTTACCTTTTTTTTCTCCGGAAACATTCAATGCAGAATCAAAAGTTGAAATCTGTTTAACGCTGAACTATTCCCGTTTAATTTTTAGTTTTTTTTTCTCCTTTTACATGAGGGGATGCGCATTGCACTTCCGCTGTAGCAGGTTCCAAGAAACGATTCAAAATTGTTCGTTTCCCGATTTAAACACCAAAACATGAACTATTAAGTGAACAACGCATCAAAAAAATCAAGAGAGAAGAACCTACAAAGGAAGCAATATAAGGAACATGTTCATGACGAAACCCCCTTCAGGCAAAACCTTCTACAAGACAAGCAAACATTCGTGGCTAACTAAAATGATCAGACGCACGAATTACTTGTTCCAAAAGATATAGAAATCAGCCAGAAGACTGTTCATTTCCATCGCCCTAACAAAAACATGAGCTACTAAGAGAACACGTTACCAATCAGTTCCAAACACTAACAACATCAAAAGATGCAGAATAAGCCAGAAATTAAGTCCTCTAAGCAACATCTTTTACGCGCAAAGAGGACAAAATAGAACTTTCAGAAGAACCCCGCAGGAGATATCATTCCAAAAGCAACAACAACGGAGATATATAAACAAAATCCTAATTGGCGTCATCAGAATGGGGACGAACCTGGCCGGAGGCGACAACGACGGGATCCCTCATCAACTCCGACGAGATCGGACAGAGAAAATACTCCGGAACCGACGTCAGTGGAGGCACTTCGACCCTCTCCTCCTTCCTCCTCTGGTTCTCCGTCGCCGGCGCCGCCAAGGGACGCTTCCCGTTCAAGCTCCTCGCACCACCACCGCCGGTGACTCGCATCTCCCTGAGGGCGGCGAGAGCCCTCTCCGCCTCCTCGACAGCTCCTACCCAAGCATCGTCCTCGACATCCGCGATAGCCTTCGCGAGTCTTTTGAGCTCTCGTTTCCATTCCGCCGGTCCCCGGGTCCCTTCCGCCGACCCGGACATCGCCGTTGCCGCTAGGTAGACGCTTGCAGTAGTATCGAAGGGGGGATTAGATACTTCGACCGGAATGGGTCGCCGTCTCGTCTTCGTCGTTGCCGGCGAAACCGCCGGAGCCTTCGAGCATTGGGATTTGAGAGCGAAAGAGGAAGCAGAGTGTATTTATAGCGGGTGAAATTGGGAAGATATTATAAGGGGTCCGTTAAAATGATTAATTGTGGTAAAATATAATATTTATTATTATTAAATAATATGGTTAATAGAAATGGTAGGTTGATCTGGTGGAACAGGATAAGAAAACTTGCTAGCTTCCATGCCAAGTGTTACATGAATGACACCTACTAGAAAGCTAACTTATCACGACTTTTTAGATTGGAGGGATAAGTCGCTCCTTTGGAATTTTGAATTTAAATTGGAATTTTTATAAATATAAAATATATTTTTAGAATTTTATTTGCCATTATTAGGCACGTGACTCGGGGAGCTTGGAAAAATACTTATTCACGACTTTTTATTGAGATGGCATTTGGTTGATAGATAATAATTCTTGGAATAAAAATGACTCTTATGATAGATTGAGTTTTTGAAAATTTATGCAAAGAATAAATCTTATTCTTTCTTTTTGGTAGAATAATGTATCTCTATAAAACACATTATTCAAAAAAAATATTTTTTTGACTAACGACAACTTTATCCTTTTCCTCTTTTAAAAATTAACTAACTTGTTTGACAGAATAACGAAGAATAACGTCATATTCTTATATTTATCCCCAAACTAAACATGGCCTATTAGGTGTCATTTGAATGAAGATTAAAAATGCATTAAATTAAGATACATATTTTATCGGATTAGTCATTTTTCAAAATTTGTATCGGATTATCTGTATTCCATCTTTTGAAAAGGATACGATATTTTTTTACTTTTCACTATTTATAAGATTAATTTTTTTAAAAATGACAAATCTTTCCTTTATATTTTTTGATGAATAAAACGTGTGTTTAGTTATGACCCAGAAAATATCTAAGTATTCTCATATTTAACCCCCAATCAAACGTCAAAGAATTCAATGATAACTTTTTCCCACCCCACTATATTTGTGATTTCCAGCGAAGTCTTCTTATTCGCCTAAAACATTAAACTCTAAATAATACCATTTTGGTAAAACTATTAAATGTAACTAATTAACATTACGTGAAATTAATTTTATTCGTGATATCTTACCTTTATAATAGTTATATAGAAGTTATACACTTATATTGTTCATATGTGAGTTATTCTGAATCACTATTAACATTGGATAATATTAATAAGAGTCATTTGGATAGTGTAATCGATTTTCTAAATAAATAACATTTTTCTTGATAATGTCTTGAATCCGTACTTCAGTAATAGAGATGGTGAAGCCGCCCATCTCCTACGGAGTCTGCAGGGTCTCGTTGCTCGAACAACAAGTCCAAGGAGGGGTCTAGAGAGATCTCCCAACAGGAGTTAGGGGGAATCTAGACGATTTTAAAGTTTATGTTTATATTTTGTACTGAAGTTTCATTATAAATTTCATAATAATTAAGTTACTTATAATTATATTGTTATCATTCGAAGATGTAATACAATTTAGTGTGAACATCATAAATCTCGTGTGTTTCTTATCATTGTCTCTCTCCCTCTTTTAGTAATAATTTTAAACTCATAATTTAAAATACAAATAATTTGTATTCATTAATTTAAATACTCAAAAATTATTATTACTTACAACATCGATAATTGCACGCTAATACGTCGACTGATTGATACATATAATTTAATTCAAATAAATATGGATTGTTTGTGAACCCAAACTTAATAAATTATCTAAAAGTAAAAGTAGGCAAAATAAATTAATGTAAGCCATTTTCTTTCAAATATAACACCGAATTTAGTGGAGAGAAAGTAAGCAAAAACCGAATTTGAAGCTACGTAAGAAATTCGGAATATTTCTTGTGGTTCAAGATTTTAATTATTATTATTATTATTATATTATATTTTATTTTGCAGCTTTCCAGCACCGACTAATGAGATTGCAATCGGAAGAAAGGAATCCAATATGCTAGTGGAAATTAGCGTAGAATCGTAGTCAAAAGCCATGAATATTTAATTCCAGCTCAAGTTTCCGGTGCAGGAACTGTTGACCCATTCTCTTATTTAATGACATTAAAAACGATGGCCAATAATTCTGAAACTGTGAATTATTAATAATATAGTCAATTTCTTGTTTTTTTTTTCGCATCCTCGATCTGAATCCGTATGTATTATTATTTGCCTAATTATTTCCGAATAATCAAAATCAGGGTCCATATTAGTGTCTCCTTGGCGAGTTTTACTAGTGCTATAAGGACACTAATAATTAGCAATTTGATCAAAAGATAAATAAACAATTATCGGCTAGACTAACAAATAATAATTCGTTATTATAAATTAGTAGCTTAATTCTAGGTTTAATAAAATAATGTTGAAGTAATCCTACAAAATAGCATAATAATGGTCATGGAAATATAAGTATATAATTTACACTCTTATATGGTTTTAGATATTTTTTCAAAACATTATAACTATGTTTTTTTAGTGAATTATAATTTAATTTAAAACCCCGCTTAATATTAATAATGTAAAAAAAAGCTACATGAAACACATTAGGAATAATGAAAATGTACAAAAAGAAAAAGAAGGTCATCCGTTACATAAAGAGCTACTGTATGATTATTTAGATATTATGAATCTAAAAGCTTTCTAGTTTTATAAAAGGGGTCAACTTCTTATTTTATACGTATTTGAGCTTTGATCTCTTGTGTTGTACCGTGAAAAAGGGTGCTGAATTTTTTCCCCTTAGGTTCAAATATTTTATTGGTCAATTAAAATGCAACTTTTTAAATAAACCCCCATGTAACCGTATAAGGGAAAATATCTAAAAAACACCCAAAATGCTCACATATAATTTAAATTTTATATATAAAAAATCTAGTTGCTTTTTAAATTTTGAAGAAAAAAAGTTGGATGAAGACCTACTTAATTATAATTATGCAATATATATATATATATATTATTTATGTGTTTATATATGAAGAAATTTATATAAGCCATAAATTAGAGTATAAAATATATAACACACGATTGATGATAATTTATAGAATAAAACCTTTTCATATTAACAGTCCTTATCATAAATATAAAATATATAAAAACCTAAGTTCCTGAGAAGATTATAAGGTTTCTAAATTTTAAAAAAACTTTCAAAAACTTTAGATTATTTTAATAAAACACATTTCCATACCACTTTCAAACCTAGTAACCAAGAATTAATTTAGCAATAATGACTAGTCAATAATGATTTGTCGAACTAGGCGTGCGAGATGTGAATGACGTGCAAACCGCTGGAGAGGGAGAGGAGGAATCGCTCGAATCGGCACACGTTCGTGCCCATCTTAGATTGGACAACTTAGAGTTGTGGGACGTACAGTACTACCACATTAATGTGGATGTGTTAGCACACTAATATTCCTCCCCCCCCCTCTCAGGTGATGAGGGCCTTCTGCTCGGCACCGTGTGAACATGATGTGAGTCATCCGAATCAGATCGGATGGCTCAGATGATATCTAATTTGATGTCATTAAAGTTTGATCGATACGCTCGCACCCTTTCCGTCGAGTGTTGTTTCTAGTCGGAGATCGCTAGAGGTCGTCACCGCCTCGCCAGATATCATCATTGTCGCTTCGTCGGAGATCGCCTTCGCCATCGTGGCAGAGAGAGAGAGATTTTGTTGGTGACGTCTACCTTGCGATCTAGATAGCCGTCTTCGCGCTCAATTGCCGACGCTACAGCTTCCAGATCTGCTGCCCTGGCCATCAATCGCCTGCGCTGCAGCCTCTGAGTTAACCGCCTCGTTGTCATTGTGGACTCCCTCATCATCGATCGGAAAGAAAAGAGGACAAAACACAATCGATTGGAGAGAGTTGCAGATGTGCGAGAGAAAGAAGGGAGATGTCACAATCTCGCGAGATTTTCGCGAGATGATTTAAAATCTCATGCGCTCTGAATTTGAACTTTTAGATTTGATCTCGACAGTCTAAATGCCACTTCACACAGTGTTGAAAGGGAGGCCGTGTTTATATATATATATATATATATATATATATATATATATATATATATATATATAAACTCGCACATTAGAATTATATATATCCCTTACGACTATTTATTGTCATCTATAAATTTTAAATGGTAGTCTTTACTATTGTGATCAATGATTAGAATTACACAAATATGGTTTAGATATAAGTAATTAATGTGTTATTTGCTGGTTCTAATTACGAACCACAAGATTCAATTAGTTATATAAGGATATTTGTACGATATAAATAAATATATAGCCACACAAATATACACCAATTTGGGTTATATGGAGACAAACAATTTCCTATCCTCTAAAATTTTATAATAATTTTTTATTGTGCTGATAAATAAGAAAACCCTATTTCAGTCTATTTCTATGCGATCAAGTACATACTGACATAAAAATATAAAAAAGAACTTCTGAGATACCATAATCCATAATAATAACTGAAATAAATTTGAATTTTGTGGATGATGACAGAGATAAATTATGCTTGATTATGGCCTGACACGCATTTATGTTATGCCCTTTAATCAATCAGATGTTGATTAATCAAATGAGGCCCCACATTTTCTCTTGAAACTTTTCTTCGTTTAATTAATGTCATTAGGCGTGGAACAAAAAATAAATTGGAAAAGAAAAGAAAAAATAATGTGGCACCTAATTTGGATAAATTTATTGGGACGCATGAGCACCAAACCTTGGACTGTCTGTGTATTTCTTTTGGGTCTGGTCACTGACTTCCCTTCGACCAGACCAACCCTAATCTATAAAGGAAACAACTAGAAGGTAACTAAAGGACAAAAAACTCTCCCTAACTACTTTAGTGACACGCTGCGTCTCTCTCTCTCTCTCTCTCTCTCTCTCTCTCTCTCTCTCTCTCTCTCTCTCTCTCTCTCTCTCTCTCTCTCTCTCTCTCTCTCCCCTCCAATTCTATTTTCTTTGGCGTGCATTATGTTTTGCAAAATCGGCATATATATATTTAACGAGCACGCTGAATAATTTTTTGGGGGTATGCAATAGTTTAAAATGACTTACGTATAAAAAAAATCAACTATGAAATGCTTTTTAATCGAAAAAAGAAAATATTTTATATCAAATAATTTAGTTTGTCTTACATACACAAATCATTTAGTACACTTATAATTAAATACATTATATACATGAGTTTAGGTACCATAGGATCTCTTTTTTTTTAACAATTGAGTATGCATTCTTAATGCGATGTAACTAAAATTTAGCTCACCAAACTGATCTTGGTTGAATTTCAATCACATATCATATCGATTGCTAGAAAATTAGCTGCTATTGAAACTCTCTCTCTCTCTATCTATTTATCTATCTATCTATCTATCTCTCTATCTATCTATTATTAATATATGATCCAATAATCCTATCATAATGCTTGGAAACAGTCACTAGTCCAAGAAGGCAATAATAGCAAGGGATGCATGGTTGAATAATGGATTGGGTTGGAGAATGCAAATGTTGGGCTGATGTGTACGTTGATGAGATTGAGAAGGACGGAAGTGGCAATGATCTGAAATTCCCATCACAATATGGCTGGCTGGCTGGCTGGCTGGCTGAGTACTGCATGAGTCATGGGTGTTGGCTGGTTCAGGGTTGGCCATGCATTTTGAGTCAGTCTGCATGTGGACCAGAGAAGCAAACGTAATCACTGGCCCTGGTACACTACAGACATGCGCAGCATATATATGATCATCTCTTTATGATTGGCCCCTAAATGCATGCATACATATTAAACAAAAACAAATAGAGGGATGCATCAGAAGCCAGCCGGCCAGCCATGTTAATGTTTCAATGCCCCCCCTGCCCCGCCCGCCCATGGGAGTGGGAGAGCCTGTGACACAAGCCACAGTCAGCTTTGTCACTCTCTCCTTCTGCATGTGCACATGCACTTGCCCCTGGCCAACTCCCCCCATCCCCACTACCCCCTCATGCACTGCCTGCGTGATGATGTCGTTGCGATCAGCTTGCCGGCGCTGGCAGCAGCGACGTGTCGATCGGCTGAAAGGTCACCGGAGACGTTTGCCAGCTACCAAATGCTCGAGCTCATTTGTGCTCGCCATCTTTATTTGTTTGTCATCTATTCTAAAGTGATTGATTGGTCGGATCATCCTTTTTTTTGCGTGTTTGTTTCCGATTGTAATCATAACCTATTAGCTGGGATGTGATTAAGATAGGTTAATCTTTTTATTGTCAGCTTTAATGATTCAATTTGCGTGACGTTAATGATTATATACACCGTCCACACGTTGAAAGGAGACACACGATAAGGTCATACTTGACAGTGATGAGATCCTCAACAGAATTTTTTTACATTTATAAGAATTAGAACTCAATCTTGCTTAAGAAAAAAAAAGTCAGGATACCACTCCACTCCAACTCACGATAAAGTGGTTAAATTTTGAATATATGTTGAGTTATCACAATAGTATTAAAAGATTTATAAGGTAGTTCTTATATTTGTGGCCTATATTTTAAAATAAAAACTATGATTAATTCATAATAATTTATTAAGTTATACTAGTACAAACATACTAATTTATAACTCATATATTGCTGTTTATCTAAGTAAGCTGAAATGCTAGAAGACGTTTGAGCATAGAAGAATGTTTGGCAATTGAAACTAGACGGTGATTCCACACATGATATTTGGTGGAATTGGAAGCAAAATTGGATGTGAGAGTTATGAGTCAGACACCTTTGATTGTCTAATGATGGAGTATGAGTTTATGAATTTGGGTGTGGTGAAAGTTTTTTAATATAGATTAATGGGACGGATTGAATTAGTATAATTCACTCTTTGCGTGGATACAAAACATAGTATATGTGTTAAGGAAGGTTAAATTTGATGAATGTCTTTATTGTTGTTAAGAAAAAAAATATTTTTTATTTAGTTGAGAAGAAATAAGTTCTAATCCTTTTAAAATCATCAATTTGATAGGTTAAATTTTAAGTCAAATGATGAACTTAAGAAGTCCAACTTGTTCTTAGTTAGTTAAATTAATAAAAGTTGTATCCAAAGTGTAAATATTTTAAACCCACTCCACCCAATTAAACTAACTTATCTCTCAAACACACCCTTAATTTTCACGTCCTAGATTCACCAGTCACTGTAGCAAGAACCATTTTCTTTTCATTTTTTTTTTGTGTCTGATGACGTTACTTTTCAATTTTTTTATTCTTTGCTATTTTCTTACTTTATCTCTCTCCTGTCTCTTATAAATTAATTTATTTACTAAATATTAAATATATTTTTATAAAAGTTAAATATAATAGTATTTATTACTTATTATTCATTAAAAAATGTAATATTCCATAAATATAATTTACTAAAAATGATTTTATATTCAAATAATATATTCTTAATAAAATTTTATACTTTTTATTTTTATTAATTAAAGAATATTTTATATTTATAAAATCTATTTTTTATTCAAATAATAACTAAAGTTAATCTATCACTTCTATTTTTTTTCTTTTCATTACGTTCAATTTCATCCAACATACGATAAATTAATTTATCAATTCAATTATTCACATAGAACTGATAAGAGCCACAATTCCAATTGCGTTTAGACGAGAGCTTTTGTCCAAAATTTGAAGTACTTCTGTCAAACACCTATTTAAGTTTTGGTAGGTCACATCAGAATTTAGCTTCGTTCAATGCACTTAATTTGTGAAAATCGTCGAGAAAAAGTTCTCTCCGGCATGAGAACTTAAGAAGTTTTGCTCGTCGATCGTGAAAAAATGTCCAAACAATTTTCCAAAGTTTTCTTTTTTTGGAACTTTCGTCTACAGTAGCATGTAACAAAACTATCAATTCAAGAACTTACTAAGAGATGAGAACTTTAGTTCCAATATTCAAATAGGGCCTAAGATTTAACATGAAAACTAGGAATTTTACTACAAATATCTTTGATTTTATGGGTTGAGAAAATATTCTTTATTTATTGCACTGACACAAAATTTTCTTTTATCTCTGCTCATTTGGTTATGCGTTAAAATTCAAGAAAAAAGAACGACCACTTCCAAAAGCAAGTGTGAGAAAGGATACAAACTCCTATCATTAAACCAATAAAAAATTATTTGGTATGTTGTGATTTATTTTAGAGAAAGCAATCATAAATTTAATCACCAAACAAAAATTAAGACAACGAAATCGTCACTCCAAGAAAGCAATCATTTCAAAAGTCACCAAGCATCCATCTCATTTCGTTCTTCTTGAATTTAAAACGTATTTAGTAAATTAGTTTTAGGGAAAAAATATCATCAAGTGCGGAAGCCTTTTTCTTAATAAAGAAAATAAAATTATCTAATCACGTAAAACAATAAATTCCACAATAGAAAGTTAATAAAAAAAACAGCTTTTATAATGCATTATACATATTCAAGAACTTATATTAAATATAGCCATTTAATATATAAAGATAGAATTTATTTTTTGTAAGAAATAGTTATACTTTTTCTTCTCTAAATTATAGTCAACTTCCACTTCCACTACGCCCGTTACACTTCCAATTTATTTCAAATGCCAACCATTTTCTATTATTAGATTACTATTTTACTTATGATTTACCTTATATTTGATTAACTTGATAAATATATATTTAGAAATGATTCCAAACTCACCTCAACTTTCTTTCATGCTTCACTTGATGCTTTAAATATTTTTCTAAATAAAATAATCTTAACAATTCAACACATAATTAAGTTTACGAAATAGTTAATGGCGTTATATATTTTAGGTTAAGTACTTATGTTTAGATAATTGAAACAAAATAATTGAATGAGATCAATGTTAAATGAAATAAATTAAAACGAAATTATTATATTTGTAATCTTAATTGGGCTGGCCATTAACTCTCACAACCAATCCATCATGTAGCCCCCAAAACCCAACTTGTACATCCCTCATTTATATAATTAGAGTATATTTGACAATTAACTAATAGAGGGGTGATGTAGTGAGAGATGGTGTGGTGGAGTTTGGTGTGTGATTAGAAAGTTTACAGGAAGTAGTAAAAAATGATGGAAGTTTTATTTATTAAAAAAACTTTTTTTATCATGAGTATTAAATATTTATTACTTTACCACTTAATTTTTTTCTTTTTTTTTTTTTGCCTATTTTCTATTTTTATTATATTTTCCATTTTAAAACTATTTTATTGATTTTTTTATTATTTACAATATCTAATGGGTAATAAATATTTATTACTTTACCACTTAATTTATTTTTCTCTTTTATTTTTTTGTTTGCCTACTTTTCTATTTTTATTATATTCTTTATTTTGTCAACTATTTTATTCATATATTTTAAAAATAAAATTGATAGATAAATAAATATTCATATGGAGAGAGATTATTTAATTTGATAATAAGAAAAATAATTTTATTTGATAATAAAAAAATAATTTGATATAAAGTTATTTATTTATTCTTCTCGTTCTACCAATAGTATAATTTAACTAATTCCATCCCACCAATTAACATGATTTTCTCGTGGCGGCTTATTTCCAAGCAGTTGCAAGGAGAAGTGAAGCGCCTCTCACTGCCACTGCTCGGCCAAGATGGGTATGGATCTCAATTCTCAATACGCTTTGTTTCTTCTCTCCAACGGTGCCTCCCAAGCTCTAATTCTGATCAAGTGGCTATCGGTGCGATTCGATTATTTGCTGATTTATCATGACTTCGTCTTGTTGTTTTGCGAAGGTAGCTCTCGTGATTCTACGAGAGGCAACAAGAAGGCATGGAGAAGAGAAAGTGAGTTCAGTTCATTCTCATTTGTTTGCAACTCTTAACGTTTTATTTTCTATCTTTTGTGCTGGTTGGGCCTTTACTTCGCTTCGTTATTAAAATTTATGTGAAAATTAGATGACTAAATCAGCTTGTGTAGCATAAATAAATAATTTTTATGTAATTATCCTAGTCAATACTTCTGTTGGTCATCAGATTTGAAGGGCAAAAGTATTATTTTAGTTGAGTCTCTGTAGCTGATGCATTATATTCGTTTGATTATGCACTTTGTTTATCGTAGTAGATTAATTTGTGATCTTTATCGCATTTGTCTGACTCACTGTTACCTTGATTCATCTTTTTTCTCTGCTTGCTTGATAGCGTATTTATTGCTTATGTAATTTAGTATTTGAATCGAAATTTCTGTGAACACTTGCTAATTTTTAATTCATTTGCGTAACATTAGGTTCTTTATTTTATATACTCGTTAATATTTCTGGATTGAGTAGTACTAGTTATTTCATGCACTTGTTTCTCTTTTACGTTGGTCCAAGTGATTCATTGTGTGTTTTTTTTTAATCTATTCTCAAAATGTATGAGTTGGGAAGGCAACCCGTCAATACCAAACTTTCTGGCAACAAGACTGTTAGGAGGGTCAGAGTTCGAGAGGGGCAACGTGAAGTGGAGGGCTCTTCATTTAGATTCTGGAAACTATTCATGGGGGAAGTGAGGCAGTGACTTGGAAACTATTCAAGTAGTGGTGTCTCCAGCACTATGGTGTTGATATAGTTAGGAAGAAAAAGGCCCCACTTGCTGCAAAGGAGACAGCTGAGATAGCATGTCTCAATCTTCCAAATTTCCTTTGCCTGCTATTTTCTATAATTCTATGTGTTTGTTTGTCCCAATATTTTTAGAATTTGATCGGACTCTTCACAGGTCACGATTGGGCCGCTTGATTCAGTTCATCCGAATTGAATCAGTTTTTATTAAAATATTATTATTTAGATTAATTATAAAGATATAATATAAGTTATATAATATAGTATATGACTATTGTACTAATAACATGTTAATAATATTAAAAATTAATGTAACATAAATTTTTATTTATTAAAATTTTTAATAATGATTAACATATAAATATAAATAGATTATTAATTATTTAATATCTATTATTTATTGATGATAGATTCTATATTAATAAATTTTTATCTTAAATTATTTTTATTTTTTTAAACACTTTCCTTTTTATTTCCTTTATTTATGCCCTTTGATAATTTTCAATTTTAATGTTATTCAATTTTAAATACTTACCTTTTTTTATTTCATTTTTTATTTAATTTTATACATGGCATGTTCCCTTCTATTTTTACCTTTCTCATATTCTTTTTTTAACTTTCCTATATTTGTCTCTTTTATTTTTTTTTTTAAAATTTGAATCGAACCAAGTTAAACAAGTTCAATTGACTCGATTCAATAAGTTTTCCTAGTTCAATGTCATAAATGATTTTGATATCAAACCGAATCAAATTTCTAACCGATTTACGATTAAACCAATTGAACCGGTCAGTCTAGTGCGATTTTGATAACATTGGTTTATCCCTATGTTTTGTTTTGATTAGGAGTTATTGATTATGATTTATGGTTTGTCCAAAATTGTTGAGTCAAGTTGAAGTCTCACGAATAGTGAATTTCAGAATAACATCTTTGATAAGCACTACACAAAGAGTGGGAGTGTTGGATATCGTGACTGCAACGGTCAAGTGAGAGATGTTAGTTGTGACCATTACAGATCACAGAATGTCGCAGAACGTGACGTTAGCAGATGACCAACTTGACACGACGTTGAACGTTACGGAAGTAACCCGATATGTCAGCGGACGTAACGTGCGAAATAAACGAGGACGAACGTTGGAGCAACTATTGCGCTATAAAAAGCTCACATTAGTGGAAAAAGCAACTGGTCGGAAGTCCTCAAATCATTCTATTGATTTTCCCTTTGTTACTTCATATTGTAGGTGTTGAGCGCTTTATATAAATTCGTAAAAAATTGAAAATGATGAATATAATTGTTGATAATAATTTGAATCATGTTTTTGTTATGATCATTTAAATTATTCATGAAGAAATATATCAAAAAAAAAAAAATAAAGTAAGCTATGTGTAAAATTGCACTTCACATGTAAAAAGTTAAACACCTACATTAAATCCTTATCCTATTTACATTAAACTTTTCCTTACATATACAAACACTATTCCCTTAAAAAGGATATTTAATTTCAAATGAAACTTGGATATGTTTCTGTTCCTGTTGATTCCTATTTATTGTCGCTTTTATATTCAATTCATTTTTAAAATAGTTGCACTTTTCTATCTTTAACAATAATTATTTCGATAATATGAGAATAGAAAACTAATTAACATTATAATTTTAAGGATTATTTTCTCTAATCACTCCTAAGCTATCACGATTTTTCACATCTAACTCCTTTCTATAAATTTCATTTTTTGATATCTAAACTATCGTGATTTTTTCAATTTGATCATTCTGTTCAATTCCGTCGACTTCTCCATTTTTTTTTTATTTTTTGCATTGTAAAAAATTCATTATACCCTACGCTAGTCCACTTTTATATAAAATAATAGATATAAAAATAATTAAGAAAGATGACCCCCTCCCCCCTCTTTCTCGACGCCGGAGAGAGGAGGAGGGGGGGGGGGGGGGTCGACACAGGGTGGGCGGCGAGCCTCCCTCTTTTTCGGCACCGGGCACAAGGAAAGAAAAGTGGGGCCAGCATTATTTTTAAATATTATTTTATATACAAGTGGACTACTACAAGAGTATAATGGATTTTTCACAAATGCGAAAAAAATAACGGACAAGTTGACGGAATTGGACGGAAGGATTAAATTGAAAAAATCGTAATAATTTAGGTGTAAAAAAAAATGAAATTCGTAGGTTGATATTAAATGTGAAAAATTATAATAATTTAAGGACTGTGAGAGCAAATAACTCTAATTTTAATAGCGGTAACAGTTCAATGTTCGCTACTGCCTTTATGTATATACTTTCATACCTCCACCGAAATAACTACGTCATCTTTACAAAGCTTGCTTCATCACAGGATCCTGACCACGACGTCTGGGCCCCATCACCCCCATTTGACGGAACACTCTACATACATGTGAATTTGGAAGACATGGATGGGCTCACATGCGTTATTAACTTTTTTATTATTAGTATGTATAATAATTTGAAAAAAAATTCCAATTTACCATCGTCTCCCATTTCAAATCTGTTGTCCCCGCCCCCCTCCCTCGACTTCAAACGTCTCTCCTCCCTCTCTCTTGGGTTCCGATGAAGGCCTTCGGCACGATGGCGACGCCGAGGACGGCTGGGGGATTTAGGGTTCCGGCCACTTCGAACGAATGCGCCACGCCTTCCCCCTCTCAGAAGCGCCGCCCGCCGCGGATACCGAAAGAGAACGTCGACCCCTCGCCGGTGACGGAACCTTCCGCGTACCGCTCTCCCGCTGCCTACCTGAAGCCCTTCTCGGCGAAGAACCGGAGTCCCCTCCCTCCTCGACCGCCGCAGCCCTCGGCCAAGAAGAAGCTCAGGTTGGAGAACCCTTCCGCCGCCGCTGACCACGTCGGAGCTCCGGCTACATCTGATTCCGGAGTCCAGGTGAGGTTTCTCTCGGAAAACCCTAGATTCTTGAGCTCCACTTCGCCATTTGCTCACACATCGAATGTTTCCTGGGTGTTGCTGTTTAGGTGATTGTAAGAATCAGACCACTGAGCAAGGAGGAGGAAGGGTCGGATCAGATCGTAGAGAAAATATCGCAGAACTCCATCTCAATAGCCGACCACACGTTTACTTTTGATTCGGTCGCCGATGCCAAATCAACTCAAGTGAGTCTGTCTTAGGACGTTTTTGCTTATTTTCTAATTTAAACTGGAAAAATGAAAGCACAGCAGATTAGCAGTTCATTTGCTCTTTTATTAAAGGCTTTTTTTCCTATCAGGAAGATATATTTCAACTTGTGGGGCTTCCGTTGGTAGATAATTGCCTATCTGGATTCAACAGTTCAATATTCGTGTATGGGCAGGTATTTTGAGCTTCTCATTTATGGTATAGAGAATCTGTAATTGTAAGCTGCAAGGGGATAATGAAAATATTATATGACTTGTGATTGAATTGGATGCGGAAGACTGGCAGTGGCAAGACATATACTATGTGGGGGCCTCAGTGTGCCTTGTCCGAATCATCAGGCAGCGAGCGAGGATTGACCCCTCGTGTCTTTGAGCAACTCTTTTCTCGCATAGCGGAGGTGGGTAAACTCTGGATATTTTGTGCCTCTTAGGGTTCTTGATGCATGGATTCTTATGAGATTGTGTCTTATTGCAGGAGGAATCTAAACACGTGAACAAACAAATGAATTATCAATGCCGCTGCTCTTTCTTGGAGGTGAGCATAAGTAATTCTGGTTTGAGAAGCTATGTGATTCTTAGTAGCATTATTTTTTATTACCTTGGTATTTTTCTTGCAGATCTACAATGAGCAAATTACAGATCTGTTGGATCCAAATCAAAGGGGTCTCCAAGTAGATAATTAATTTCTTGAATGAGTTTTCTTTGCTTCTGGGGGCAGTAAATTTTTTATCTATTCTTCTCTCATTTTTTTTACCAGTTATGAATTAATAATGTCTTTCAGATTAGAGAAGATGTTAGGACTGGAGTTTATGTTGACTGTTTGACAGAGGAGTATGTAAGTACACTGAAAGATGTAACTCAGCTGTTGACGAAGGTGGGCTTTATCTTTTTATATTGAATTTACGTCTATGCAATGTAATCTAGGCATCTATCATTTACTTTCTAATTATAATATTATAATATTATTCTCAAAGTGATGATGTGACTTAGAAAGGTTCATTTTGTGTCTACAAAGGAGTTTCTTTTAACACCAGATGCAGCATGTATTTCTGGTCTATTTCAGTTTTCTAAAAGGCCTATCTATATCAAGGTTCAGCAAATACATGAAGTGATGAAACAATTCCATCAGCATATGAACTTTAGGCAAAACCCAAGTTTGTAAAAGTTGTCCCTACTAAAGTGTCACACTGACAAAATACATATCAAAAGGTGATCACACATGGACAGTAATATATCACTTTGATCAAAATCCTGCAAAGTATATACCAATGTATATTAGTGGTTGAAGATATACATTTGCATTATAGCTGTTTCATCTAATGGTGTATCCTCAAATGTTAATTATGATAAATGCCTCGTTTGAGGCCCTTTCTATATATTTTGTCTTTGATCTTTGCTTCACATATGCTAAATCATTTTTTGTTCTACTTTCAAATTATTTTTTGTTCTACTTTCTCCTTTATCCTTGTTGGATACCGTTTTTTTTGAATTTCATCACTTTATTGCTTTCATTTCTGTAGTTCATATTTGTAGAAATCAGCAAGACTGCAAGAGGCTGTACTATCTATGTTTCACATTTCGGAAAAATCATATTATGTGATTCATTTAATTTTTTTCATTCTTGTTTGATTTGTTGGAATGTCTACTGAAAGCACTTTAGTGAGCTACGTTGATAGTACTTATGACCTTGACTAGTAATGAGTTTTCAGCTGGCTCTACTTCTTTGACTTTCAAGTTAAATATATATGTGTGTGGTTGTCAACATCGCAATCTTGATCAATCTCTTATGATCTTATGGATCTCTGATCTCAATCACAGGGAAGGGATCTGATTTTTAAGAGCATAGGCTGATCGTGATCAAGATCGTGTAACTACTAGGATCGGGCCATCCTTGCGTTCTTGTGGAGGCCATTTTTGTGAACTTCCTAAGGAAAATAACAAAAAAAGATAGCTTAAAAGTCTTTGCCACTTCGCGAACATATAGCCATAAGCCCCAAATTGCGATCGACGATGTGACCTCTTTCTGACAGCAAAATCATACCCTTTATAACTCTGCATCTCTGTTGCCTGATCCGAGTTTAAGCAACTCAATCGCTTGATTCATCCATGTTGTTGACTTTTGTGTTTTGAGTTCCAAACTCCATCCTTTTGTGGCATCCACAATCATTGTTTAGAATACAAGAGATAATATTAATACATCTTCTCCAATCTTCTTAAGTCAGGACCTTGAATCCTCTTAAAATAATTATTGTGATTTGTGATAAATCAATGGGTAAGTGGGATTGGAGACTTATTCTTGTGAGCAAGATTGTCAAGTTTTGGATCTAAATCTTAAAAGTTTATCATCTTATTATCCTAACTGATCTCAATCTTTTCTTGAGAATCTTATGTGTAAGTTTTTAATATGATTTTAATTTTGGTCGTGTGATCTCGTATGATTATTATAATCATGTAAATATTAATAAAAAATATATTTATGATAATAATAATTACTTCAGATGAAATTTAATATATTTTTTATGTAGTTTAGCTTAAAAATTAGTAGAAGTATGCATTAGTAAGGTGTATTTAATACCTGAGTGCGATAAATTTATCAAGATATATATTTTTATTAATAAGTAGATCTTACGATCGTTGATTCAATCTTACGATTCTTGTTTCAATCTTACGATTTTTTATCTTATGATTCCCTTACGAGCTTATGTAAGATCTTGATTTTGATAACCTTGGTTGTGAGGTGTGAACTTTTTCGAAGTTTTTTACTATGTCCCTGATTTCCCTTTTTGGTCATCCTTGTATTGCTGAAGTGTTGTTGTTATTATAAAAGACTCTAACTGGTCATAGTGAGAGTTGATTACAATGTTGGCAGGCTTGAATTGCTGAGTTGTTGGCTATATAGTCACTGTGAACATACACCATTGATATATCATATATAATTCTTTAAGAACTTTTGGCATTTGGAAAAGGAAGTAGTCCTAGCAGTAATTATCCTTTTATTTCTTCTGAAAAAATCTTTTATTATTTATAGGTAAGATCTTATGTTCTTCGATTGGACCTTATGATTATCAATCTTATTACCCCTCTCCACTCCTGAGCAAGATCTTGATCTTGACAACCTTTCATATGTGAATTGCTTTTAAAGGGAAATATTTTACTGGTATAACCTTCTTGAACAGAATGAATTTATGTCACTGTTAGAGGTTGATTGTTTAGTCCCGCTCGTTGACATAAATATTTGGATATTAAATAAAACAAGTATTAGTAAAATATAATTCTCTTAAAAGAATCCATATTTTTTAAGGAAAAAATAGGAATAATGAAAGAGACTGTAAGAGGACAAGATCACAATCCATTGTTGACGTACTTATAGCATAATAGATGATAACATTACGTCTTTGATCAGAACTATTCCACATTTCAAAAGACAATCCATCTTCAAAATTAATTCTAAAAAGCTGAAGGTATCCTCTATTGATGTGAAGTTGCACTTTGTTAGTGATGTTCCATGCTAGGACACACAAGGTCTGCCATTTAATACCTGAGTGCGAGAAATGATGATTGTTGTTGCTCGCTTTGGGTATAAAAAAATAGTCATCTTTCATTGGTCAGGGACTTTCTGAGTTCAGAGTTCTGGTCAGACACGTGCATGCATGTATGCTGTCTGCCCAGAAGTAGAAAGTTCATCATCACATAGCAATTGTCTTTTTTCAGTTTTTCAAAGGTCTCTAATGTAAGAAAGGTGCATCTTTGGGCATCCTTGGAAGCAAATCGCTGTTATATTCCATGTGGCAGATTCTATATGATGTCTCTCTTATGACTACAGGGACTTGCAAACAGGAGGACAGGTGCAACCAGTATAAACACTGAAAGTTCTCGTTCTCATTGTGTGTTCACTTGCATTGTTGAATCTCGCTCTAAGGTAGTGCTTTCTTCCTGAAATATGATGTCACTAAATGTCATGGAATCAAAATAAAATCTGTCACTCGCACATACACACAATGTGTCTACATGCATGCAATTGGTTCACCTGGATGTGCTATTTCAATTATTCATGATGGCAACTTTTTTCCCGTCTATAATCTATATAAAATGTCTCAGAGAAGTAGGCCAAAACCAGGATTTAACGGTTGAAGAAAAGCCGTTGTCTGTCAATAGAACATTAAAAAAAATTTTGCTCCCATAGTTTGTATTCTGTTCTCAATTTTGTAACTTAAATTGTTGACAATTTATTGATGACATATTAATAAATCAGCCTTACAAGGAGATCATATTTTTCCATTTGTAGAGCATGGATAATGGCTTCATCAGTTTGCGTACTAGCAGAATCAACCTTGTTGACCTAGCTGGTTCTGAAAGGCAAAAACAAACAGGTGCAGCAGGGGAACGTTTAAAAGAAGCAGGGAACATTAACCGTTCTCTTTCCCAGCTCGGGTATCATTTTGATTACTTTCATGATGTGAAGTTGGACAGTTGCAAGCTTCTTTCCTTTATTTGTTTTAATATACATGCTTGATATTACAAAGAACTTGCAGACATTACATACATAGCATACATGCAGATTCACACCATATTTTGTTGTATTTATAGTATGAAGAAATGAATGGTACTAGTACTCTGCTAGACTAAATCTAACACGAAGAAAATGTTATGGAACTTGTAACTGAAATAGGATTTGTGGTCTTTCCGTTATGAATTATCTTTTACGATTTTGTCCATTCAATTTACATATTTATGGCTGTAGCATATATAAGATTTATCATCTCTCTTGTGAATAAGTTGCTTGATGCAAGTAGTGATGAGAACATAAGTGATGTAGTTACAACCAATCTTTATCTTGTGCCAAGTTTGTGTTTGAACTGTGTATTATAGTCCTTCCACGTAGGATGGTCATTTTTCTCAAGGATAATTCTTTATTCCCTCATATAACCATATCTTTAAACATATCTACTTATCTCCAAGTATGGCTGATAAATGTGACTCGTTGAACTTTCACCTACCAATGGACTCAGTAAAAAAAGAAGGATTAATAGTTTCAGATAATTCTTGTATGAAGCTAAATTATTATCAGTTGTTTTCAATGAAAATATTGTCAACCTACGTAGGCCAAAAAAAAAAACCATAATAACTTACTAGGTTCTAGAATACTAGAACACTATCATAGGCAAAGTTGGAGTATCAGCAAGAAAAAAAGGCAATGGTCAGGCAGAATTACACATGATTAATTATTTTGACTAGATTGCTGCTTTTGCTTGCTTCTTGTTGCCATCTTGAATATATACTTTCTTCATCTTGAACTTGAGATTATGTATTGGGAATAAGTATGGCATTGTTCTTATTATAATCTTCATCTGCAATTCTGTTTTTTGCTGTTTGCTTATTGATGCCACAGTTGTATCCTGTAGTTCTCAGATTCCTTATTTTTGGACCTCTGTTGTTGTGGCCCCATTTTGGTGCTCTCTCTTTTTCACATTACAATATGAGTTATTTTGCCTACTTTATGATTTATGGCTTGTTTAATTTAACAAGTTATATTCGATTACAATAACTGATATGTTATCCAAAATCTTAATACTACTAATATATGCACTAATATCCACAAAAGATCCTTTGCTCTACTAACTGCTAGCTATTGTAGTTTAAGTCACTGGGGTTGAAGTAGACTTATAGAAGCAATTAAATGAGGTTCTGTTTCCTATTGCCAGCATGATATTTATAAAATGCTGCATTCTTGCTAGTTGCACATGAAACTACTCATGTTTATGTTGTGCCGCAGGAACTTGATAAATATCCTTGCAGAGGTTTCTCAGACTGGAAAACAAAGGCATATTCCATATCGTGATTCCCGGCTGACATTTTTATTGCAAGAATCTCTTGGTGGTAATGCAAAGTTGGCAATGATTTGTGGGATTTCTCCATCGCAGAGGTGATCTATTTCCCTGTTAATCTTTTCACATTTCATCACACTCAAAATTGATTGACAATTGTTGTTACATGCAGCTGTAAGAATGAAACTTTCAGTACTTTGAGATTTGCACAGCGTGCAAAAGCAATAAAAAACACAGCAGTTGTAAACGAAGTAATGGAGGATGATGTTAATGTTTTGCGGGAGCAGATACGCCAGCTAAAGGTAGTCCACATTCTTGTGAAACTCGATATCATTCTGAAAATGCATATACTAGGGTTCCCGTTACTAAACTTTTTCCCTCAATTTATTTTTCTGCTTGCTTTTGCAGGATGAACTTCTACGAATGAAGTCCAATGGACCTACACTAAACAATGGAAGCTTCTCTACAGGATGGAATGCTCGACGTAGCTTGAGTCTGTTGAAGATGAGCCTTAGTCGTCCTACAACGCTGCCTACTGTCAAAGACGATAGTGATGAAGAGATGGAGATTGATGAGAATGATGTTGAAATGCCTTGCGTTCAAGCACCTCAACTTTTGGCTTCTGGTGAAGACAGAAGAACTTCCGATCTTGCTTCATCAAAAACAAATTCAGAATCCTCTCTATCTAGGAAATCACTAGTTCTCCAGAATTTAGAGCCCTCTGCAGCAAATGTTCAAGTTTTTGATGTTCAATGTTATGATGTCGATGGTGGTGAGGCGAAGGAAATCAAAACAGACCGCGAGAAATGCAATGCTGAAGCTCATGGTACTAAAGATAATGATGTTAGCAATCATCTTGATGCTTATCATGAAGCTCAGAAACATAACCAAAAGGTTCATCTTGGTGGAAGTCATTCTTTAGCTGAAACAAGTGAAATTATGCCTGCAGAAAATTCTCTGAGTTCATCAGACTCCCAAATTTGCAGTCTCAATGTTGAGTCTTGCCAGGCATCACCAGTTCTTCAACAGCCAACTTTGAGCACTTCTCCAGTAGTTGATACTTGCATCAAAAGAAGTCTCAGAACATCTGCAATATCAGCATCTCATAACTGTGAACTGGGAGATTGGAAATCAAGCTCAGGAGTTTTAGATATTACCCTTATGGAGACTTTGCGTCCTTTGGATCTTAGTAAATCATGTACTAAATTAGTTCCATCAACTCAAGCTCTTGAAGCTAGCCTGCAGCATGGTCTTCAGATTGTCAACAACCAGCACCGTAGTTCAGCTCTGAGGTCATCGTTTAGATTTCCTGTTGTGTCAGATGTCAAGCCAATCAGGCCAGTAACCACTGTGGACTTTAGTATGCAAACTGATCACGATTTAGACAAGCAAGATTTATCTGCATATATATGTAGTACCTGTAAGAGAAAAATGGACAATGATGTCAATGACAGCACAAATTTGCAGCTAGTACCTGTTGAAGAATCAATCTCAACTGATAAACTTAAGATGTCAGTTCCAAAGGTAGGTCCAAAAATAGAAACACAATGTTTTAAGTCTTATTTTTGCATTGATATGCTCTCTTTAGATGGCATGAACCATTATCATACTGCAGGCTGTAGAGAAGGTTTTGGCTGGGTCTATCAGGAGAGAGATGGCCCTTGAAGATCATTGTGCAAAACAGCATAATGAAATCATGATGCTAAATCGTTTGGTAAGATGATGCTATTTTCATAATGATTTCTAAACATGACATGGTTCTCCTAATTACTATAGTTATTGCAGGTCGAACAATATAAGCATGAGAGAGAATGCAATGCCCTAATTGCTCAGACACGTGAAGAGAAGATATCTCGTCTTGAGAATCTTATGGATGGTATATTGCCATCGGAAGGCTTTATGGAAGAAGAGTTCATTTCACTTGCAACTGAACATAAGGTCCTTTCAGATTAGCCTGTCCATTCAATTTTTCCTCGTGAATTATGTACATTCTTATTATGTCTTTGCTTTTGATTTTTTGTTTATATCAGCAATTTCTTTTTGAGTGGCAGATCCTTAAAGAGAGGTATGATAATCATCCAGAAGTGTTACAAGCTAATATTGAGATAAAAAGAATTCAAGACGAACTTGACAGTTATAAAAGCTTTTCTGATATGGGTGAACGGGATGTTTTGATGGAAGAAATTCAAGATTTGAGAACTCAGTTGCAGTTTTACGTTGATTCAAAATCAAGTCAAAAGTTAAGACCTTTGCTTCAATTGACTCATTCTGCTGGAGCCACTTTAGATCCTCTTGATACAATACCAGAAATGAAAGAAGGAAGCGGTGATGAAAAGGTATGTCCAGGGAGATGTAGTTGGGCAGAGAAAGAGAGCAAATGGTTAGCACTTGCTGAAGAACTTAGACTTGAGCTTGAGTCAAGCCAATCTCAAGCTGAGAAGTTGAAGTTTGAGCTTAATTCTGAGAAGAAATGCACAGAGGAGCTGAAGGAGGCACTGCAGACAGCAATGCAAGGTCATGTCCGAATCCTGGAACAGTACTCTGAACTCCAGGAGAAGCACAATGCCCTGCATACAATGAACCAGAGAATCAGTGAGGATGTTGAGGATATAAAGAAAGCAGCCACCAAGGCTGGGGTTCGAGGAGCTGAATCTAGATTTATCAACGCCCTTGCTGTTGAATTATCTGTTATAAGGACAGAAAGAGAAAAGGAGAAGCAATGCTGGATGAATGAGATTAGATGTCTTCAGGCACAACTAAGAGACACTGCCGAGGCAGTACAGGCTGCTGGAGAACTGCTTGTGCGTTTAAAGGAAGCTGAGGAATTAGCTACGGCATCTGAGGTAATCCACCTGTTCTCATAGATGACATATTATGTACAAAACTAAGACGCCAAGATTGACATGCTTGCACTTGATAGATATTATCATGTAAGATTACATGGTGCGGCATTATCCTGTGTTTTCTTTCTCATGATTTACACTGAATATTAGACGACAATAACAGTTGCTGGATGCCAGAATATTTACGTCATTTTATGCATTACCTTGAATTACATGGTGCTGCATTATCTTGTATTTTCTTTCTACTAGTCTGTCACTTGTTTTGTGCACGAAGTAGTTTCAATTTGCATATGCTCTAAATGAATGCAAGAAGATAGAGAAGTTTGGATTCTGAGGTGTTCTTTATATAAGAGTGGACATGATCATGCTAAACTAGCATCATGATTTTGGATATAACGGCGTAAGATAATTAGTAGCATGAGAATCACTGCATTCATGGTGCCGGTTGGACTTTGGTAGTCAGAAATGCAGCTTCCTTGTTTATTAGAATTACTGAATTTTTTCATCTCATATTTTCTGAGCTTTCAGACTTGTCTAATCTGTTTCACATTACCTTGACTGTGAGGAAACATAGATAATTTTTTTTGCCTTAATGCATAAAACCTGTATGCTAGCACCGCAAACAATATGAATCCCTTGCATGTTGTTGTACTTCTATATAAGAAATTGGAAAATTATAGCATGCAAACTTGAAAAGTTCATCTCCCCTTTTAACACGCCACTTCGTTTCCTATCACAGAGAAGAGCATTATTGGCCGAGCAGGAAACTGAGAAGGCACACCAGGAAATTAAGAATTTGAAGGCACAATATGGCAGGGAAACTGCTTTGCTGAATCAATCTCTTGTAGAGGCACATGTAGCAGACGAGCCCTTTGGAGCCACCAACTCTAATATCTCGAATGATGGAGATTCTCCCAGTGAGCAAACGTGGACAAAAAATGAGTTTGAACCTTTCTGCATTAGAGGGGATGGCGAATTTTCTAAAGACACTGACCCTAATTCTTGGTTCTTGGGTTACGATCGATGCAATATCTGAACTGTTATTGGGTTCTTCGATAATGTTGTAAGATAAGATATAAAGATGTTGTATCGCTATTCGCTAAGCACAAGTCTCATTTGTAGCATCTTCAGTTGGGTTTTACTTTTCTTTAAATGTCTTGTTCTCACCGTTTGTGGGAACCAGTAAATTCCCTGTGCAATTGATTCCTCTGATTGCTTCTTGTATGATTACAACAATAATCATAAAAGGCCGAAGTCCAAAATTTGGCAGAATGGTGCTTTGGTTATTATTGTGGGATAAACTGTTGCTGCTGTCTTTTTATAAATTGGATAGACATGGTGAAAGATGTTCTTGATCTGATCAAAGTAGTTTCTGTAGTAGGTTAAAGGTTTGAAAAATATAACAGCATTCAATTCCCAGCTCAACCAAAGGAGGAAGCAACTGATCGATTCGAGCTCCAAATTATTTTCAGAACCCAGGTATGAAAACCACAAATTGGTTTCTCTTTTTGTTCATGAATGCCGACCACGTCTGGATGTTGTCCTCTTTCTATTTTGTTAATAACATCCCTTGATTGGCAGACTAGGAAATAAAATCCTAATAAGCTAATAATTTTCCATGAAATTACTTTTAGGTGATGTTGAGATCCGGAACCTAATTGCTTCAGACCTGTGGATTTCTTTCCTCTTATCTTACTGACGTATCATTTAATATTTTATCTTATGCAGGTCGATTGTGGTTTCGTATCTATATTTTGATGATTCGTGTATGATCTAAGTAATTCAAAGGTTTTTCTGCACTTAAAAAACTGTTCAACTTGATGGACATGAGATCAATTACAGTCTTACTTTTGCTGATATACGTATCTTCTTAGTTTGGTGATTGCAGGACCTCCTCTGATTCTGGATGGATAGTGGTCGGTGAGACACTTTGCATTTCTATATTACTCCCAATCTTCTCCATTGATTTTATTTGTCTGTTAACTCTTTCCAGTTTTAATTATGTTACATGAAAGCTGCACTTTCCTGCTATGAATCGACAAATGTATAGAAGTTCCTGTCCATATCAGTCTCATACTTTTGGATCCATCGCCTCATGTGTATTATGTTCTAATTGCCTCCATAATCATGCTTTATAAGACAAACTATCTTTATCATCGCCTTGTACGTTAATATTAATCAGGCTTTCAAGTTTCACCCCACCAAAAAGAACCGCAAACATTCTTTTGTGCGTTGATTGGTTGCAAAGTCTTATGTAATTGTCCTCATTAGCCAGTTGGCTGACAGCGAAATTCCAACCCTCAGGATTCTGGGAGTAGACCCAAATCTTTTTGTAGGAAAGTTGCGTGATTAAAAGATCATAAACTACATGGGCCTCCCTAGGAAAGTTGAGTTCATGGCAGCATATTATAGTTGAAATAGAGAAAACAGAACTGCAGTGATGCACTTCGGGTCCCGTGTTTGAATTCTCTTATTTGTCATCCATTTTCTAATATTTGCTTGTGATAAGAAAAACTTTCATAACGCGTCCATCCCTGGACATGATCCATTGTTTCCCTTTTTGTGGGTTGATACATGATACAAAATTGATGGCTGCTATTAAACATTACCAAGAGGCGACAAAAGGAAAGTCCTCGAAAACAGAAGAATTTTTGCATTCTATTCCTTCATATTTACGTCATCTTGTAGAGAATTTGAGGGACAACTCGGACAATTGAATGTATTGATGCATAAAATTACATATCGTCTAAGCGAGAATCTTGAAAGCCTAATGGATTATTAATAAATCCAATTAGGAAGTTGAAAGATAAATGTGGTTGCCAGAATTGGACTCATGTAATTCATCTTTAGGTTCATGTTTCTAAACCTGCCATTACACTTCCTCTTCCACAAGATCTTCCATTGGCTAATGGCTAATCCAATTCAAGACATGTTATCAACCAGTGTTGAATCCGCCACCGGTTGAACCATACTATCATATCCAAAGTTATTGTTATTAACTGTTGTTCCGTCATATATTTTTGTAAATTCGTAATTCTCCTCTTTATGTAGATGTGGATAAATAGAACGGATTAAAATGATGATATTAAGTCAACAGAGGTTTACGTAATAAAAGCATTCATCGTTGTATCGAATTTTATTTTTCATTTTGGTCTATATATGTTTGATTAATGTCATCAAAGTAGAATTTGTTTACTTTCTAAACCTATTTGTAACTTGTGATATCATGATGATATCACTGGTGGTCTCCATTTTTTGTTTATAGAAATTGCACATTTTGTATCCTTATGAAATTTGAAGAAATAAAAAAAAAGACTAGTACACGCACAAAATTTACAGCCACAATTTGATACAAGTAGCACACTGGTAGACGCGTGGTTTAGTTCGATACGTACCAGCCTAAAGCAACCAGAAGTGTTGATATTGGCACATCGCCTTAATTTGAAGAAACCAATTTGAAATTATTTTGCTTTGCTTTAGCTTCCTTGTTTTTTTTGTTTTCCCAGTACTAATTGGCGAAGAGCTCAAACTCTTTTTTTTTTTTGTAGAAAGTTCACAGACAATAAAAGGAGGCGACTTATCTTTGATTGAACTGGTCGTTCGAAACTTTGCATATGCAAAATATCTTTGCTCAAAATTTCATGTGTCATTAATCTGACAATAAATTTAAATTTTTATCCGTCCACGATCAGGAAAAATATTTTGGGCACAGATATGAGAAACGAAAACAAAGGTGGTGCAGCAGAATGGAGGTGCACAAAGCCTTCAAGTGGATGAGAGGCGATGTACATTTTCTCCGCCGATATGGAATTGCAACGAAGACAGCCTACCTACGCCTTAAATTTGTCCTCCTCCTCCTCCTCCCAAGAAAAGAGAGGCTGGATTGATTGAGAGGAGAGAGAGGGCACAGGTCCTGTTAATCATGTCAAATAGACCATTTAACAGAAGGCAACCCATGAACTACCCTGTATTGTCTTCCTCACCATGAATGTCCCTGTTGACCAGGTTCACGACATCAAAAAAAAAAAAAACAAAAAAAACAAAAACAAAAAAGGACTTGTGTACGAGGCACATAAATTAGCTTGGAAGTTTCAACAATAGAATAGACCCCTGTAGAAAGGAGGTCACAAGGTAATTTTTTTGGAATACAGTAAACTTCTGAATACCAAGTTAACATGGAAAAAAGAAGACACATAAAAGTAAAATATGAAGCATTAGGAGAGTGAGGAATTAATTTTAACTATGAAGGTAGATTACTATTATTATGTTCTCGGCTTGAATTATGATATGCGGAAACTAATTCAGCGCAAGGAATTGAATACTAAAGCATGAACCACTCGGAGTTAACAAGTGAATTAGCTTATGATTTAGATGCATGAGATCTCATTTTTTGTATCTGTTGACTGGCCTGGCCATATGCTGGACTTGTGAGTTGGAGTGTGGTAGAAAGCTACAATCATCTGTCATCAGTAGAGTACTGCCAAAATCAAGAGATCATGTTGCTCATTCAATTGTTTTAACATTTTGGCTTGTTCAGGCCCTCGAGATTTGATCCTTGATGGGATGCTGGAGGTAGTAATCCAACCACCACAATGAGGATAAATTTTAGCTATTTGATGCTTCTAATGCATGTGGACATAAGAGTGGACCAATCCAGAGCAACAGTAGATTCCAAAAGCTACAATAGTGATCCGAAAAGAGGGGGAAAGAGAAAACACAGACGCAAAAAAGCCATTGATGGTGAGTTTGAGAAGGTCCTTCTCTGAGAGCACCAATTTGCATGTAGCTGTGGAATTAAGATATTGGGGGATCTCCACTGATTAGGATGGTGGGTGAAAACACAATGATGCCTCATAACCCTGTCGTTTTTCTACCCACCAACCCAACGTAAAAAACAAGGGAAGAAATAAAAGAAATGGGATTCCACAAATAATGCTGCGAACAGCTGCTGAGTTCTCAACCATAAGACAGCCTGTTTAACATGTCATGTAACAATCATAGTCCCCTCAGCACAACAATTCCAACTGCATCACTCCTAACTGCGCTTGTACCTTGCAGAAACAGGACCACAAACTGGGACATCCCGATTCATGCTAAAAGGCTCCTTAAACTTCTGACAGGCAGATTTTGTTGCTTATATGTTGTGCTATAAACAAAGAAAAGATTAAAACCAAAAAAGAAAACACAGAGAGAGAGAGAGAGAGAGAGAGAGAGAGAGAGAGAGAGAGAGAGAGGGAATTCACATAAGGTGTCAAAAAGTGCGTGTCCAGGAAGATGTTGGCCTCATGTTTCAATGCCATCAAGAAGTCTCAGGTTTTACGCAAGGCTGTAAACGGATGAACAAATCGGATGATTAGTCCCATTGGCATCGCTTGAATGGCCAAGCGCTCAATGATGCCTGCCTGAAGGCAAAGGCAGCATGGGATAATGACTTGGGACCTTCCATTACTGCTACTGCTACAGGCCTCACATCATGGTATACAATTAGTACTTGCAGACATCAATAGTAGCATGAGGTGTGCCCCTCTTGTTTGGCTACTAATATTCACACTCTTTACCTCTAGTGCTAAGGTACTGCACCTGTACCACATATTTGATCTATTGGATGCCAAAATAATATGTATACCACGCTGCAATGCTGCATTAATGACCCCTTTGATGCCCCAAATGTGGGTAACAAATGTAACACTGCTCCAGAGGTAATTCTTTGTTAAACTTGTTAGATCAGTTGATGCTATTCCTTACCTAATATTTCCGTCATTGGACTGCAGAAGAATAAAGAAAAGGGTCCGTTGAAGGGCATAAATATAATGTGTGAGGTGGACCATGCAAAGTGGAAAAAATGTTTATAAAGGTGCTTAAGATTCTGTAAAAAAGAAAGAAGAATGAATAGACACCAGCTCAATTGGGTGGAAACAAAGGTGTGGATGTAAGACTTCTGATTCATCTTTAACACATGAGTAATCAATTTGGTACCATTACAGCTGTTTACAAACAAAAAACCTGCCGTTAGGTGATGAATAATAAGCTTTATAGCGTTTTAATCTTATACCACATAAAAAATGAAGGCAAAAGTTGATAACAAGTGTAAACATTCTCTGAATTGAAAATTAATTGTCTTCTCTTAATAATACAAAACATCAAAATAAAGAATTTCATCTCTCCCTGACTTCACCCTAGTTACATTCTTACACTTAGTATAAAGGAAAGTTCTGCACAACCCTCTGCTTGGACCAAACCCTGTTAGTTCAAAGCTTCCTTGTGCCGTTTCAGACCAATATATCTCAACTATATACAAAAATAGACATCTTTTTTTTTGTCTCTGAACCAAATAATCAGAGCTCAATTTTCATCTGATTAGCTGGCATTTGGCCTGCGACAAACATAACAACTTATCAGATTCTTTTCTTGTAAAATCACTCTGAAACAAGTGAGCAACCCAACAGTTTGTTCATGAGACACTTCACTTTGTACCTACCTTCGAGACTCTGAGAGGAGAAAGCAGTCTCTTGGCCCTGCCCAAAGCCCATCCGGACGACACTTTGGAGGTCATCCTCCCAGAAATTTGGTAGCTGAAAAGTTAAGAATAGACTCTCATTGATTTATAGTCCAGCAAAATTGATTTGATATTTCCTGGGAGTGAGTGGTTACTTTTTGTACCTGGGAGGCAGCATTGAAAGCATCAAGTGACGGGAGTTGCATGCTCAGACTCCGGTGTAAAGAGGATTCTAATGGACCTAAGGAGCATTGTGTCTCAATGCCGGAATTGATTATGCCTTGGAGAGTGTTGCCTTGAGGTTGTTGAGCAAATGGAAAGGGCATGGCGGCAGATTCTACAGGATAAACTGGCTGTTGCAATGGTCGGCGTGATTCATGGCTCTGAGTTCAGAAACATAGCAAAATTAAAACTGGTTGAAATGATGTGGAAAAGATATGTAAGCACCAAGGATAAAACAACAGTTACCTCTTTTGGCAGGACTGCTTCCGAATTGAAGTCAAGTTGCGGATTCACAGTGGCCAGTTTCATTGATAGGAACTGAAACAGAAATCCAAATTCAGCTGTATTTTCAACATGGGCAATAAAAGCAGGATTATCACAAAGTCACCTTTACCTCGACTTGTTGCTGCAATGACTGCACATAGTTTATGATCTCGTCAAGCATAACTGCTTTGCCAGTCACCTGTAATTCAGACATCAAAATTTAGGACCGCATTGGTGGACCTAAAACTGTATCAACAATCCTAAAACTCTTAGGACACAACTCCAACACCCCTAATGGGGCATCATTATGCCTACCTTGTTGCAACCTGGAACGAGATCCTGCAAGAATTTCATCCTTTCACTGATTTTTTCCCTTCTAACCTATTACAAAACGTTTACATAATAGGATCAATATCCATGCCTGAAATGGAACTAAAATGTGATGGAGCCAAGAGTGAGAAGTGCATGTGTCTCGCTTACTCTCTCAGCTAGACTGTGGCTATCAGTTGCCTGCCCTCTCCTTGCTCTGACATGGATGTAGTCCTTTGGAGGCTCTGGAGGCTTGGCATTGTTGTCCTTGCCGGTTTGCTCCGCCTTGGGCTTGCCCGTGGCATCCTTTTCCGATCCATTAATCTCTGATGGTTTGCATCTCTTTGAATCTGAATTCTCCACTTCTGTTGTCTGTAATCATAAAAGTTCATCTATTGTCAACCTGAAGTCCATTTTAACCCCAAGGATTCTGGTGAAACCTGTGATTTTTCTTCTAAGCTATGATACTCCAACACTTGGACATATATCTATATACCAAACTTATACTCGAGTCCGGATAGCCAATAGAAACAGAGTTGTGCAAAATTTGCAGAAAAAGGTCATTTTTTTTCAGTAGAAGAAAACGGCGAAAAAAAGAAACTTGTTAACAACTTAACATACCTTGGGAATGCTGGAAGAGGAGGCTAAAGGCGCCTCCTTTGCTTTGCTCTTTGGAGCAGCCTTCCTCTTTCTTGTGCTGTTGTCACCGCTTCTGTTAAGAGACGCCTCGCCATTGCGCGCCACTATCTTATCTGACGCGGCCGCCGATGAGTCCTCCATTCCACTGCCCATTTCCGTTTCCTCCGGCGTAGAAGCTCCCGACGTCCGACTACCGAGCTTAGACCCCATCTCCATCTCCAGATGCGCAGCGTCAAGAGTCGACATCTCCATTCCGTCGCCGCCGCCGGGGGAAGCCAGTTGCGACGCGCCGCCGAGCGCCTTCAGGGACTGGCTACTGGAGACCCTTGACAGCTTACCCGGCTCTGGGAGCCCAAACTGGGTAGCGAGACCACCGTAGCTCCTCCCCCCAAAGCAGGAGTACCTCGCTGCCCTCTCCGCGAACGCAGGGTCGGCGGAGAATGGCGAGAAGAGCTGCCCACCGTGCATCGGATTCATCAGCATCGGCGGTCCATTAGCCCTGCCATGCTGCTGCTCGACCATGGAAATGCTGGGCTTGGGAGGGGAATTGAGCGGGGTGCTATAGCAGGAAGTGTTAGTACTGCGGTAGCGAGATGTCGGAGAGACGTCCCCGGAGTTGCAGATGCTGCCGAGCCGGCCTATAAGCTCCATGATAACGACACTGTCGCCGGCGCCCGCGGGAGGGTTGGACGTCGGGGATGAGACCAGAGAGCTCAATGCCGACTCGAAGTGAGCGTTTTGGTCCATAGGTTGCTGCTGCTCCCAGTTCAGGCCGACGAACCACTGTGGCGGCAGCTGCTCCGGCGGCGGCATCGGGGCACCAGCCGAGATCCATCCGGCACCGAAATATCTCTCCTTTTCCATTGACAAACGGAAAGAACGTGTTCCGGAGTCGGAAAACAGTGCAAAGGTGGATTCTTGGTGGGGTAATTGAGGAGTGGAGGTGGAGATGGTGGTGAACAGAGGGGGGGGGGGGGAGAGAGAGGTGGAGTTGTTGACCTTTTGGCGTATATATAAAGAAGGAGAGAGGAGAGAGAAAGCGGGGAAGCGGAATTGGCGGGTAAATGAAGGGGAGGGATGCCGGACCTTGGACGTCAAAGAGGAGGCTATGATGAGGATTCGAGCGTCATCGTTTCCCCCATTTCTCTCTCTGGTAGTGAGGGAAAGAGGAAGACGGTGAGTGTTGGAATTGCTCTTTGGCTTCCCTCAAGACTTTTTGAAACATATATAAAAATAAAAGTGGAGTTTAAAATGAGTTAGACATGTGGGGGTGGAGAGAGAAAGAGGAAATGAGGATGGTGGTGGACTAGTGGGTTTGTTTCAATTTTGATGGTCCTCTCCTCCCCTCCCCTCTGCATAATGGAACTTGGTATTTCGCAATTTGTGACCCTCCCTGGACCAGAGGTCCGGAACAGTAAGAAAGACTCCTGAATGTGGAGAGAGAGAGAGTATTTAATTGGGTTGTTAACTTTTTATCAATGAATAATGTACAATAATTGTCCTCTTTTTCTTTTCTTAGACAAATCATCCTACATCATCTGCTCATCTAATCTTAAATAAATATGGTATAATCTTTTTTTTTTGTTAGAGGTCTCTTGGTGCAAGCAATTTTGGTTGCTGCATGGCTGCTCCTATTCCATATTTGTGAAGTAGGGGAGGGAGGTGAAGACAAGTAGGAGGGTGGGAAAAAAAAGATAACAAAATTTTGTTGGGTTCAAGAAATCCAAATACTCTTTCATGATGATGTTGTCTGAATTCTATATAGTTTGGAATTTAGAAAGAGTTTAAGTAGTATAACATAGAATTCAAGATAACAGGTCATTAGCTAATATTCTAACATCCATCCAACTTTTCGTTTTGCTCAAAAGAAAGGAAAGATAGGGGAAAAAAATCTACCAAAAGAACATAATAATTTGTCCTCAATAGATGAGACACTATTTCATGATCTATACCAAATGACCATACATTTGGGATTAAAATAATTGAATTCAAAGATGTGATCGGTCATAATGCCACAATATGTTGAACATGAGAACCAAGTCACAATTTCCTTTTCTTTATTTTCAAGGAATAATCCGGGATTTTGATTTCAAACAACTCGTATAGCTACTGACATTTTATGATATTACATGTTACAGTACATTTCTTTTTCTTTTAAAAAAATATTTCTTCTAAATGGTTGACTTTATTATTTAATTGCTAGTGAAGAGAGAGAGCTTGCTTGATGGAATAGCACAAGGTCACAAAAACAATTTTTTGTCGGTGTTAAAGTTTATTAATATTTATCTCCATCTTATGCCAAAGATGAATAGACCTAAGAATTTGTACTTGGACAATAAAAAATTGGTCAGCTTCTCGGGCAAATAAATCAACATAAACATGTGCACAAGAAATTAGAAAATTTTGATCAACGAAAGTAAAATGAGGGGCCAAAGACTTGAGTCTAAATAAAATTGCAATCAAAGTTGCATTAATGTTATACAACAGCAAGAACATATATATTCTAACATATGTATTTTGTAACTCTTTTTTTTCGGTCCTGATCAGTGACTCATCGATGTCTTACTAATTTATTGTTCGAGCTCGAACGAAAAAATATACTCTTATCAACGGTGATCTCTAGAGATCAAATATAAGATTATCAGCTTCCCTATGACACAGCTCCACTAATTAGCTGCGTCAACGATCGTTAGTTTATTTTGTAACCCCTTTAACTGCAATAAGAAAAAATCATATTCAACACACATAGGCATCAATTTCAGCTGTAAGTTAATTGTTCTTACTTCTTAGGACTTTACCATTAAAATCTGGACTGCATAAATAAAACGTTACATAGACTTAAAGAAATCATCAACATTAAACTTTTTTTTTAAATTTGAACTAAGAGAGATGATTTTATTTTAATGTACTAGTATTCCCTATATCATATGATAAGATATGTTGGTAAGTAACTAAATAAATTTGCAAATCCCTAAAAGCTCAATTATGGCTTCAAATTGATCTGCACCACCAACTGCTATTTAATTAGCATCATTATTCTAAAACGTTGCCTTTGGATTGTTGTTCATTGTCACATGCTAGTGGAGGCATAAACTATTAACAAACAAATTTAAATATGTTATGGTGGGGGTCTTACACCAATCCCTCTATCTTACCATCCCTCTATAATTAAAGTTGTTGAATAGTGTATAAGTTAAAAAAAATAGGAGCTTAATTAATTTAATGTACCCCTCTCTTTCTCTCTCCTATCCCCTACTTATATTTTATGCTTAACCAAAGCCGAGGTGAAAAGAGAAGAAGATTCTGGGGAAAAAAATTATCCCTTGCAATCATTGGAGTCAAAAATTAAGAAAGAGTTGGGCGGTTTAGAAGGTTAGAAAGTCTAAATAGTGTATCGAAAACATGAAGAATTAATTTAATCGTACTCGTATTGGAGTACTAATTAACGTATTAAATCGTACTTGATAGTTTTTTAGCATTAGGTTCTATGCATGAGTTCATGTTTTTTTTTCCTTCATCTACTTTATTATGAGTTATGATTTATCATATTTAAACTATCAAACTAGTTTACTTGAAAGCATCCTCAAATTTTTATTTTCAATCTACGAACTTATAGTTATTGTGCTTATGCATTATAAAAAAAACATTAAAACATTTTAAAAAAATAAAAAGTATGATATATACTTTAAATGCAAAATGTTTTTTCGCTACCTGGAATAGTTCTTAGATTTTGTACTTTATTTGTGAATGATAACAACTGATGAATCCCACACAAAAAAAAAATGAAAAAAAAGATGGAATGAATCGAAAAATGAAATGGTCAATAATAGTAATTTTTAAACGATAATTTATTAGGATGGAATTAACTAGTTTTATTCACAATTATGTACACAAAACAGAGGAGAGGATGCGGGACATTTAAATTAGAAAAATTTAAAAATAAATAAAAATTAAATTTGGTTGGCCCACGTCTTAAATCAAATAGGAAAAAAAAGCTAATGATTAATCAAGGGTATTTTACAAACAAAAAAATAGAAAACAAGATGAAAAAAGAGCCATGTCATGGATTTACGTGATTCAAAAAATAATGTCAGGATTTTTACTTCATTTAAATTTGGTATATTCTTCGTTCACGATCGATGATAGGAGTGAGTGAGATAAGGGATTTAAGAAATAATGGATGCTAAACTCTATTAGTTAAATATTATGTGGGAGAAAATTTGACATGTTTCGGCAATAAACGCCAATCATAAGAAAATTAACAACGGTTGGCGCTACTAACGGGTTGCATTTCAAATGGTTCGACGAGTGCTAATGACTCCGAAATCGATTCTTACAATTGTCGCATTGGTCAAGGGCTTTAGATATGAAAAGAAGATTAATAAATACGAATCGTAAACCTTCGATCCCGTAAATAAAAAAGAAAATAAACGAGGAAATATATTTTATGTTGGGCGATAATTTAATTTCTTGAACCCTCTCCACAATAGAGCCGCTGGTCGGGTTCATATTTTCGATTGGGACTTGTATGGATTCCTAAAAGATAATTAAAATTGGTCATACGAGTGACCAAAAATAAATTGCTCTGTACTTTTTGCCGCACGATTCGCACGTGTGCGGCTGCGATCTTTAGGGTGGGGGCGAGTCGTCGTATCCCTGTATCTGTATCTTTATCTGCATGCCAAGAACACTATTATGCATTATGTGAGATGGATCATCGATAGTGCATTCTGAACTCCACACGTTTCCAAAAAATTTCTGCTGCAAGTCCTCAAAAACTTTGTTTTGATTCATCTTGTTCGCTTTCTCTTTTCGCAGTTTTGAGTAAGAAGATGTGGCAGAGTGCTCCTCCAAAGTACTCGACAAATCAAGGAGGAAATGATAAACTCGTGTAAGAAAATGACAAAAGTTCATTTTGCATCATTAATTCCGATAAACTCGTATAAAAAAAAAATTTACATGATAGGAGCATCTCATCTTGTATGTAGATATAAGATTTACAGAGATGCAGTTATGTGAACTGCAGCATTCTGCAAGTTGATGAATTTACAATTAATCTGGAACAAAAAAGCACGATATTTTCCTCGATGCCCATTTTCTGTATTTGGAAAAAAAATGGTATTTCATGATTGGCATGTCATGTAGTTATGACGAAATATTTTGCATATACCAAGTTGAGCATGAAGATAATATATTTGTTTTCCTGCAATATATATGAATATGTGATAATAAATAGTTTTCTTGCAACTAGTTCACAGATATTTTTTTTTCTCAGCATGGCAGTATTTGAGATTGATGCATACAAACGCAGAAACCTTTCACTTGACTTAAAACGCATGAATTTTTTTTTATGAAATCTTGCTTTCAAACCAGCTGTGGGAAGTTAATTGCTTAGGTTTTCTTTGTCCATCAAACATAAGAAAAATCTTATTTAATGTGCCACATCTGTGCAATATATATAAATATATACACACAGATATACATTGATTTAAAGACTTAATAATTAACTACGATTCCAAAAGTTGATAGCGTTGGTGGATGTACAATTCAGCACCCACCCGATTAAATTCCTGACAGTAGTAGTGGAGCTGAGAGCAGAGTTGAGCAGGCTAAATCCAAAGCAAAGCACTTGGTGTGGAAGGCAAAGTAGGAGTACATCCCTCAATCTTTTTGACCTGATTTCGATATAGAGTTAAATCCAAAGTACCTGCAGAACTACTTCGAGCTGTGCCATCACTACTGCCATGGGCAATAAATACTGTCAATGGCATCTAATTGATGGTAAGGAACTAAGGGGACTAATAAGAAGTGCATATTTTGCAGCTCCGTGGCAGCATGCGCCGTGAATCTGGAACTGATATTTAGAAAAAAATAACACACGGTCCCTTTCTTACTCTCAAGAGGAGGAAAGAAAAAAGAAGGAAGTGTCACTCTCCAAGTGGCCAACTTTGTAGCTTTAATTGTGCCTCCAGCTCCAGGCAAGGACTAATCCATGCATCCCTCTCTTTGCACAGCTCTAATTTCCTGTGCTTGCAGTCAATTTATTGCAGCTCCTGCCTGTTTGACCAGAAATCATGATGGACATCTCCATCGAACAAATACTTTGAAAAAAAAAGACTTTTTTTTTTGTTTTATTCTTCAAATTGCTATAGTTTATCCCTCCTAATCATGGTGATGATGATGGTGATGAAGTATAATCAGCTTATGAAATTTGTTTCTTCTAGTGCTGTGCACGAATCTGTTTAGCTGTTCAGAGTTAATCTGTGTCCCCTCTTGATGGTTACACATTTCTTTATAAGAGCTCAGAAGAGCAGTGATATAATTATCTATTCTAATTTTGTTGGCTCCATTGTCTGCTACCTCTGTAGTGTCTCCGCCTGTATTAACATGGTGATCGTACTCAACCTTTTCTTTGATTAAGACCAGAGTTTCGTATGGAGAGGAACCAGACAGGTCAAACTGCATAGTTGTTAACACATCGATCTGCATGCACATTTTACACACCAAGGAATCTATCGTCACTTTTTTTAATTTCTTCATACATTTTTTTTCGAAACTAGATACAAACCACTACTTCACTTCCTATATATTTAACCATAGATCTCTTTGTTTATTGCATGAACAAATACTTAAACATGAGCGTGGACAATGTCTTAACTACTGACATAATAATTAAGCTCCTGGGTTGCATGTGTTGGGACATACAGGCTAATGGCAGGTTATCTAAACAGGGTACTAATTTATGGCTTATTATGCTTGTTGTCTGAAGAAGTGTATAAACACAAAATGTAGAAGGATCAGATAAAATTAATGAAGTACTTCCGCATCCATTCAATTCAAGTTCTAACAACCACTCTTCGCTTGCAGACCGGGGCACCGTCCTCTTCCTTCTCCCCCGTTTCCGCCTTGTGATGCCTTGGAACCGGAAGAAATGTTCTCCCACTCCTCCCATGCAGCAACAACCTTCTCTCTCTCTCTCTCTCTCCACCTTTCCCTTCAGACTTTATCCATCCATGATCCATCAATGCAGTTGGTAATAATCTGGCCACTGTTTGCTATTTTAATTCACGTGGAACGAATTGAGCTGCCCCTTAATTGGTGCAGGTGTGTCTCATTAAAAAGCCGTATGAACCTTTCCTTTGCGTTCGGTTGGCTAACGTGGCTCTCAATCATTCAACGTATAGACCGATGTGTTCGCGTGTTTTGCCGTGATACATTCTCGCGTCTTGGCCGACACTTGCTACATCCCTACTGGATGGGACATTCTCAGCACACAGGAGAGGGAGGGAGGGAGGGAGGGAGAGAGAGAGAGACGACAGAGAAGAAGGTTATGGCATGGACGAGTTGCTGCAATGCATAGTTCCCAAATCTGAAACCAGAGGCGTGCCTCACTGAAAATAAGAAACCTGTGTCCAAAAAGGAGATGTGGCAGAAGGAATCAAAGGTGGCAGAGCATTAAATGAGGACTTGAGTTAGGTTTCGGTTTCTCTCTCTCTCTCTCTCTCTCTCTCTCTCTCTCTCACACACACACACACACACACACAAATTTTTCCAACTTGGTTGCGCGAAGCGAAAAAAAAAACACGCATAACTACTCAGCAGAGTTACTGAATGGCGTCATGTCAAGCTATAATAAGTTCCAAATGTTACACACATTGTTCACAAGGCACTCCTCGCATACGAACATTTATGTTTCACATGAAGCGAAAGGCGGTGTTGAGTTCCAAAGTCTAAACAGTACACTTAATTTTTAAACATTTTTTTTATCGTGATGTATTGGATCTATGCATCAAACGAATGATACTGGGTGCAAGAGAACAGTTCACTATGTTCAGTAGTACTGTATTATGTGTCTTCCATTAAATATGTCTCTACCTTGTCTTTGAATTCTACTATTATTGCAGATCAACAGAAGTGAGTTTGTCCAACTTATATCAAATCTGGTGTGACAACTCATATGAAGATTTGAACAACAAATATGCAGGTGCCGTGATAATTGACTGCAATTATTTGATCGCTCAGCAAATGATAAGGGGCTTTCCAATCGACGATAAATTCAGAAGGTTCCTCGGTCATATCTGTTATCTCTTGAGTGGTGATGTACAACTATGACAGCATGTAACCATGTGTCCATGTATCTTCAATTACACAACGTACTGTAAGAAAGTAAACTTTCTTTTATATTATTATATTATATATATATATATATTTTTTAATTATTTTATATTTACATATATTAGATTGATTCATCTTTTCCTTTTCTTCAGAACTAAATATTGTGCTAAAGATGTCCTATGCCTAGCTAAGCCTACACCTAAGTCTGTAGGCCACCATGAAAAGGAGCACTTACTAGATTGAATGTAGAGTTATACATTACATTGTTTTTTTTTTCAAACGCAATGTTGACGCTGCCTTGAATTTAAATTGTAATTTTATATGGGCCTGGGGGGTGGCGAAGTTGTCCGCTCGTATGGAGGGCTCTTCTTTTACGATGATAAATCTCGTATATTCTTCTGTGTTTGTGTGATCTCTTTTTTTATAACACACAGTGCCTAACTTAATGCTATTAATAAAGTAATTTTTTGTTTGCAAATCCACTATACAATTCAATCAAGCATTCATAATCATAAAGGCGACGTGGGAAATTTACATGTAGCTGAACATAATTTTTCTTTTCGATGGACGGTATAAACACATTTAACTGTATATTATCCAGATGCATGTATATAAGTTTGTGGGTGTGGAACATTTAATATAAGAGCCATGATAACAACCATGATAACAACTGTGATAAAAGTAGCAAATTGTCTGTTTAAATATGATTTATGCGTAGTCACTTGCTACTATCACTTTATTGCATAATCAATTATAAAATATGCATGCATCACCTTCCAAGCAAGCTCACACATGCATTGTGGGTGAACCAAAATGTCCCTATCATGAGGTTCAAACTCTATATACTTGCATGTCTATAAATATATTCTATCTCTTGCTTGCTTCATTTTTTTTTTTCCTTTCAATTGATTTAAGTGGTTAGTTGGCCTAGAGATCGGTGCCAAAGTATTACATATTCATTTCATATCCTAAACTTTGGAATCGAATCCTACCATGCACCACAATACATGGCACTAAAATATGCATGCATTGAGTATTCATACATGGGAATGAATTAATATTTGAGATTAATTAAAACTATATCGGTGACACGTTAAGGTATATATGCATGGGAAGGAGAATTGTGCTCCCTTTGACGGCTAAAGGAACCGAGGTTTTCATTCATCCTTTACGTGATAATAAAACAAGAGGGGTGACATCAAAGACAAGGGGAGCAAGCAAACTACACAATCCATGTCCCATGTCAAATCTTTACCCCCGGGCTATGGAAACCCCCCATATCTTCCTGTTCACTTTGCGCGTCTTCCAAGTATATGTTACCGACTCACATTAACCAAAATTGGCGATTTAGAATGCTAATTATCATTTCAGTTGGTTGTGTTATCTGCTATATAGCAAGGAAAGGGATTGTGAGTAAATTAACAAGAAAAGTAGCATGGATGCCAAGGGGTGATTGGCTAGCAAATTGGAATTCTTAATCGAATTGAATTTACAAAGTAAATAATAATAATAATAATAATAATAATAATAATAATAATAATACCCGAGATTCAGACTTTGATCTAAATTAAAATCAAATGCAAGTGTTTTTCCCTCGTTTTCTTATCCCAATGGAAGATTCAACAATTTTAATTTGTTGTAGATTTTATTGGGGAAACTCTTAGCTTATAATATGATATCATGTATTCACATTCTTATTCCTGAGGAGAAAAGTTTGGTCAATGTGTCATGTTTCTTCCGAAGTACTCCACGAGGCAAGATTTCCTCATTCATTTCCGTGCTTTGAAGCCCAAAGTCTACCGAGTGGGAACAAAAAATGAATCCGTTTTATTTCTTTTCTTTAATACACTTTAGTAAATTTCATAAATTAATTAATCGTACGCTTCATCATGCATGAGAGATTGGAAATGTTATTTTGTTTGATAATGTTACTATGTCGTCATAATATCCATAATTGGTTCTACTCCAATGGTATAATGTTACTTCTTAACCATAAGGACTGCTAGCAGTTTTTTTTTTTTTTCTATACTCTCGGTAAAGGAAAAAAAAAGGAAAAGGAATTTGCCTCCCGGTCCTCATGTACACCAAAAGAAAATTTGATCATATGAATGGGAAATCCTTATGAATTAGGATCGGGAGTGGTGATTGATTCTTGAGTTTTGGACACTCTTCTCCTGAGTTGTTTTGCATAACGCAATTATTGAAGTTCTGAGTATGTTTGAACTTGTGGAATGTGGATATTTCATATTTCCAAATGTGCTGCTGCCCCTTGAAGGCGAAATCTCTCAGCACATCTTTTGTTTGACGTAAAATAATTGAAGGTTGTTAGTAGTTAAATTTCCACCCTTAAGGCCCCAGTTTAGGTGTTTGAGCAGAGAATCCTCCTCTTGAGAAGTGTTGGGCTGAGGTTGCTGGTGGAGGAAAGAGAAACAGCAATGTGTGGCACACAAGTTGATGTTTCTCTAACCAACCTTGCAAAAGAGAATTATCCACCCGTTGTACTGGTCGAGATATATGTTGAGCCTTTACTTCATACCGAGCTAAATCTGTGAGAATTTAGGCCACGCTCTTTAATACGAAATACATATTTTTCACACATTCGACAAGATTTACAAATGCTCCCGGATAAAACAAAAGGGGGAGAGGTAGTCGATCTTTTATCAAGACGGTGGCTACATCTACAAGCTTCTCATCCACAGGTGTCCAAGAGCGAAGCTGTGGCACTTGATACTCCTCTCTCTCTCTACTTCAGTTGCGGGTCATGCTTCTGGTGTATCTTCTATTACCACTGGATGCGATGGGCATAACCTTCCGACGTTTGGGAGGTTGCTGTTCTTCTCTGGTTTCCATCAATTGCACATCGTCATCCTCCTCCGAGGAATGCTCATCATCTGTTATTACAATATCTGGATAGGATGCAGAAGGCTGATTATTTTTGTCATCATAGCTTTCACTCCTCCGCTCACCACTGTGACTTTCAGGGCTTCCGCAATGCTCGATTTCTGGGTCACGAGCAGTTTCCGGGCAACCTTGATCATCATCCAATACTTCAGTGATCTTCAGATCCAGAATCTGTCTCCTCCCTTCTGCATCATCATTATTTGACAACCGAATACCTTTATCCTTGCCGCTGTCGGCTATACTTGTGTTGATATCCTTACAATCCACATCATTCTCACCACCCGTTTCATTGGTATCACATCTCACGGACTCTCCAGGGTGGTTTTTAAAATCGTCAATGTCCTGAGAATCCTCGACGTGAACTTCAGACTTCCTCCCAGAAGATGAAGATGGACTATTATCTTGGACACAGCTTAAATTTTCTGGTGACATGATGCATACTTTTCCCTTTTCATCTCCGATATCAATTATTGCATTTGCCTTAAATAAATCGGGTGAGGAAACTGTATCAGCAACATTTTCGTCAATAGAGCTGACTGCTGTTCCAACTGCATCAGGAGAAACTACAGTGGTGACCAGCTGAGTAGTAAACTGGAGAGTTTCATCTTTATGATCCTAAATAACAAAAAACGGCCAAATACATAATTAATAAACCTGACATGAAGAAATAACAAATTCAATATCTAAAGAAAATTATAATGAAGCAGAAAATCTTATTTCAAAGCAAACTGAGTAATACCACATTTTCGTCGGCAACAGTTTCGTCAATAGAACTGACTGTTGTTCCAACAGCATCAGGAGAAACTACCGTCGTGACCAGCTGAGTAGCAAACAGGAGAGTTTCATCTTTATGATCCTAAAGAACAAAAAACCGCCAAATTCATAATTAATAAACCTGACATAAAGAGATAATAAATTCAATATCTAAAGGAAATCATAAAGAAGCAGAACGTCTCATTTCAACGCAAACAAAATGTGGAGCAATACCACAATTGGGCAAGAAGGTTGATTAACATGGTCTGTGTTGCTCAATAATGGTACCGTTGTTCCCGTTACAAGAAACTCCTGAAGAACCAATCTAGTTTGTTTATCACATTCAGGAAATGCAGATGTCTGCAACAATTCTGCTTCTTTTCCTGTGTCAATAACTTGGCAAAATTCATCATTTCTAACTAGTATAGCAGAAGTGCACTGCTCAGAAAGCAATTCCACAAGTGGTTCTTGTTTCGCGTCATTCCCAGAATTTATTGAGTAGATAGCATTATTTTTACAGGTAGCAGGAGGAGATTGCTCGGAAGAGTTATCTAGAAGCTTGTATATCAACTTGCGGATGAAAGATCGCTTTAGAGAAGCTTCAGCAGGTTGAAACCAATCAACGTTGAGCTGCAACAATTCATAAATATGATAGGTCAGGCGGAAATATTGCTCACAAGAATTGAGGTAAGTAGATAAGAGGTTTACACTTAAAAAATGATAGAAAATGGGTTCAGTGTGTGTTCACACTCAATAAAGAAAGATATCTCCTTTAAGAGCATGGTCTAGGATCACAGAAGTAACATGCGGTGGGCGTTCCTTTTTTTAAAAAAGAGATGCATGAAAAGATATTTTAACCACAAACAGAGCAGCTGAGATGTCCAGTCTTATCCATCATCATAAAACACAGGTCATGGATAGTAACAAATGGAGCAGAATGACAAAAGAAAAAAAAGAGCAATATGGTATGTCGTACAAGTTCTTGACAGAGAAAGAAAGTAATTGTCCAAAAGGTTCTTCAGCTGGTGAAACTTGTAGGCAAAAATAGTTTCTCGCCCCTAGTTTCAAAAGCCTCTTTTCTTTAGAGCAAAGTTTTAAAAGCCTTTTATAGTTCTACTTTGATATGATCAAAGATATAAATAGCAACGATGGTTCAGGTAAAATAGATGCAAATATTTGAAATGGGAATGGCATTTTTCTTATGCATGGGAAAATTAAAAAGTAAACTGTAAATTCACTTGACTTGTTTAGATTCCTATCTCAAAAGCATATAAATATAGAGTGAGGAAGCAACTCACGAAGCTGGAGAACTTTGTGACTTTGAGTGGGTTGAAACCCTCGGGAGCTTCTTCCAAGAATAATTCAACATAGTGGAGTAGGAAAAGGCCACAATCAAATGAATTCTCCTGTTGTGGTAACTGAAAGAGAAGAATACCTAATGTAAGGAAACCATATTGAAATGGAACAAAAGTTATAAACAAGTAACTATCAATATTTTGCATTAACAGAAGGAATTATCACAATTAACCAGGGAACATAAGTTAACTTGTTACCATGAAAAATTGGAAAATAAGACGGCAAATGCCTAAATTGTACAACTGAAAACAGAAACATTATCCACATGACCACATGCAAAATGTTTGCAAATTTGTAAGAGTGGTAAACAAAAGGAATTGCATGATAAGTCAGTATCATGGCAGATATTGAGGGGTTAAAAATATAGATGTCATCTAATACTTGTCCAAGAAAATAGTGCAACCTTGGGTCTCGAAGATGCACCAATATAGGAGTTCCCATCAAACACTTCTTCAAAAGGGTCACAGCCCTAGAGACTCAATGTCGCTAAGTTCCAAGACACAAAGATGAGCAACATAATGCTTGTACTAAGTGAACAATTTTTTGGCCAAAACACAAGATAGTTTAGGAGTTTATTTTTTAATTTGGGAGTTTGTTTCTTAAAATATTAAGCATATAACCATTGTATCAACCCCAATAATTTTTCAAAAAAGTTAGTTAACAAAATATGTCTGAGAAAAGGCAACCAAAAAAAGAAAAAATAGGGCTTGAGAAAATGATAACTCAAAATATTAATTGTGTCCCCCCTTGAAAAGAATGTAAGAACGGCTAATAAAGTATTTGGTACTGAAAAAGCTCAAATAATACAAAAATGAAGATCGGAGGCAACCTCCACACCTATGTCAATCACCAACCTAACCTCAGTGGAAAAACCTAAAGAAGAAATTTGGACCAAGTGACTTGTACCATCAACTACAAGTCAAAAGTTTGAGAACTTTGATAAGGTAAACTTGTGTTGTTCTCTTTCAAATTTGGCAACAGTCTTTTAAACGTGATTATCTTTTTAATAAGGTATATGTTTCTACGTTTCCAGTGCAGGTCGTTGTTCCATGAATTATCATATTTCATTTCTTCAACTGACCTTTTTTGTTACGTCGTCATTGGGCACTTGGTGTCATCTTAGTCAATGACGCCAGATAAAACACATAACAGTGTAAGCAAAACTAAACGTGTCCTCTCATGAACAACACAATAATAGCTGATAAAGTATTGGCTAGCAGTAATTGACACTGCAAGAGAAGGTTTTTAGTGCAGCCGACAAAATTGTGTTTGGTTAGCAGCAACTACAGTCACTATAACTGCAAGAAGCTACACTATTCATGTATTCACCAGTCTGGATGCTTCAATCATCCTGACAAAGCAATAGGTACTTGGGCCTCAAGTCATGGGGAGTGAAAGGTGAGCTGGGGAGTGGAGAGAGTGAGACAATTGGAACGATGCAATACAGAGAAGATAGTGTTAGTGTGGTGTCCACCTGTTCGAGAGGTGAAAAAGGATATAGGCGCAGGATCCACCAAACTAATTGATGGGATAATTTTGTTTTTAAAAAATTGTTGGAATAATTTTCAGTAATTATTATATTAAGGTTAGATTTTTATGACTTGGAGATCATTTATTATACAAATGGTTTTAAAATATAAAAACTGGAAAATGACAATATATAAAATAAATGGCAATAACTAAAAAACTTCACAGGAAAGTTAGATAAATAGAAGTATCAAAATAATATAGTATAAATAAAAGACAGTTAAATATAGGGGCAGAACATTATACATGTGTACATTTTGACATCTTATAGTTATATATACATGGATGGAAATCACAAATTGGTAGTTATCCTTTTTCTCCTTAAAAAACATTATACATTGAAATGAAATATATTAGTTTGAATATATTAAATATGGTAAAATGAAATAGTAATATTAAAGTAAAAATAATATCTACATAATCAGATAAATATTTTATATAATAAAAGTTTTATTCTAATATGATTCATTTACAACATATCCAAATACTCCAAACCTCACATACATAAATCTCAATGACAATGAACACAGTCAAATTCCATTCCCAAAGGAACTCATCATCTAAAGAACTTTCCCTCCTTAACGCGTGCTATTTTTAATTATTTTGAGCATAATAATGATAAATCTATAATTGAAGGCAAAGAAAGCACTAACCTCAAGAGGAACAAATCTTAAATTTAGGAACCTTGTGGGATCAACATCCGATGATTCTGGATGTCTTTCTTTCCACTCCTCCCATATATAACTACCCTCATAAGAAAAATAATGACATAAGTGTTATATGATGAATCTTATCACATGAATGTAGGTAAGTATACACTGTAAAAAAATTATATCGCCAAGAAAAATATTTATTCAGAAAAATCATCAGGATGTTATCTAAAGAAACTATCATGGACACGGACTAGAAAATGGTATCACACATTTAAATACACAGTTGAAGTCAGAAAACATTCAATCGATCAAGAATAAATAGTAATGTTTTCTGTGCAGACTTTGAGTTCCTTAAACCTAAATTTTGACTATGTCAAGTAGTGAAATTCTTAACAATGGTGATGCATATCATATTGTAATCATTCAGTGTTGCAGTTAACAAGACAGACCCAGTCCTCATCTTGAGAGGGCATACAGACGCAAATCTGCTTTCAGCTACTAATGATAAGTGCACAGATAAGATGATTAATTTCGCTGTTAGAACCACAATGCAATTTTTTTTAGGGGACACAACGCACATTTTTTTGCCACTGTTAACAAAGGTTTATTCATTAAGGATGCAATTTGATGACTTCTCATATATGTGCCTATGTATCTAAGCATGGTTTTGATGTATCATACAAAATCACCATCTAAACATAACTTTGATGTATCAGAAAAAACTTCATAGTTTCACTATTTTGGTTACCGTAGTTCTATAATTAGTTTCATCTAACCTACACTCCAGTGAATATCCAAATATCATCATTCCACATGGGACAAACAAAAAGAGAAACACAGCAATAGATAGCTACCCATTATCTGCGAGTAAAGATGTAAATACTTGCAAAGGTGGTTTCTGGCACTGTACAAGAATACAGCTCGTCCCCATATGTTCTGTGGATTTGGCATCGAAGGCATAGTTGATTGTGAGTGTATACTAAAAAAATTATAAGATCTGGGAGAATGATTGTGCCTGTGCTCAGATAATAATCCACAAAGCCAATTCCCAGAACTCTCAGAAAATATCAGGAGAAAAGGTTTAGTGGTTTACATAGGCACAACCAGGTCAGTTTTTTTCTTTTTTTTAAGAGGAACAGCCAGGTCAGTTCTGGTCTGGTCTATGGTGAGCATGTCTGAGTGTCTTGCTCATGGACTGACTAGGGAGTCGGGGTCCTCTAAGATTATAATTTCAAGCAGATACAGAAAAGATGAATTCTGAAAATGTATGGATTTAATGCATAATGCCTTATGACAAAGTGATACAGGCCATGATCAGGGATTAGATGTCTTTTCACTTCTTTGTTGATATGCTAATTTAACTGTCAAAATTTTAACCAATGTAGCAACCAGTGGCAAGTTAGTTTTTTTTTTTTTTGAGAGAGAGAGAGAGGAAAGGATGACAACCAAAAGTTGAAGTTGTCATCCAGATATATATATAGCTGTGGTAAAGAACTACATGTACAAGTGAAAGCTCTCAAGAAGAGAGCAACAAAAGAGAGAGGGCTGCACAGTCCCTAACCAAAGCCCCACTCCCGAAGAAGAAAAGAAGCATAAAATACAATGTTCTCAATTGTGCCCTGCTCCCCACAAAAAATAATCCGATTACGCTGAAGCCAAATGGCCCAGGTACCGGCCAAAGTAGCAAGTTAGTTTTGATTACATGATTGTGATTTCCAGTTTAATTACCATATTTATTTAAATTAGTTCAGGTTTACATAACATGATTGACTCCCAACCTACTCAGGTATGTGTTTTAACATAACTAGTTGTATATGAGTATGCAAGCAATTAACGTGCAAAGCTCCTTTGTTTGTGTGAATCACATACAAAAGATCTCTAATAGGCCCGTTCAGGGGAGTTTCTATAGGCATGTTTCCCCATCTCGGGAAGATGTATATCTGCCTTTAAGAATCATAACAGTTCCTAGTCTGTAAGAATAATAAGTACTTATGAGATCCAATATACAAGTTTATACCTTTGAATTATGTTCTTCAAACCGCTATGACTGCCCTTGATAGAATCCATATGCAAAATACAAGGTACCTTAGCGGATTCCTCCACGTCATCATCTGCATTAACATGATCAGCATTAACAACATCACAAGTGTGATGGATCAGAATATTGCAGTGTGTCATACCTTTCAACTTCTCTATTTCTCCAGGATGACATATGACAAGCAAACTCCAATGCAGACTGTAGTTCAAACCAAAAGTAAGCATGGAAAGTTAATATATTGCACAAGAGACAAATAAGTTTCTTTTTCCCTTCTTTCTAAAACAAGAAGGTGGTCGCAAGCTTCTTACTTGAAATTCACTGGTATGAAAATGTAATCCTTTTCAAATATATTTACTTTTCTTGTCCATTTCCGAACACGTAGAAAAGCTGCTCTTCCTTCTGAATCATTAAATCTATCCTTATCAAGATCTGCTAGCTTGCGAAAGAAAAAACTATTAAAGAAATGGAATCTATGTTTCACATCTTCTTGGATTTTGTTCTTCAAATACCTGAAAATTGAGCAGCAACCATTAATAAAGTTAAATGCATCAGAGAAAAAGAATATCACATGCAAAAAGAGGGACATAATATGAGCAAGGAAGCAAGCAGAAGGAATTGTACATCTAAGTAATATTTTTTATTATTTCACAATCTATATACCAGAAAGTCAGCCAATATGTTTAGGGCAAGAAATCTCCTCACACAGCAACAATAAAAGCCAATGTAGGAATATCATTCAACATTATTACGTCAGTTATTCCATCAAAAAGCCCTCGAAAATTGCCAGTGTATTTCACCCAAAAAAAGGGGAAGGTTAAATAGAAATTAATATGACATTGGTGATGCCCAATAGCGTCTTCCTTGCTTGACTTTCTAAAGCTATGAGGATTCCAAAACGCTTCTATGTTTCACAGGGTGGACATGCTACAAATGCCATGACATGGCATGTCATGACAACACTCTTTACACATAAGACTCAGCACATTAAGAAAGTAGAGAATAAATCCAAAAGGAAACAGAAAGAGAATAAGGAATATGTGGAACAATTTTTGCTCCACATATATGGAGCATCATTGATAAAAAAATCAAATATTGAGGTATGACACTAAAAAAGTGAGATCCGCCTTATTTTAATTTCTTCATGATTTGTATTTCTAAAACTATAAGGATTCCAAAGAGACCACCATGTTTCACAGAGCTGGCATTCTACAAATGCCATGACATGACATGTCATAACAACACTCTTGACACCTAAGCCCGAGCACAATAAGTAGAGAATAAATCCAAAAGGAAAACAGAAATAAGAAACAAAATGATTATAGGAAATAGAATGCATATTCGACCACCATATAATACTGAAATATAACATTCCATATTGCTAACATATCCGTATGAAATTCCCATATGAGCAATCACAATACAAAAAGATGGAAGTACTTGCATATTGTTGTATCTAGTTGGTTGCCCAACATGTCAATTATGTGCATTCAAAATTATATGAGTTTTGACAAGTTCTAGTAACAATGACTGTTAAATATTTTTAGCAAGTATCAAAGCAATAACATTGCCATCAAAGCAGAAAATACATGTACACTTTTTTATGTAAAGTTAAAACCAAATGGAGATTTTTTTAGAAAAGATGACTAGGTAAGTTTGCTGACCGACATGTATATTTTGAGAGAATAGGTACAATATGTACATGCAGGGAAACCAGAAGGGAAAAGATGAGAGATCCCAAAAAAATATGAGGTATCTCTACAAAGATGTCCATGGAAAAATAAATTCTCCACAAAAACACACCCCAGTCTCTCACCAGAGAAATGGAGTGATGCACAATGCTTTCACTATAACATCTCTCACTACCAAAATGGTTCCGATGGGTTGTATCCAAATGGCCATCATAGGAGAAAGTAAAATCCTGAACGGTTTCAAGAATACAAAAATAACAAGCATGCAGAACCACTTGTTTTAACTTACTTAATGTAGAAATCAATAATGGTGTCATTGATAAATGTTTCCGGCTGTAACAGTTCAAAGTCCCTTTTACTTATGGACACGGCATCAGGGTCGCCTTTAGGGTAAACAACATCTTCAAAGATATGTGGCGTCCTGAAATATTCAAAGTTACTCTACAATAACAGAGACAAAGACCAAAAAACATGTCATACATATTATAACTATGAACAACTTTACCTCTTTATAAAGAATGACTATCATTTACATGTATTTGGTATTATGTGTTTCATCTGGTATTTTATTCACATAGACTAAGTGTTTAGTTTACATAAAAATACGTACTCAAAACAGAGGTCAAACAATTATCAATTAATTTCAACTACAAATCCACAGTTCTTGCTAATTTTGTATTATGCTAAGCATTTAATATATACAAATGAATAGAATGCAAAATAATGTGAATCTCACAGAAAATGGAAAAAAATTTCTGACGAAGGGTACATTCACATCTACTTCCTGAATCATCTATTAAAAAAATAGCAGAATATATAGATGAAGAAACTAGCACTCACTCAGTGAAATTATCTCTTGAACATAATACAACATGGTCCACAGCATCATCTTCCCAAAATGAATCATCACTGGACGTGAGAAATGCATTAGAGAAAAAAAAGAGAACTGTATTTGGCATATTTATGAAAAACAAAAAATGGGGAATGCAAAGCTAGTAACAAACAGCTAAAGTTGGAACCTAGATCAAATGGAAATAAGTTCATCAAGTATTTACACTTAATATCTTTTGCGTGTTCCTATAGTGTGCGAGGAAACAAACCTCTATCGTATATTTTTAAGGAAAACCTCTATACTATATTAGCAAGCCATTCTAACACTAAATTGGACAATTTCTGTATGACCTATGTGAATGGCAAATATAGACCTGTTCCAACCCATGTCAACAATCTGAATGCACATGAATCATATCAAAGATAAACAGCACTAGTATTCTGCAGATAATTCAACACAGTTTATGTATGATTATGAACTCCCATTATAAGTTGCCGATGGAAAGAATATTAACAATGGAGGCAAATCCTTTTATTTGGCAGATTATGATCTGAAACTAGGACCCAATGTGACCCAAATAAAAAATAACTTAAATGGTACAGCTGAACCATAAATATCATTATTTTAGACGATATATTATCCTATGTTGCTGAAGTAACAAATCAAGAAAATCAGTTTTCTTTTTGAGAGGGTAAATCAAGAAAATCTTAAAAGACGTATTGTGCAGAGAGGTAGGTTTTTCTTTTGTTTTTTTAGAGGGGAAAATAAGTGTTTCTTGAACTACAGTTCATCTTTTTTATTATCCATATTCTTCCTCTGGAAGCATGTTCTGCTCATGCATTATCTAATCATGATAATGTCTTGAGAAACTAAATCAATTCCTAGATGTTCATGAGCATATTAGTCACTAGAATCACAGTGAGAATAAAGTAAGGAATTACATTGAAGACTGGCTTAAATATAGAAATATTTGTGTACAATGCTAGATATCTAGAACCATCAAATAAAACAACACAATCAGTTGCAACTTAATGAAAACACAGAATGATATGTTTCGGGTGGCAGCCATAGCATATATCATGATAAAAAAATATATTCAAAATGTTATTCCAACAAGAATTCACTGATAAAATCAGAATTGAGACATAAGGAACAAGGACTTTACACACAGCATCATGAACAAATTGCACGTAAATACTAAATCATCAAAAGATATAAACCCATATATTTTGGCTATGTGTGCTGACTAAAAATTTTGTTTTTTTGAGAGAGAAACTAAAGTTTAGCTATTAATATTAGGATCATACCTAGAACGAGAGTTCCATAGATTTTTGTATCTTTCCGATAAATTCTTTATCCGATGCTCTTTCTCCAACCAATGTATATCATTGATGGAAAATTTTACCTGCAGAACATCTACATAAAATTTCAAACAATAAATATCATTTAAGAAGATCAAACATAGAAAATTTTAAGCTAAGAAATGTTCAACTAACAAAAACTTGGATAATTGTTTCACATCTTTTGAGTACTAGGAAGAAGATAACAATATTAATTTTCCAAGAAAAGAGAGACAGATACAATCAATTGCAAAGATAATCACATGTATGTCTGTCAATAACACAGTTTAATCAATATGTTTTTCATCAATACTGTGGAAGAAAAAGAAGTTGCATCTCTAAGATTTTGTAGATATCATAACCAAGGACTAGAAAATGACTACAAAAATGAGAATCTGACTGGCCATGTTCTTCCTTGAATATCCAGAGAATAGTTTCGAACAGTAGTACGACCTCCATTCCAATGTTCTGACCTATTCCAATTTTATCAACTTTAGGGTAAAGCTAGCCGACCCTACCTAGTGGGATAAGGCTTTGTTGTTGTTGTTGTTGTAGGGTAATGCTATGCTTTGACTGCCAAATGGAAACTACCACCTGAACATCCAAAATATAACATTCTTCCTACATATATCTAAGCTAATATTACAAAAAAGTAAACATATACTGATCAAGGAGACAGTGGGACAGCTCCCCCCTAACAGAAACTCATCATTCTTCCTTCATGGACTCTAACAACCTAGACAATGTGTATGCATCGTTCTTTGAGATATTCTCATTATTCTAACAGATGAAACTAGAGGTCCAGTCGATCAATATTGTTCAAGGGCAACACACATACAAAAAGAGGGTCAAATGAAACACAGCAATGATTTTTTTTCTTTAGAGAAATGCGTAGCAATTATTTGTGCCACTTTACTTGGAAAAAAAAGGATCTCTACTATCACTAATATTGAATTTCTTCATCCTTGATTTGGAGCACATTAAATATGACTTACTGGGGATACTCTGAGGTTCATCAGTTTCAGTTAACGTATGAGCCCTGAGTCCCAGTAGAACAAGGGCAGCTTGAACCTGAAACAAAGAAACCAAGAAGAAATTAGGCACAGACGTTAAGCAAAGAACATGGGTTCTTTTGCCACAAAAGAGGATAAAAACCCACACTCCCGCTCCATCTACAATAGATATGGATAAGGTCATCACTACTCCGTTCAACTAAGAGCTTATCATCACTTCCACTTGCATCTGAACACTCTATTTTAATATAATCAGAAGTAAAGGTCAACTGAGATTCCCCATAGTATGTGCCTCCATATATAACATAATCAGGTGATACAATAATAGCAACATCATCATCAACCTGCAAGACAATATTAAAAAAAAAAAGCAATCAAGCGCAATGAAGGTGCCGATGTTTTATGACAGCATAACAAATAAGTACAAATATTCAGACTATCTTCTCTAAAAAAACTATAGAGGCGAACTGAAGAAAGGACTTGCTTAATAAACTAAAGGATTGGAAAATAATCACAAAACATAAAGTAATGATTCAGCATTATTAACCAGTGAAATGAAGAATTATTTTCAAATTTTCAAGAGATTTTGCATGTTTCAAACAGATAGCAAACATTTACAATAATAAGTGATGATAGTTCAATGTATATAATAATTTCTCTCAGGATACAGAGGACCTTTTTTTAAGTAACAGATACAGAAGACCTTCTTTGAGGAAAGAAAGGGTACATAGCCTGGCATGTCATCTAAGTACAATTTTTTTCTAAAGGTGAATTTTAGAGATATATTTAGAGATGCTGCAGTTTTGATGGTGAATTTTATTGATGAAATTCGAGCTCAAGGTTTTGAATTGGAGTACTTGAACATAGGAGGTGGTCTTGGAATAGATTACCACCACACTGGTGCAGTGCTACCAACACCAATGGATCTAATCAATACAGTAAGCTTAACACTTACAATTAACCTTTCATTGAAATTATCTCAAGTGATGCATTTTAGTTTTGGTCCCAAGCCCGGATAAAGGAGGAGGGTTGTGTTAGGCCCCGACAGCCAACATAAAACCCTGTCGAATCTCATGAACATGGATCAACGAATGAGCGGAATGACGTCGTATGATCCATGTAGCCGACCCCACCTAGTGGGATAAGGCTTTATTGTTGTTGTTGTAAAGTACACCAAATGTAAAGGAGATGTACAGATGTAAAATATCACATAGGACTGTGGCATGTTACATATGGCAGCAGATGTCACACAATCGTGCCATGCCTACATGCTGCATCATGTCATCTTAATGTGAATGGTGTGAAAAAGATAGTACAAGAAACAATCTAAGGAATTAATTTTCTTGTACACTTCAGTTTTGTATCACAAAGTGCACACAAGAAAGCTGGAAGTTCACTTAAGTATTACACCGATGAAACCTAACTCAAAATGGCGGAGGAATTGGACATGGCTGTTACTGGATGTGCCACTGGCCAAACATCAACTGCAGAAGACCTTGATTCCCATGCACAAACCTGTTCAAGTGTGAGTCCGCATCCCAGCCCCTAGTCCACTTCCTGCATCCCCTTCCCATGGTGCCACCTCCGTCACCGGCAGCCCCCCCCCCCCCCGCGGCGGCGCTACCTCCCTGCGAACAACCTACGCCCCCCCCACATCCATTATGTGCCACCGGGATCTGCAGTCAGCTGATGGTTGGACCACCCGCACCTGCAATACCCGTATCCACCACGGGCCACCGATACGCTGCTACAGATGCCTAGAGGCCTAGAGGGAGGCCACTTTCCATGACATTGTTCTGGTCCTCTGCATTGCCTCCAGTGCAGGGGCGAAGGCCCTTGGCGTTCGTGTGTCCTTGTATCGTGCCAGAACGGTCGCCTGCTAGACCGCCGAACAATCCTCCAATGATGGTCGTCTCGGCGACTTCCAGCCTCACCATCCCATGGTTGCTTGAGATCCAACATGGCAACAGCCCCCTCAACAACTGCATCATTGGCTAGGTCAGCGGCCCCTCCACCATTGCCAGTGTCATTGCCAGTGTCAGTGCATCTCCACCATTCCACCTGAGCCGTGTGTCGTCAGCACATTGGTTGATCGTCCCAGGGTCTGTACAGCAACACGACACTCTCTTAGTCTCTTAACAACACCGACTAGCCTACCATCACACTCCTAGGCCGTGTGGCGGCAGTGGAAGGTGGACTGTGGCCCGACGACGGCACAGCCCAGGATACGCCATTCAGTCGACATCCTCGGCCTGCCTCTTCACCTTCAGCGGCAGGAGATCGCTCTGGCGGAAGCGCGGCACCTCAGCAATCCCTGCGCTCGGATCGCCAGAACTGTCAACCACCTCAGTTGGTCTGCGCGGGCGCGGCAGGTTCCTACTCCGACTGCAATTCTCCGTGGACTCTCCCTCGTGGGCGAAGGTGGTCCCCGGCCAGGCATCATCATCATCGTGGTCGTCGCAGGCATCAGCGAGCAAGACGCCTGCAGGACAGCCTGGCGCAGCAGGTGCAGACAGCGCGTGAGAGCCATACATGGTTTCAAACCACTGCCCCTCCGCACCCTAGACCTAACTCGAACCCAACCCGCCGCGCTCTCGCACATGAGCTGCAACCGCAGACCAGCATCTCCCCTTTTTGAACCTGACCCTCGACCACAGGCCAGCCCCAACCTCTCCAGTGCGAGCCCCTACTGCATCACCCTTTGGACCCAGCATCCCCTCCCCCACATGAACCCCACTCTGCCACATTCGAACCCAGTTTGAACCTCCTCTCCGCATATGACCACAGGTCCAGGGTCGAACCAACCTTCCACCGGCAAACCCAAACCCATCCTCCTCCCTCTCCCCTGCCGATCTAGCAACCTCGCCCACCTTCAACGATTCCGGCAGACCGCCGACCATCCTCTGGCAGCCAGCTTCCACACCCTCCTCCACATCCCTGCCTTCACCAACATCGCCCCAGCTCACCAGTCAAGCCTTGTCACCACCCAGCTCACCCCACGTGCAGCTCTCATGGACTGCACACGCCAGCCAGCAAGTACCCAAAACTGGCTTGCAACCCCCTCCCCACTGATACCAGCGCCGCCGGTGCGCCCCAGCTGCCTCATTGCTGCCGCCAGCGAGCCATACGCCACCCGAGCCACCAGCTCTGCTGGTTGAGGGACGGGACCTGCCGGTCGGCGACCCATTTCAACCACCTTGGCCTGGCGACACTACCGAAAGGGAGCTCCTACTCGCTGGGAGGGCTGATGCAGAGGTACGCCTACTGGCGGATGCCATTGAGTTGTGCCACACGTGCCAGCAGTGTGGCATTCCACCGGCCATTGCAGCACCTACTCGCACACTCCTGAGGATGCAGCAAGAAACGTCGGGTGCTGAACAATGGTCCCACCACTCAGAGGAGTGACTCGATGAAAGTCCTCACGTGGAATGTGTGGAGCCTAGGAGGCCCCAAGAGGCATCGAATCTTAGGCCGCATGTCACGGAATGGGAGGTTGATGTGGCCCTCCTTTAGGAGACCAAGCTGGCTAACTACAACTTGGGAATTTGGACACAGATTGGGGGGCCGCACATGTTGGAGCATCTCTCTCTCCATGCCTTGGGCCAATCGGGAGGTTGCATCATTGATTAGCAGACGAACCTCTTCTCTCTTGTGGACTCATGGACAACCAAATTGTCAATGACGGCCCATCTGCAAGGTAAGGTGGATAGCGGCGACTATCTGCCCAACTTAGTTGTGCGCACTCCCACCTCCCGACGCTCGGTAGCTAATTTGGGGTGACTTCAATGTCACATTGGACATGGAGGATCGGACCATTAGACGATGAGGGAGGGATGTCGAAGCAAAGGAATTTAGAGACTTCCTTGACTCATAGCCGTCGGTCAATTTCCTAGCCTCCAATTGCAAATTCACATGGAGGAGCATAGCTACATCATCCGATCGAGGATCAATCATTTTCTTGGATTGTTGGAGCTAGCAGAGGCCCACAAATGTTCAGGCATCAGACTAACCGACCATTTTCGAACCACACTCCTCTCGAGTCCAATGATGCGTCACACTCCTCTCGAGTCCAATGATGGTCAAGCACAGTGTTCACTTTCCCGCTTTGAGCGCTCTTGGTAACTGGAGGATGGCTTTCGTCAGCTAGTGACAAAGCACTGGCAGAACGTGCCGAGTTCAAACTACAGCCAGGACGATGGCATCCCGCCTGGACAGCCTGCGATCTCTCTTTTGTCAACACAGACGTTAGATCCCGGAGGACAGACATAGGACAGACACTACGGATCGCTCCGCCTGGAGGACTTCCGTCACCTCACAGAAGCAAAGGTGGTCAAGTCCAGACTAGCACAAGAGATCTTTCAGCTAGAGGACCGGATAGTGGAAATCTATTGGAGGCAGCTCTTCCGACAGACATGGCTTCAAGAGGGAGATGTCAACACTCTATTCTGCAGTGATACGACTTAGTGGAGGAAGACTTTATCCCACTACACAACTAAGTCTACTAATGCATGTTTTTAGGAGTCAGTTATTAGGAGTTGGTTACTGCTGTATCTTTTTAAATATGCATCAGTTTTAAGTTTAAGGCATGTCTTGTTTGTTAAACTTTATTATAGGAGTCTTGTCCTCTCCATACAGACAATCCAATTGTTATTTCCCTTCAATCCAGTTATAAAATCCCTGTTTTCAGTTTTTATGATTCTAGTGTCCTATTAGACACATCCTGCGCATTGTGCAGTGAGGCACAGGAAGACATCGCCCACCTATTTTTTAGCGTGTCCAACATCCCGAGGCGTCCAGCAGCGAACAACCTTTGGGTCCTATTACCCCTTGATTTTGAATCCTTATGGCAGTCTCTCCGAGTTTTGGCCTGACAGAGGTGGAGAATGTAACTGGCCTTTTATTTGGCCAGTCCCTGAGCGTAACTGGGTGATTTTTCTTTTGGGGATGATGTTGAGCATATTGTACACCACATTTCCTTTCTTCTTCCAAAGTGGAGTTTCGATTAGCTTGTATACTTTTCCATCTTTTGTTGCTCTCTCTATGAGATCCCGCACTTGTACATGATTTCCACTTCATAGTTATATATATACCTGGATGACACAAACCTTGGTGGTCATCCTTTTTTTTTCTTGATGACAACCACAAACCTTGGTGGTTATCCTTTTTTCTCTCGAGAAAAAAACTCAAAGGCAATTATAGTTGTCAGTCCCATACATAAATGGTAGATTGTTCATGAAATTTGCCTATGGAAAATCCTAAATTTAATGCTTGATATATCCATGAGTATATTCTTTACATTTATTTGATTACACATAAATATGAACTTTTTGGTGTAGCTTGCATAACTCTCCATCACGATGTCACCGGATAATTATGTTTTTTCTTAGAGGGAAAAGGATGACTACCAGTTTGGTTGCCATCCATGTATATGTATATCAATGAAAAGAGACCAGATAACTATGTTAACTCACAGAAACCAAAATATAATAGAGTGTTTGAGGCACAACAGGTGTGGACAGCCTACATTTTACACAACCAGATAATTATATAGTTAACTCACAAAAACCAAAATGTGGTATAGTGTTGGAGGCATAACATGTGTTTTTTTAAAAGGAGGCAAACAGGTGTTTGGACATCCTAAGCTATTCTTTATGCTTTTACACAACCATTTTGCATCTAAGGCATGAATGGCATCATTATTACTTCAACATGATAACATTACTGAAAATAAATACCACATGTTTTTATCATGTATTCGTGCGGCTGAAGAATGATGTGGAGAATTGTGAAAGTCAAGCTAAAAAACGAAATATAATTAGAACCACTTATACGGTTTGTAATGAATGGACATTTAAATCAATAACATAATTTTGATCATTTCTTTACCCATAGAAGTTGCTGGCAGCTGGTGCTTCCAACTACCATAAGAGGTAAAGAAAACTTATAGTTGAACATAAAAAAGTTGGAATATTCTAAAGTTACAACAACAACAACAAAGCCTTATCCCACTAGGTGGGGTCGGCTACATGGATCATACGACGCCATTCCGCTCTATTAGTAACTATATTCGTTGATCCATGCTCATAAGATTCGACAGGGTTTTACGCTGGCTGTCGGGGCCTAACACAACCCTCCTCCTTTATCCGGGCTTGGGACCGGCTATAAAACATAGGCGGAGTTTAGGAATATTCTAAAGTTATGAAGCATAAAACCCTAGAAGTAAGATATTGAAAAATAAGAATACCATTAACCGGTGGCACTTACCATATGTCCAAATGTCATGAAGAAGTTCCCAGAAACTGGACAATTTGAACAGCCTGAAATTGTACATGAGGATACAGGATCAGTAATTCAGTATTATACGAAGCAACCACAAAATACACTTTCAAAGGAATCACCTTCATGTTCTTCTATATCAGAGTCTGCAGTTGACGGAGATCCAGGTGACAAGGTGCAGCTGCCTTCATCAACTTCAGAAATTACATCAGCTGCTTGCTCCTGGCAGAAAATCAATGTCAAAGAGGTGTCAGAATAAAACCATGAATTCTGGTGATCAAAAAATGAGAAAAGAAAGTCTCAATATTTAGTTTTATATTACATATTAATTTCTAGATTCGGTTCACATTTGTTGCCTACAAAAACTGTCACTATTTAGAAGATCCAGCTAGCATGGCATTCATTCTTACAGGGGAGCCATCTTCAAATTCATCAGTGGACATTTGATCGCCCTCATCACAACTTGATGAAAGTCTCATAGTTTCATCTAACTCAACTTTAGCAGCGGAATCAACATTGTTATCTGGTACTTCTGTAGGACAAGACTCCAGATCATGACTACTTTCGGGTAAATCCACAGCCCACACACCAGTTAAATTTCCTTCCTCAGAAGTGTCCCCTGAATTGACTGCAACAAAAAAGAAAGAAATATTACTCAACTACTGCATTTTTTATCATGAAGTTTTCACTAGAAGAGCTGAAGGTGTAATGACGTACCTTCAAAATATCTAAAAGTTTCAACATTTAGCTATGAACTAAAAGATGTAGTTATGCATGTGTCTGTAAGCACCAAATTTGCATCTTTCATTTTACGTTCTTCTCAAAAAAAAAATTTCTTTGACACGTTAAACATGTTGCTGGATCTTATTACGACATCATTTTTGGCATAAGTTTTTGATAGAAAGATCTTCTGTGTAGCAAGTTTAAATATTAATCTACAGGCAAAACTGAGCAGGGAATTGACTGTTCCTGCTAACATGGCCACAACAACAACAACAACAAAGCCTTATCCCACTAGGTGGGGTCGGCTACATGGATCATACGACGCCATTCCGCTCTATTAGTAACCAAACCTTTCGGTATATTATTCACCAATAGATCTTGCTCTATTAGTTCGCCAAGTGTCCGCCTTGGCCTCCCTCTCCCTCTTTTAATCGAACTCCAAATTATTTGATCTACTCTTCTTACTGGCGCATCCAATGGTCTTCTCTGAACATGACCAAACCATCTCAAACGATTCTCTACCATTTTCTCACTAATAGGAGCCACTCCGACTCGTTCACGTATATGGTCATTCCTAATCTTATCTAATCTTGTATGACCACACATCCATCTCAACATCCTCATTTCGGCTACCCCCACTTTACGTTCATATTGTCCCTTCATAGCCCGACATTCACTACCATATAACACTGCTGGCCTTATAGCAGTACGATAGAATTTTCCTTTAACTTTATTGGGTATTTTTCTATCACAAAAACTCCAGTGGCTTTCCTCCACTTACACCAACCAGCTTGAATTCTATAATTAACATCGTCATCAATCTCACCATCTTGTCTTACAATTGATCCTAAATATTTAAACCTTGTCACTTGAAGAATTATATCCTCCTCTAGCTTAACTTTCAAATCGTCTCTAAGTTGTTTATTTGTGAAATTGCTATGCATATATTCTGTTTTATTCCTACTTAAACGAAAACCCTTTGACTCCAACGTATTTCTCCATATTTCCAATTTTGTATTAATCTCTTCTCTTGAATCCGCTAAAAGTACTATATCATCCGCAAATAGCATGCACTTAGGTACCTCCTGTGTGATACTCTCGGTTATAGAGTCGATAACTAAGTTAAATAGATAAGGGCTTAAAGTTGATCCTTGATGTAGACCAATTCCTATAGGAAATTCATTTGTCTCACCTCCAGGTGTCCTAACCCTAGTCAATGCCCCATCCTAGTCAATGCTCCATCGTACATATCCCTGCTAACATTGCCACCTCAGAAAGATTTTTTGTATCCAGCTTGTCTTATGAAATTCAGAACAAACTTCGATACAAATCAGATCGGAAATTATGCGTTTCAAATTTGGGGAAGGAGGCCTTACAATAACGGAGGAAATCGTACTTGGTGAGGGCATCACCCTTGAGGCCATCGGCGGCCGCCTCGTAACCCTCACCGCCGTTGCCGCAACGTTGGCGGCTCGAGAGCTTGGAGTGGAGCCTGTAGGTATAGCGCTCGGAGACGGCCTCCACGGCCTCTTCGTCAGCGTCGAAATCGTAAACGCCGAGATCCCTCGGCTGCTGTTGCTGCTGCGACGATGTTGGCGACGAGGCCTTCATCGGGCGACCATTCGGGGTCAGATCGGAACCCTAGAATTTGGGCGCCGGAGGAGTAGAAACGGGAAGATTTGTTGGACTTGAAAGGGGTATTGGAGGGATTTAATTCGACGGAGCTAAAAGTAGTTAAAATTTTGACGAGAAAGAGGAAAAGGGCAAATATATCATCATATCAAATACATAGGACATGATGGCACTCTTGTAAATAGTGGCTGTATTTCTCTCATTCCATATTTGCTTATTCTAATACATGATATTAATCTTTTTTAGAAATATCCTTTTTATTTCTCATTTTTACTTTAAATTATGTCATTATATTTCATTACATGTCTTACATTTTTTTTGCATTTACATTGCATTTCAATTAATGACTCTTTGGATATGATATAAATGGTTTCTTTTTTCTTACACGGCACATTATTAAAAAAATAAAAAATAAATAAAATTAACATTAAATATTTAAATAAATAAAAATAATATTTAAGATTATAAAAAAGTTGGGGCGCCACGACAATGAAAAGAGAGAGGCCATCACCCCCTTTGTGTGTGTCATTGATGATGTAAAAAAAGGGGGACAACGCACGCTCCCAAAGAGATTTACTCCTTCGTCTCGGTACTTATCTTTTTCATCATCTATTTTTTATTTTTTTTTCTTTTATCCTTCGTAACAGAATTGATTTTTTATTTTTTTTTCCTATTTTGTTATCTCCAATTGGCTTGATTTTTCTTTTTTCTTTTTTTTCTCTCTCGTGATTTATTAGTTGCATTCTTTTTATGTTGTTTTATTTTTTCATTTCCTTTAATTTTATTTAACTAATAATATGAGGATAGAGCCACCGTTTAATGGTTATTTTAACATTGATGAATTTTTACATTGAATTTTTAAGGGCGATGATTTCTTTAATTATTAAGATGTTTCATAATTTCAAGAAGTCAAATTAGTTACAACAAATTTATAAGCATAGCACTTTCTTGATGGAAAAGATAATAAATGATTACAAGTTTGTTATGAGAAGAAACCTATCCAAACATGACAAAAAATAAAGAAATTAGTTGTTGAATATTTTTTATCTTCATCATGTCATTATCTTATTTTTAAATAGTAAAAACAAAATTTAATGCAAGAAGTTCAATTTCATTGGGAGAGCACAACAAAATTCAATTGAGAAAGTTAAACAATGGTTGAAAATATAATAATAAAATATTCGATGCTCATTCAAAAAATTTGTGTGTTTTTGCGAAAGTCAATTGTTTTTTAAAGTTGTTACACCTCGAGTTGAAGAGTTACAAAATGTTGTGAAAATATTATTATCTATCCAAGAGTTGACAACAATGGACTTTTCAACAAAAAGAAGATAAAATTGTAAAATAGTAGATGAAAAGTTGAGGTTAATTTCGTCGACTAACAAAAGAGATTTGATTCAAATACTTCAATTTAATGTGAGATGCATGAAAATTTTCAGCACCAAATATTTTAGTTTTATGCGAGTTACAGTTCGAGTCAAGTTTTGAGAATAATATTTTGTTATTCGATACTCCTTTACAATTTGCTTGGTTAAAATTATTTATTTAATAAATTGAGAAAAGGACCGTATTGCTAGAGTGAAGCATGATCTGAATTTAATTTATATTTTTCGAGATCAAACTCTTTTTAAGAAAGAGTGACTGTTCTAAAATATATAAGATATATTTTGTTAATTATTATTATTATCTTTATTCTTTTACATTACTTAGATTCTAGCAATTAACAAAAAAAGCATATATATATATATATATTTTTTTTCTTGTACATGTATCTTTAATTTTTATTCTACATCCAAACACTTCAAATAAGTGATGCTACTAATGTAATGATATGAGGTCTAAGGATCAAAATAATTTTATAGAATTGTCCCAAGGTAGTCATTAATTTATATGTGTTTATTCCCTTCACATATCAAGACGCGTTTTAAATTCGTGCGAATCAATGACCCAAAGCGAACAATATTTTAATTGGACGAGTGTGTTACAAAATGGTATCAGAGTCAATCTCACATGCTCACTTGAGTCATGTCGAAAACACAAACCATAGGTCAACACGGACCCCGCTCAACGAAAACGTTAAACCTTTTATGGGAAAAGATTATAACGATATGAAGTTTAAGGATCAAAATAATCTCACTGAATAGTCTCAAATGAGCAAAATACGAAGGTCATAAGTCCTATATGTAGCTACCCCCCTTCACATATCCCACTTAACAAAGACGTTAAACTCTTTATGGAGAGAAGATTATAACGACATGAAGTCTAAACATCAAAATCATCTCATTAAATAATCTCATATGAGTAAAACACAAAAATGATCATGAGCTTATATATATAGCTATTCCTTTCATCTATCAAAACGCGTTTTAAATTTGTACGAACTAAAAGTTCAAAACGAATAATATCTTGATTGTGGGTCGAGGGTGTTACAGCTAATATTATCACCCGTGTATAACAATTTCTCTAATAATAAGCATAGAACAGTTCTATTAATCATCATTTCACGTATTTAGACAAAATGATAAAAAAAATATGGAAACTATCATTAACAAAGCGAGTTTGAATAGTGAATAGTGAATTTGAATTCCAAATCGGGACCGTATAACATCACATATATGTGAGGAAGAGGATGTGGGCATAAAGCCCTCTTGTTGTCATCTCTGAAGCATTGAAAAAAATTTTCGAGCCCCATTGGTTCAGTTTCGTCAAACGTCCCGAAACGAAACTCGATTAAAAACAAGTCACGTAACTCCTTTTTTCTTACCATTTTTCTGGAACCAAACACTATAGCGCCACTTTTTTTTTTACTTTCAAGTGTTACTTTTTTTTCAATTTTCTTTATTTTTTCTTTTTTTATTTTCTCTCTCGCTTTTTGAGATTTTTTAATATAAATAAATTATTTTCTGTCAAAATTTTTTTAAACAAAATTTTTAATTTTTACTTTTTATTTACTAACAATAATATTTTATATTTATATTATCCATTATTATTTTAAAATTCACTAAAAATTAACCCATCATATCTATTTTTTATTATCACATCAACCACTTTATTCCTCATAATCAAATTACATTCAATCCAAACACAATTAAAACTACAGAAACTTAATAAAACTCCAAACAGAAATTTTAGTCCTCGTTAAACTACCAAGAGCCAGATTCCAAGAACAGAATCCACATGTACAAGGACATTTGGTAAAAAGGAAAGAAATTGCAAACAAAACATTTTGCCACCAGTGGACTTACATTTGGAAAATGGTGCTCAGGAAGAAACAATCATTGGTCATTGCTGATATGTGTTCTTGAAACTATCAGTAAAATATGAAATCTTATTGCAAATATTAGACAATCGAGCTGATTCCTCTGGCTCGCAATTATGGGATTCATCAATTGGTTCTGCAAAAGTTACCCTCGATCCCTGTGACCAGAAACAAATATTACAATTCTAATTGTTCAAAAGTTGAAAGATTAAGTGGTAAAGGGTAACATCTTACTGGATTCCTGCAGTGCATATTCAGCTCATCAAACATCTGCCTGCGACGTTTCTTTCATGCTTCGTCTGCCCGTGAGGAACGATAACAAGCACCTTTCAGCAGTTCCTGGATAGTTATTGTACTACAATTAGTAACTATTGATGGATACTCATTGTGTAAAATAGAATAGACAACAAGTTGAAGTGTTTGCCTCAGCCGAATGATATTTAGACTTCAACTTGAATGGGAGTGTTGAAAGGAGATATGATTTGCATATATTTTATATTTTTGCATATCTTTATAATATTACTGATTTTTCGTTTCTTCTCTACTTAGAATATTCTAAATTAATATTTCAAATATCCTGGAATAATATTCTTATATATTCTCTTTTCTTGTATTGCCAACTTTTATTATAAATAAAGAAGCACTAGTGTTTGGTGGATAATGAGAAAAAACATATTTTCTAAATTGATATATGCACCAAAAATTATCTAAACTCTTGTTGTCTTACGTGATTGATTCTCGAGAAAATTGATATTTCATCCTTTTTTATCTTAAAAATTGATCTCCCTTTGTGGATAACTAGTTTTTACTTAGTTTCTTCATGTACTACATTGATGTTAGTTTTTGTTTCTAACTAAGATTGTACATTTGATGCATTATATGACAAGGGAGTATATGTTTATTGAAGCAAAAGCTAAAGGCTGTTAATCCTAGGGTCAAGCATAAAAAAACTAATAATTCATATGAAACTTTGGTAAAGCTTATAGTAAATGCACAAGTGACTATACAACAACAATAACAAAGCCTTATCCCACTAAGTGGGGTCGGCTACATGGATCATACGACGCCTCGTTGATCCATGTTCATAAGATTCGACAGGATTTTATGTTGGCTGTCGAGACCTAACACAACCCTCCTCCTTTATCCGGACTTGGGACCGGCTATAAAATATAGGCGGAGTTATTGAACATAAATAAACCTAGCACAAAACCTTAAATTACACCAGAGAAGGAGAATACAGTCTATGACTACTTGGATAACTGCCAGTAGATTAAATGGATATTTGCACATTGGTTGGAGCTTTTCATTATACCTTCTTTTTGGATGAGTAAGATGGCATTACTTATCACAAAAAAATACATTTTTAAAGGGTATTAAGAAAGGACTATCAAATGGTAGGAACTAAATGGTAACAAAATATGATTCATACCTCATATCCCATAAAATTTAGGCGGTGTTTACCTCATACAGCCCTAGTCATGACGTGAATCATCCGAAGTTCAATTCCAAAATGTTCAAATGCGTTGTGAACGAAATATAATCACAAGTGACTATGCTGAGATTTAATCCTATTTATCACAAGAAACATTCAACAGTAAAGGAGCATAAGATGATTTTACAATGAAACAACATGAGGAAATTATGCATATAACTTATATGGGCAGACTTACCTGATTGACTTGAAAAGGAATGTGAGATCCTCCACCTTCAGGCATAGAAATAATAGATTTCTCAACCAGACTCCTAACACCTGCCAGCTCTTTCACGAGGCTCTCTATTATTTCATCTGCCTCTAGCATCTGTTTCCTTGAAAATTCAAAGGCCCGATCAGCATGTATGCGGAATGAAACACAATCCAGACACATGCATATCCCTCTACATCCACTTGTTTCCCTCTTCAACATCCCCTTCCTTGGACTTGAGGAACATCTTCCCATGGAGTAGACAGATAGCAATTCAGAATACCCAACAATCGGCTTTTCAATTTCTAAGGCATTAACCATAATACTGTCAGATCTCTCAGCAATGGTTGGCAAGCAAGATATGCCCAGCACATTACCAGCAGATTCGCCCTCTAATAATGCTTCAGGAACACTGGAAGCAGAATGAGATGATTTACATACACCCAGCTGATCTAAATCTCCATCAGAAATTTCTGATTTGATTTGAATTAAGTCCACTTCATTCTTTGATGTTGCGTCCCCATGAACCTCAACTTTTGAGTATTTTGTAGGACTTCCACTAGTTATGCATTCGGTTACTTTAGAACTCGATTCTTCTATTTCAGAAACATCAGCATTCAAACCTCCCCTCGATTCCTCTTTTGTGCATCCTCGGGGTGGAAGTTGCCTTCCAAGTAAATTAGAACTATCAAACCATGTTGACTTATCTTCCAATGATTTTTTAACCTTTTTTTGGGAATTATCGCACGAGAGTATTTGCAAATCAACAACACAACAACACTAAAGCCTTATCCCACTAGGTGGGGTCGGCTACATGGATCATACGACGCCACTCCGCTCTCGTTGATCCATGTTCATGAGATTCGACAAGATTTTACGCTGCTGTCGGGGCCTAACACAACCCTTCATGAGAGTATTTGCAAATCATCTAGACAAAATCATTGCACATGATAATCAGCTTTGCAAGTTGGAGTGAATCTAAAATTGCCAAAAAAAAAAAATAATGGTGTGCATTTACTTACTCGAACTATCTTTCACAAGATCCATAAAAAATGGCAGCAGCCTTCTGTAGCTGAAAGAACTTGAATTCCGGAATAGCTTCACACGGGCACAAGGCTTAATCCCCTAATGACAGTGCAGACAATTCCGATTAAATTACATCAGAAAAAGAAACCTACAGGACATGACAGGAAACTCAAAGTGGAGCTCTGAAAAACTAACCGCTCGGCTCTTTGACGGCAAAGTATCTTCCATCGTCACGGAAGCAGCGTGCTCGCCGCAAAGATCCCTCATTTTTTCTTCACCTGTGCCCTTTTCCTCCATCTCAACTCTCGGTCCACAGACTGATCCCGGCAAACCCCTCTCGTTCCCAACCCCGTCACGAGTCTTTCCCACAACAAGCTCGTCGACTGCATCCATCCGTTCCTCACGGGACCTGCCATCGTGTTTCTGATCTGGGGAGGACTCGACAGCGATGCTGACCGGGGAGAAGACCCTCCTCAACCGGAGATCCTTGATGGCGCAGAGACCTTCGGCCGAGTACTCCGACCGGGGCGAGATGGTACTGCAACGGTTGCCGTCGCCGGGGTTGGTCGGTGCGGGCAAGACCGGAGCGGGTTCGGTGGAGAAGGATATCCGCTCGACTCCTTGCGGAGATGCCTCGTCGCATGGCAGCAGGGGGTTGATCCTCGTGATCCGTGCCCATGGATTAAGCTCGGAAAACGCACACAAATAAGAGAGAGGGAGGGGAGAAGAGATGGAGCTAGAAAGCGCTTTTGAGGAGGGCGGGAAGGGAGATGGATAGAGATGGCGCGAAATTATTTGGCGGCAAAAATAATACTATATCTACTTTCTTTTTTGAATGAACTGATAACAGATATAAAGGTGGACAATGTAATTTCTTCACGTTCTAGATATAGTAATGAGAATTGAGATTTGAGAATTAAAAAGCTTCATATGATAAATTAGTTTTAAGTTCGAATGAAATATTAGAACCAAAAAGTTAAAATATATGTTTTAAATAGATAAAGATTACGATGAATAAAAAATATGATAATAACTTCTCCTTTAAATATTTTAAAAATTAATGTCGAATAATAACTCTTGTTTTAGCAAATATAATATATTCAATAAATAAAATATTTACATTGTTCTGTTGACGATTTTTAATATATAATATTTAATTAGTGATTAAGTAACTATTTTGATGTTTTTAATATCTCAATTAACTCATCCCAGCAAGTTCTAATTAAGAAATATATATATATATCAAGAGTGAAATAATTTTTAATTAACAGCATGATAATTATAAAATAATTAGATGATTAGTAAATAAATAAATTCGAACTTTAAAAAAAATGTCAATATTAAAAAGATGAAGGGGAAAAATGAGAGAGGAAAGCAGAAGAGGTGATAACAGAAAAAGTAAAAAATGACAACCAACATATGACTTTATTATATAGCCTTTAAACATTATCTACTAATTTATATTATGTGTCACAAAGATTACATCTTATTAAATTATTACTTATTAGTAATCTGCATTATTCTATTTATTGTGTACAAGTAATCTCTTGAATAATTGAAAAAAAAAATCTTATTAAATCATTAGGTAATGTTTATTTTTTTACTAAAATACACGTCATTATTAATGTCACAGTTAAATTTATATAATTTGACTCAAAAATTGAATACAAATCATAAATTAATATACTAAGTAAGTATATTTATATTTGACATATTTTAAACGATAATAACATTAATTTATTAACATATTATTATTACTTCAAAACAATAACTAACAATATTATATTAATGTAAATAATAATAAATAATTTAAACAAATCAATATTTTAATCATAATGATGATAGTGGTAATAATATTTTGTTATTGTTGATATCATTATATATATTATATTATTTTAAACTTTATTTGTGTAAAATTGGAAAGAAAAAATAAAAAATAAATGTCATATTGCCACCTGAGAAGTAATCTTCATGAATATTTATCTCGTAATCAATATGAATTCACAATTTTCATTACTAAGCAATTCAATTTATTTTAAAATAAAAATAAAAGAAAAAATAGTAATGTGATGGCTTGACTCCACTTCTCATCAATCACTAATGGGCTCCATTCCTTTTTTTTTTCTTCCATCTTCTCTTTCCGTAATTTCTTTCCTTTTTCCAATATCTCTTCTATCTCTCAATCTCTCATTGAATCTCTTCCCTCTCTTACACATTTTCTAATTTTTTTTATATCCTATTAATTTACTTTATATTTTTTAACTCGATCATACATTGTAAAAAGATAGTTAACTCTTATTTTTATAAAAAATTTAAATTATTTGATTGTCTTAATGAAAAATACTAATCTCATATCAGGAAACGATATTAATTAAGATACATTTTAAAATAAATAAATAATTGTCAAAATGATGGTTTGCATATTTACTTATTACAATAACAAATTGATATCTTCATTATATATATATATATATATTAATTTTATATCAGTATGTAAATTATTAGTTTACTATTACTATTTATACACTCTAGGCTTAGCCCTTACTTAGTTGTTCTGAACACTCTCAATAAAGCGCAATTTAGATCCAGATTTTACTCAATCGCATTACACTTTCTTCTTGTATATAATATCATTATCATAAATGTATATTGTCACTTTTCTAAAAGTATTTTGTATATTTTTAAAATATAGTTTCAATAAAAAATATTTTTTATAGAACTTACCATTTAAACACCTAATGAAGTCAATCATCTAATCAATTATCCTCGTTATAATTTATTTCATGCAAATATCTGTGAAGTTAATTACTTGATCTAATTCAAGCTGGTAGTAGAAAAAACGAGCACGGTTCAAGAGTAATATTCGTATTAAGATAAAGTTCATAAAAATATAAGTTTTATGATTTAAGAGGTGTGGATTCAAAATAGGTTTACATAGCTGGACCCATATATAAATTAATAATGAAACTATAATTGATCTGTAACTCAGTGATAATTCATAAGTGATCCACACAATTCTCAATCCCCAAGTTTTATTAGTAACTTGAATCTTACACAGATTTTGCAATCAAATCATGGAAACTAAGAAACTTCTTGCAATGTTAATCAAGTGGTTAGTAACTTGGTGTAATTCACTCTCTGAAATTATTTATAAAAAAAACATATTGGTGTATGAATGGGTCGACTCCAATTTTCAGTTTTAAGAAAACCATTCAGTATTTATTGGGTAATTTTTTAAAATTAAAAAATCACCCTAAAGCCATTTTAAAAAATAAAAAAATCACCATGTGGTCAGATTTTCCAAGTGATTTTTTGGGACCATACTTTTATATAATTATATTTAAAATACATAATAAATTAAAATTAACATAGAAATATTTAATTTTATATTATATATAAAAAATACTACAAAAATTTAAAAGTTACCGATAATGAGATAGCAAAATACAAAACTACATATAAAATTTATTATCTGTAATAAAAAGTTGATAACTTATGAATTAGTTGTATAAATAAAAAACGAGCTCCACCAACCCTACATTTTCTCGATTGGAGCCATAATTTTAATAATAAATTTTAATTTATTAAAAAATAACTTAAATCATATTTGGGTACTTAATTTTTATTTTTTGGGATCAGATATTTTTTTTATTAGTCGAATTTTTGTTACACCCCTATATCTCTCTATTTTATTTATTATCAATTATTTCTTTTATCTCTATGTATTAATCTTAGAATCCGTGGAGGGTAGTCCCATACTCCCATGACAGCAATATATAAGAACAAAAAAAAAAGCTGAAAAAGGTGGACCATATTATTTTGATTTATTTATTTTTCTTTCTTACACTTTCATCCTACAATACAAAATTATCTTACTACCGCTGTTTTTTATTTATCGAGATCGAGTTATCATCGAGTATAAAACGATATAATATTTTTTTTCAAATGTTTTTTCCTTAAAACTCAACACGTATCTTTTAATATTCACTCATTCTACTACATGAGCATGGGCCATGGGCCTTTGCTAATAAGCCTGTCCTTATCGGAAACAGTTTCCTTTTATCGAAAATAAAAAATAATAATTAGAAGGAAATGATTTAACCCTAACGTATATGGCAATGCAGCTTTTATAATTTCGAAACCACATCTGAAAATTATCACTACTTTGATAGGTACCTGTAATTCCAATTATTTAATTTGGACAGTTCCTAAATGAAAAAAAAGAATTTTTGTACACACAATAAAACAAAAGAAAAATAATTGAGAGCAAGAACAAGCAAAAAAAAAAATGTAATTCTCATAAGAAAATTAGCAACCAGCAAAATGATACAGCTAAATATCGACTCAATCGATCGTACATTAGTTGTTCCCTGATTCGATCCATTATAATAAAACAACTAGCAAAATGATGAAATTAATGTTGGTTTAACAAGGGAAAAATATCATTATAAATTATCAAATAGAAGCTATAAGATTGTCCCACAAAAAGAAATCTTATATGTAAACTTAGGATACCAATATTCTTGCGTTTGAAAAAAGGTGATCTTGGATGCTAATAATTTAGGACAAAAAGGGGGAAATAATCACATCGTTCATATGCACATCACATGGGGGTGGCAAGTGGTAGCATTGTCAGCTATGACCAACTTTATTAATCTTTTTACACATTTCGAGATGCCCATTCGATTAATCGCGAGACATAAACATTTTCTTTGTGACATCTTTTTAAAAATACAAATTTTTTCTAGAAATGTGTGACAGAGAGATTTTGTTCGAATGCGAAAGAGATTTAAGTAAAATGGTTTGAGGTGTCGAGGGTTTAATTTAAGTTCTTTATAGAAATATATGGAAGGATTAAGCTTTTGAGGACAAGAACACGTGCATGAAAGTGTTAAACTAATCACAGGTCATGTAAATATATAAGTATTGTTAGTCTTGTATGTTAAGTAATCTACAGGTTGCTGAGTTAATTACGTGGACGTTTAGTTAATTATCTCCATCGTATAATTTATGTTTCTTTGCATGTTCATAAATGTAGCATGGAATTAAGGAAGCTGCTTCATGGCATCGAAAGATGTCATCAGAGTCAAAGATCATTAAGATGTTTGTCAAATTTTCTTCCCCTAATTAAACAATTCAAACTTGGATTGCCATTTAATAATTCCACACTACAATTGTTGGTATGTCAAATTGGTGGCGGGTGAGTTAATTTTCAAGGATTTGAATTCGAATCTTGTTTATAGAAAGCTTAACGTGCATGGTCAGCCGTGTACTGTGTACATGCGCATCAGGATTAATTTAAATTAGGGTTCTTAACAATTAATAAGTTATTTAATTAAGTTGTTGCAATTTGGGACGGGCAATAAAACAGGAATCCGTGATGGCTGTTCATGATACACACTTATCAACATATTATTTATATATTTTTCTTGCATGGATAGCAATTTCAGCGGGATCATAAACTCCAAATAATTTTTATATATTATTGTATTGTATATATATATTATATATTGTTGTGCTGACTACTTGCTGTAGGGTGTACTTTAAAGTCCTAATAATTTCCAGTATAAAAGTTTGGTTTGCCAACCTTTATCACATGACCAGTACAAAAAAAACATGGAAAAAAAAGATAACCATGTGATTGGAGGGTTCCAAAGTTAAGTTTAGCAAGACATTTTTGCACTGGTAAAAGAAAAAAAAGATTCGATATTCATGGAGAAAATAGAAAAAAACTAAATGAAGGGGTGGATAAGGATTATACAATGTTTTAATAATTTTGTCTTGTCGTCTGTATTTTCTTTTTGGGGGGATGTCTCCCATTTAAGTAGCTGAAATAAATTATACATCGAAGTTTGGTGAACATTTCCTGAATTTTGTTGTTCTTTTTAACCAATTGGGCTGCTCCTCTTTTTTCCTTTTTTTTGGGTGGGTGAGAATTAGACAAAATTAACACTGACTAAAACCACAAAGTTATTGATTTACGTAAAAGTTCATTTCGACTTTCGAGTGAGATATATACAACATTTTTTTCTCAAATACGGTCGAGCTAACAATTAAATTGAAATTTAACATTAGATTATCCATATTAATAAACTTCTAAATTTTCAACTGATTAAATATCAATTATAAACTTCAGAACGGACATATGAATAGATTATTGTAAGGAATAAATGAGTTGATGATCTTGATGATTTGTAAAAGTCCTGTAACTTTAATATAGGATTTAATGGGGCGTAGCCTCCTTATAACCTTGTGCAATTCCCCACATCACAATTGTTCGATCTAATAGAGGATAAAATTTTCTTCTATGCAACCTCTCTCTCTTGCCTGTGTGTCGTCATTGGCCCCTTCCTTTGAGCTCGCCGCCCACGAGCGCCATTGCCAACGAAGCCCTCGACGATGCACCCTCAAGCTTGCCCATGAGGTCCTCCATCTGGCGACATTGTGAATTCTCCATCTGGCGACCACCGACGAAGCCCTCGAACTCGCGTGCGGGGTCATCCTCTCGCATGCGACCGCCCCCCCCCCCCCTCTCCCCTTCTCTCTCGTCTGCTACTGCCTGCGACCGACGCCCCTCTCATATGTGTTTGACGCCCCCTCTCATATGTGTTTGACGCCCCCTCTCATCTGTGTCTGACGCCCCCTCTCGTCTGCGTCCGACGCCCCCCTTCTCCCTTTCCCTCTCTCCTACGAGGGCCGCACCTATCGACCTCCCCTCTTCTTCCCTTCTGCCGCCTGTCATTGAGCTCGTGTTGACACAGTCATTGATCATCGATCTAGGATCGTCATGTGACTGTCGTCGATCCAGACCTCCCTGGTCATTGTTCCTCTTGCGCCAACTATCATCGCCGACCTCGATTGTCTTGTGTCGTGTCGACGTCCCTGCTTGCGCCACCATTGACCTCCATCAGGGAAGAGGCGAAGGGAAGAATCAATGATCTGACCCCTGATCTCCCATATGATCTCATCCATCCATTAAATGAGACGACTATGATGTTGGGGGTTACACAAGGTTATACCATAAGGGGGATACACCCCTATTAAAACTTTTAATATATGTTAGATACGTGTGGTCTTAAAATTTGAAAGTGATTGAACATGAAATTTTTTATTAACAAATTTAAGGACCGCAATGATTTAGGTCCTTGTTATAATGTTTGAAAGTTCTTGATCGAAAGTAGTTTATAATAATTATGAATCGCCATGTCCGTAAACGAATGATTTCAAATTAGACGTTCAACAATCTAAACCAGTCAGACCAAAAGGATATAATGATTTACTTTTCACAAATCTTGAAAGGATATAATGATGTCGACAACCAAAAAAAATCATGTAATACCCATAGATTGTTTTTTGCAATAAAAACAAATTTATGTGCATCATATATCACTTTTTTTTCTCATGTCTTTGATGGATTGTGATTTCTGCGAGACATTTGGGACAACTTTTGTTGAATCGGAAGGTCCAAGAACTCAAAGACTTGAAGTTGGACTGTTGGAGAGACTACGGAGCAATCGGACCTGTTTCATATTCATTCACACTAACAACGAAATTGTGAGACGAGAAGGCAAAAGACTGAGAGGTTGCTTCTTGCTTTCCTTTTCATAATTAGGTAAATAAACTGCCACCATATTTCCTTCTCTCATGGAATTTGTCCTGGGAGGCCCTTTTTTAGAGTAGTTTCTAACATGGAGAACGAGACATACGTCCCTTTCCTAAATCCAAGCAAATGTCAACATCCTTGGCAACTGTATCCCATGTCTCAAAACCTCCCAATCCAAACTAAATGTCACATCTCTCTCTCTCCCCCCTCCCCCCGTTCCGAACTTTCATTCCCTTTCGGACATTTCAATTTCATTCCATTGTGTATAGCAGAAGCAACAAAGACTTTATTATCCAAGATTTTAATCATCACCATGATTTTTTTTAAAAAAATTATCATTCAAATGTCACTTATTAAAAATGCGTGACTGTCCAATCACGCATTTTTTGCGTACATGTCATGGAATATTACAAGAATAAATCGAATTTATAATATTTTTATTTATTCACAGAGCTGTAACAGTCACAGTCATAATTACGACTCTTTATCCATTTATAAGTGTCCCTCTCCTTCTAAATCACGAAAAAAAGTAGAACGGCAAAGTTGGAACGAGATGGCTTTTAACAAAAGTGAGGTCTGCTTTAAGTTAACTTCTCAGATCCAATCTTTGTCTGGACGACAAAAAATATTATCGCAATCCAAATGTATTTTATATTCAATTGTCTCATAATAATTTTGTTCTGAGTAAATACTTCTCCATTTAATTAACTGGTGGTTGGCAGTAATCCACCTTTTTCTCGCTAACCCAGAGAACAAATTTAAAATGTGAAGACTTTTTGAATTTTACTTTCGGAATTATTGTCTCTCATTGTAAAATATAAAAAAATAAATCTCCAGGCACCATAAATAAATGCATACAATAAAACACCCATTGGAAACAAGAATGAAAATTAAAAATAAAAAATGGAAAACAGAGGCAGAAGCAGCCCGTGTAAAAGTAACCAATTCAATTCCTTCACTTCTCTCTCTCACAAAAAGAAAAGAAAAAAACCAGAAGCGTCGTATTCTCTCTCTCTCTCCCCCCTCTCCCCCCTCAAACCACAGCACATTTCTCTTCGCTTCGGGTCCATCAGAACACGCATTTGCCAACTCATTTCTCTCAGGCACGCCACTCTCCATCCTGTGTGTAATACCAACAGCTCTTCACCACCACCACCCTTTCTTTCTCTCTCCTCTCTCTCTCTCCCCTCCTCCTCCTCTCAGGGAGCAGAAAAATCTGATCTTTACATTTCCATCTCTTCCTCCTCCTCCTCATCTTCCGGTCATTCTCGTCCACAATTGAATCGAGGGATTAACAACCCACGACGAGAATGCCGGCCAAAGCATCTGACCACTCATGGATCGGCCAGCTCCTATGTTTGCTCCTGCTGCTGGCGGCGGCGGCGGCGGTCTCGCCGGACGCTGCGGCCATGCAGGCGCTAGCCAAGAGCCTGGCCAACCTCCCCGCCAGCTGGTCCGCCACCTCCGACCCCTGCAGCCCCTCCGCCTGGGAGGGCGTCACCTGCACATCCGGCGGCCGCGTCTCCGGCATCAACCTCGCGTCCAAGGCCGTCACGGGGCAGCTCCCGAAGGGCGCCTTCGCATCCCTCTCGGAGCTCACGTCCCTCCAGCTCCAGCGGAACGGCATCGTCGGTGCGCTCCCCACCCTCGCCGGCCTCGCCTCGCTGCAGTCGGTCTTCCTCGACGGCAACGGGTTCTCCTCCATCCCGCCGGACTTCTTCTCCGGTCTCTCCGCCCTCCAGCACGTATCCATGGACGATGTCCCCTTCTCGCCCGCTTGGAACCTGTCCGCCTTCGCGGACCTTGCGGACGCCGCGGCGCTCACGGAGTTCTCCGCCTCCAATGCGTCCGTCGCTGGCCCGGTCCCGGATTTCTTCGGCCAGCTCCCGACTCTCCAGCTGCTGCGGCTGTCCTACAACCAGCTCTCCGGCGGCATCCCGGCCTCCTTCGCCGGGTCCAGCATCCAGCAGCTGCTGCTCAACAACCAGGACGCCGCCAATAGGCTGGACGGCGGCATAGATGTCATCGGAGCAATGCCTCAGCTGAACATGTTGTGGCTTCAGTCCAACGCCTTCACGGGGCCGATCCCGGACGTTTCGAACCTCACCTCGCTGGAGTCGTTCAATGTCCGGGATAACCAGCTCACGGGCGTCGTTCCATCCTCGCTCGCCGCCTGCAAGACGCTCAAGAACGTGTCATTGTCCAACAACCTCCTCCAGGGACCGTTCCCGGCATTCGCCGCTGCGTCCGTAGAGGCCGATGTCAAGAGCGGGAACAACTTCTGCAACCCCACCCCCGGCACCTGTGATCCCCGGGTCACGTCGTTGCTCGCGGTCGCCGCCGGGTTCCGGTACCCGGCAGCGCTCGCCAGCTCCTGGAGGGGGAACAACCCCTGCGGCGGCGGCAGTGCGAGTTGGTACGGCGTCAACTGTGACGCCCAGCAGAAGAACGTCATCGTGCTCAACTTCGCGAACCAGAAGTACGGTGGGGTGATCTCGCCGTCGATCGCGGATCTGACGTCCCTGACCAAGATTGTGCTCAGCAACATGAACCTCACCGGAACCATTCCCGAGAGCCTCACGAAGCTCCCACAGCTGAGCCTCCTCGACGTCTCCAATAACAGCCTGTCAGGGAAGGTGCCCGACTTCGCCTCCTCCGTGACGCTGAAACTGGGGGACAACCCTCAGCTGGGAAGCGATACGGGCTCCGGTGGGAGCGGCAGCGGAACTGGTTCAGGCGGAACACCGGGATCTTCGTCCTCCGATAGCGCGGGCGGCGGATCGAAGTCGTCGTCGCCTGCTGCTTTGATTGTGGGGATAATCGTAGCTTTAGCGCTCTTGGTCGTCTGTTCCGTGGCCTTATTCCTCCACTACCGCAAGAAGAAGTTGGGCAAGAAGCTTGGGCTCGTCCCCACTGGAAGCCCTCCTCATGAGCCGGAGATGGTGAAGGTAGGGATGAACGGGAATGGAAGCGCACCTGCTGGCGTTGGTGTGAGCTCACTGTATTCTCATAGCAGTATGGGCAGTGTGAGTACCTACGCCGTAGTCGAAGCTCAAGGAATGCAGATGTCCTTGAGCTCACTACTAAGGGCGACAAACAACTTCAGTGAAGAGAATATAATTGGCAGGGGCGGATTCGGCGTAGTCTACAAAGGAGATCATAATGGGACTATCATTGCTGTCAAGAGGAGTGAGTATTCCCTGATGGGAATGAAAGGGCATGCAGAGTTCAAGGCTGAGATAGATGTTCTCAGAAGAGTCAGACACCGGAACTTAGTCTCACTTTTGGGCTATTGCGATGATGGTCAGGAGAGGCTCTTGGTCTATGAATACATGTCCGGGGGCACTCTGGGCCAGCACTTATTCGATTGGCGAAGCAGAAATGAGGCACCGCTCACCTGGAAGCAGAGGCTAGTGATTGCATTGGATGTTGCCAGGGCAATTCAGTACCTGCACAGTCTGGCACAGGAGAGTTTTATTCACAGGGACCTGAAGCCTTCGAACATACTGTTGGATCAGGACTTGAGGGCAAAAGTTTCAGACTTTGGTTTAGTGAAACTTGCTGAGGACAACCAGAAGTCCATGATGACGCGTTTAGCAGGGACATTTGGTTATCTTGCGCCTGAGTATGCTAGTAAGTATCTTTGTCACATGAACACTTGCTTGGTTTGGTGGATATTGTTTTTTGTTGGCTCACATAGATTGTATGTTTATTTAAGTGATGAATCAAACGACAAAAGAGACAAGAAGGAAGAAATTGTGACCTATATGCCGTTTAAGACAAACAAGAAAATAATTGCGCCTTATTGTTATTTTCCATGCAAAAATGAAATATTCTGACAAGAAACCTCCATTTCTGCACGTTTATTCTGTTGAATTCAACCTGTTGTGACACTTACCCTTGTCTTGAAACAAAGGTAACTGACACGAAGCAACCTTTGAAACAAGGTCTGTCTGGTTTTCCCCAAACTATCATTTAACTGAAATCATTTGATCTTTATGTTTTTCATATTTTCCTAAATTACCGTGTTGTTCTTCTTTGCATCAGATTCTACTGGTCCCTAGAATAGATTTTTTGCGCTGTTTATCAACAGCTTTCACAGCAGTACTAATGTAAACCTCAACCAGATGTAGATAAAAATACTAGATGAAGCTAACCCAATTGAGAATTTTCTTAAATACACAGCTTTCACCTGCCAGTCTACCCTCATATGTCATATTTGCAATCAAATATAAAACAATCGTAAAAGAAATATACTGCAAGATCTTGAACAGCAGATACTTGAAAAGCCGCTTGCCTTTATTTTTGCTGGTTTCTGATTAAGTTACCTTTCAAAGTAGATTGTAGTAGTATCCATAGATTGTTATACCTAAAGCTCAGACTTCTTTGTCCAGCTCTTAATGAAACTTTGCTTCGAATCTTGTTAACTTCCACATAATGGATCTACCCGAAGATAAAGCCTCATCTTTCAACAAAATAAATGTTTGAACTACAGAAGGTAAAATATTTTGATTCAGCCATCTCTTTCTCAAACCAACTTAAATTATGAACGATATATTTAGGATAACTCACATAATATCACAAATGGGGTTGAGAAGTGTAAAGTTTAGACTAATATTCACATGGGGAACCAGCCAATGTTCCCAGTTCTTCAGAAATTGATTCATCCTATCATTCTTAATCACAATAAATGATTTCCTAGATAGTTTGAGCAAACACTCACAAATCTAGTCGGGTGTAAAAGAGACAAGAGTGAACTTTATGTGAAAGTAAGGCAAGTGTTAAAGAAAATACAAGGGCACACATCCAGCCGCGGGTGCATGACTTATGTATTATGTTGTAATACTTCAGCTGTCAAATTCACTAATAACTGATTGTTAATACTAATTTGCAAGGCCTAACTAAACAAACTAGGGTTGTTGAACAGTTTTTTTCTTTTGTAATTTATATTTCTAAACTAGAAATCTAATGCAAAGAGTGGTTTGTCGTCAGGAGATAGTAATTGGGAAGAGGCTCAAATCATTGAGTTTGTCGTAGGATCATTTTTTTGTCATCTAAAATAGCTAAAGCTGGGTCAGAGAATGTGCTTGGATATTAAAATGATAGTTTTCACCATGTTGTTCCCAGCTAGAGGGGATTCCTGATACTTCTGAAATGTAATCCCTCACTGAGATCTTGACTAGTTATCCAATCCGCCAGGGTGTTCCTATGTTATTCTCATAACATGAATCACTCTTATCAAACCATGGCACATGAATAGGGTTGCCAACTTCTCATCTTGCCGTGACAACTTATCAACAAATTGTCTTCCCTTGCTGTGGTTTACCCCTCAGTTCACAACAGGGAATGTTTCTTCTCGGGCAACATCCAAGAGGTACAATCTTTGAGAGAGAAAAAGTTGGGAACAGAGCTTTTCAGATTTCATCCAATAATAAGTATATATAACATAATCAAATGCTGAATGAGAAATGCCATCAAACAATGTTTAGAAAAAAAATGATTGAATATCGAAATTTCAAAAGATCTTGTCCAAGATTAATGACAGAACACAGATACTAGGCTACACCTGCTTTAGAATTTGAAGTTTTAAGTTTAGCCTTTGATTTCCATCTAACATATGAACTTAACTATTACAAAATACGACTGACATTGGAATTATGAAGAGTTTTAAAATATAGCTTTAAAACCATGAAATGCATGCACTAATTGTCAATCTTTGGATCCTCAGTTGCTTTGCTCTCCCTCTTCCTCACGAAAAAGCACTATTTTCTGACCGTTAAAATCTGATTTTCCCCCTTCTTCCAGATTCTCCTCCTTTCCATCACTTTGTTCCTCACCCAAAGCAGCCAGGTTTTCTTCCCGCTTGCACAATTTGGTTTCCTTTTCTGCATTTTTTTCTCCAGTAGTGTGAAGTGTGTTTGAGGATGGAAAGTGTTATAGAGATTTTGAGAGTTTTTTATTCTTTCCTGATTGAAATCTAACGGAATTAGATAATACTTCTGGTTTATTTACTCCTAATTAACAATGTGAGGCAAGGAATCAACTAAATCATGCATATGTTTGTCAAATGGTTAGTGAATGAGGCTCAGATACATGGAATTAATCTCTAATGCCATGCATTGCATAAGAATACATGCATGTATATTTCACTTATCGGTCCTCAATGGCAAAGGCATACAATATTGTGCATGTGTTTGTTTACATTGATTTGCCAATAAACAACTTTTGAATATGAGTTTTTAAGTTAAAACAATTAGTGATTGTGGTGCAACTGCTAAAATCAATAAATTAAGATATAATTTTCTTTTTGATGCAATTTCCAGAAAATAAAGTGTTTCTACAACTAAACAAAAGCAAGAGCTATCTGGTAAGAAAATGATCTTAATAATTCTGGTCAAAGAATTAATTGGAAACATAAATTCTGAATATCTCATCACGGTCTTACCTCAATTGCAAATGCCACTGGTCGTCAAGAGCTTGTAGGCTTTGGGAGAACAGGAACAGTAAATTAGATCAAGAGAAACTGAGTACTCTAAACAATTATCTGGAGTTGCAAAGTAGGATCCTATTGTTCCTAGTGCTTGTACTATCGATGGAAGTTAACCCCGGGTTGAGGAATACAAAGCAACTTGAGTCCATTGATTAATACCAGAACCTCGGACAGATCTTCTAAGGCATAATAATAGACGTCCCTGGGTTTATAGATCAGATGTTCAATTGAAAAAAATGAAAGTGCAACAGTTCTGTTGACTTCCTAATGTAGAAGCTGCGACCAGGTTGAGGCCTGATGTTGTCTGTCTTGTGATGGTCAAATCATTCTATTGCATACCAAAGAAAATCTGACTTTTCCTGTAAGCAGGAATGTAATGGAATTTCAGGATAGATTGCTATGAACAAAACAATAGGTTTTTGTCAGAAATATTAATTTTCAAAACAATGAAATTAGGATAGATAATCACAAGTATAGCATTATAAAAGAATGGTTTGTTTTCTGGGGCATTCACAAAGGGGGTGTTTGGTGAAGGAACTAAAATAATCTGAATATACATAGAACAAATAGGCTCTTGCTACAGTATATTTTGTTCTTGCCACCATGCAGAACATTTTATTTCAACTTTTTCAAATTTCAAGACAACCAACAAGATTAGTTCATGTTTTTTTTCTTGTTCTTATTCCTGCCCTGTTTGGATGAAATATCAAGAACAACCCATTTGTTCTTATTATATTCTGCTACCAAACACCCCCAAAGGGACCCCATTGTCCAAAGCCACTAGCACCTGGTAAGAAATAGAATAACAAATTCAGAATCTTCTCCTGCCTTAAACACAAGAGTGTATAGCTGCAGAGAGTCTAAAAAGTCTAAGCTTAAAGAAGTGTGCCTTTCCATTAGCTAACCTACTGGCTTGCCATTCTTCTTTTGACTTGTTTATTGCCTTTTGTCTTGAGCATTTCTTTTCTTTGCTATGAGCGGTCAAGGTATCTTTGTTATGAGATCGAAAGTAACTGGTAGTTAATGTGAGTGTCAATGTATTCTAATATATGAGCCTCATGATTCGATAAGCAGTGCAATCTTTTAAGGATGACCTCCTTAATCTAGCATATACCTATTTGATATTTCATCCGGCACAATTGTGTTCACTGAGTGAAAATTACACTCATAGGGTGTCTGTCAAGATTCCAAGGAGCATGCTTGGTACGTCAGTTCCATTACTAAAAATGGATGAGGCCTGGGTATAATGTAAAGTAGTTATGTCCGTAAACCTTGCAGCTGTCCAGTGTGCATTTGTTTCTGTTTCTAAATAATTTCCTTTATTTGAAATCCAAAGGCAGCTTAATGGATTCTAAGTTAGTTTGGCACAAATCTGTTACAGTTTGAAAGAATAGAACATTTTTGAACAAACAAATACTTCTAATACTTTTGACTTTTGAGGACAAGCAACATCAAGGTAACCAAGGGGAATTGACTCAGTTGGTAGTACAAGAGCTTCCGGTTGAGAGACAAGAGAGCTAGTACTCCCAAGTTCTAGCCTTTGGTAGACAATCTAGAAAGAACCAGTGCAGATATCCGAGTGATATGCTAATTTTCAGTGTACTATTAACATTATCACCCAAACAACAATACTTTTCCTGGGAATATCTTTATTTAAACTTTATGTTGCTCATCACATGTTTTCATTCAACCTAATTGCATTTCCCTCGGAATTTCCTCACTAATGCATATGTGGTCTTTCCCTTTTCATTTTAGAATCTCTTTCTGCACTCTTTTCCAGAAAAAAAAAACTTCTTTCTGCAGTACGCTTTTTTTGCCTTTGTCTAAAATGGATACAGTTGGATCTAACTTCTCTATTTAAACAGCTACTGGAAAAGTGACTACCAAAGTTGATGTGTATGCATTTGGCGTAATATTGATGGAGGCAATCACAGGAAGGAAAGTACTTGATGAGTCTCTTCCTCCTGATGATGTAAATTTAGTTACAGTATTCCGTAGAAAGGTTTCCCATGAAAAAGAAAGACTTCTAGAGTCTGTTGATAGTGCTATGCATCTTGACAATGAGGACCGGAAGAGCTTGCTGGAAGTTGCAGATCTGTCATGGCATTGCACAGCTCGGGAGCACTACCAAAGGCCTGATATGAGCAATGTAGTTAATTGGTTAGCTCCATTGGTAGAACAGTGGAAGCCCACTGGCTGCGATGATTACAATGATGAAGATGGAGATTCAAGCCCGACGCTGAATGCAAAGCTTGAACAATGGCGCCAACACGGTGATAGTAGTTCGACGGACTTATTCAGTGCGTACAAGTGAAGTGTGAACATGACATGCATGTCGATTAGAAGGTGTGCAGGGGCCTCTGAAGCAATTGGGTTGAAATTTATCTTGTATGACAATCCAGCAATCTTTTAGTGAACCAGATGCTCAGGTGAGGACCAAACTGATGAGATTTCAAGTGGGCTGGGATCGAAGATGGAGCCATTTGTTTGGTCTGGCTGAACAGGGAGGATGCTGAAGGACAAGCATTGTTTATATAGTGCAAAATTCTTTTTTTCTTCTTATTTTCTCTTCAACAAACAGATCCTTTTCATGTTTCACCGTGTAAAATCGTATTTTGGTAGTGTAGGTAGGAGAGCTACTTTGTCTTGTTTGAAGCAGCATTTGTGGTGCTAAATTCTGGTAGCATGCCAAGCATTGCAGACAAAGTGAACACGAGTTGATTCCTGGTTGATATACTCACTTGGATCTTGTATGTTGAGAACTAAGATACTATGTATCCCAGCCACTGATGACCGGAGACAAATTAGGACAACATTTTTGCATGATCGAGCATCATGATATCACTAGAAAATATAATCCAATGACGAAACCAATTATGACATCATTGCCCAATTGTTATCTAATCCAAGTATCTCATGTCTAACACAATTTCGTGATGTCGCACATGATTTTTTTCCAGTTTCTTAGAACTGCTTTGATCGGTTCGTGAATTGATATTCCTTGCAATTGGGATCCACATCGATCTGAACTGAAAGATTTCTCAGTTCAATATGCTATGCAAGAACAATCCGAAAGGCTAAATTTAAATACCCATGGGCATTGATGTCTTGTCGATCTTTTTCTCCAGCGGCCGCCTGCAAACAGACAAGAAGAATTAAGAACAGAGCAGCACGGGCGGCTCAGATATCAGAATCAGATGGACACAGGAAAAACATAAAGGGCGTCAGAAGATGTGGTACAACATTCTTTGGGCACTGGGCACTGAGCACTGCAAAGGAGGTTGAGGTGGTGTCCTACAATGGCAAATTGGCAAGGTTGGAGATTATGACCTGCACAAGGTCCGGGGCCTGCCAAATCCTTGGGCAAACAAGATATAATTATAGAAGCTCTGTACTCTCATTTGCTAGTAATCGTGATGTAAAAAATTATTAGGGACCAGCTGACCGCAATATGTCAAAGATAACACTATTAAAAATCTGACAATAATGTATTTAAAGTAACAATAGTGCCACCCAAAATTAAAAGCTTCTGCAAAATTGATTAGCGAATTTGCCAATGTATGCTTTTTTCCCCTCCTTTGTGCCTCGGAGTTTGAAACTATAACAAAAATAAAATCGTGGTTTCAGTTAAGAGTAAGACACGTATGTTGCTCACGCCACGTGATAATTATGCATGAAGGTAAAAGATGTTGCTGGTTGCACGGTGGATAAAGATGCCGGATCAGTACTTAGATTTTGCATCAGTGCATGCATACCTTAAGTGGGAGGTCATATTTTAATGTGCCACGTGGAATACAAATTTTTTTTAACCATTTTTCAATATCTAAAGATCTACATGGACATTCAACTTGTACGACGATAGAAATTATATTCACATATTAAAAATTGATTCACTATTGAATTCAGTTCAATTAGTTCGATAAAATTGTCTCGTATCGTGTACGTGACAATGAAAATGATATAAAATTTTCAATAATTTTTTTTAATTCACACGTACTCGAATTCGAAATAAACGTAATGATATTTTGATCCTGTCCATTTCCAGAAAGATAAACAAGAGGAATCATGGCAGCATTCATTCTCTAAAATTGTGTACGTGAAATTGAAGAATTCGAGCGATTAGTGAGGTTGAAGGCCTCGATGATTGATAAATTACATATGAAAGGATAAGAATCCTAGAAAGGATGAGATGCAACCTCGAAAAATCGTCATTTCCTTGTATTGACATGCTGTACTCATTTCTAGCTCGAAAACTAAAATATTGAAATTATATCATTAAACAGGAAAAATGAAAAGTTAAAAATTATCCTCCTTTTACGGTGAAAAGAAAAATGATAACACCCGTGACGAGCAAAGCTCGTCAGGACATGAGTCCGTTCGGTGAATCATCAAGTTCATGCGATGTCCGATGTCCAATAGTTGGATATCCGCCCATTAATTATTGGATCCGGGATAACTCATCCATTAGTTGCCCATATTATTATTGCATGTGTGTAACTTTTTTTCTTTATCTATTCGTAAGATTATCTTAACGATGTCACTAAATTCTATATCTTAATTTTTTATTTTACTTTGATCAATCAACACATTATTTATATAGGCAAAGGACTTAGATACAATAATTTTTAGAATACACAATATCTAATGAGTTATAAGCCTACGACCATAAACAATTGGCAATAATAATTCCATAACTATAGCATCAACAACAACGTAGGTGGCAATTAACTATCTTATTAATCAATAATACTTTACTTTAACTTCAATCATCACAATTGTAATTCAATCATTCTATTCAATGAACTTTTTTTTATGCTTTAACTATAAAGGGTGCAATTTCAATTCAATTGATGTTAATATCAACCATAAAAGTTACAATTCAATATCAATCAATTATACATTCTTATTCTTCAACCATAAATGATACAATTTATCTTTAACTTCAATTATAAATGTCGCTTTAACCACAATGGTTACATTATACTTCAACCATAAAAGCTGCTTCAACCATAAGGATTGTTTGTACTTATTCTTGACTTTTAACAATTAACTTCAATCATATAGACTGCTTCAACTAGAAGGACTGCTTATTACTCATTCTTATATTTGATATTATCCTTCAACCATAAGGGCTGCTTTGAGAGTTTTCTCGATTTGAGATACATTACATCTTTTATCTTACTTAACTTATGATGTCTATCTTTGCCATTATCCATTTCTACCATAATAATCAATTAATAAATAGGACCATTTCATTTAGGTTAAACAAGATCCAATTAGAACATTATTAGATCAATATTATAATTAATGGAATGATCAATATGATTGACAATCAATCAATTATGATAACTATTCGATCAATTCAATGACAATATGGTCAGGTATGACAATCATATGATCAAGAACAATGAATAACAATAACCACCTATTTAACTATAATCAAATTCTTAAAAATCATCTTTCTATCTCCAGAACCCGACTCGCGTCGGGTAAAACTTGGGCCGCATTTTGAGAAGCTCAATTTGCCCTCAGCCTGAGCAACCTCGGACCAGGTATTATGTGAACCCAGGCCAAGTTGGCCCGATTCACTTTCATTCGCTCTATACGTTGAACACGAGCCACATGCACCTTGAACACGGGCTGTGTTTTTTGGAATCTGGGCCGCATTATCGAGAACGCAATCCGCGTCTGAATCAGATTCGATTCAAATTCTATGGAATTCAAGCCGTGTCAATAATAACTCAGTCTGTGTTTGTTTGAACTCGGGTCGAATTCTATCGCCCTCAAAAAATTGTGTTTCTAATATAATTTTCGGCCATCCTACTATATCATATGACATCTAATAGATGCAAAAAATATATTAATGTAATCCCGGTATAAAGAAAAAGATTCTAAAGTTTCATGTCGAGAAAGGCCGACGGTATGAGTATCCTTCTACGTACCTTAAGTCGATTGAAAAATTAACTAAAAATATTTTGATCGATGATTTCTCTGCGATGAGAACTGAAACTCGCACCTACTACTTGAATCTTATTCTCTTATGTCGAAGCTTCAAAATGATATGCTGGCCGTGCTATCAAGTGTCTTGATTTGTGAGAAAACAAAGAAAAAGGAAGGGCTCTTGTGTAAAAATCCTATGGAAACTAACGGGAGTTTCTAGCCATCCTTTAGATCCTATTATAATTTTTAATTAGGGATTTTTATTCTTATTGGATCAGGTTAATTCTCCATCAATCATGGCCATACATAATTAATTAACTTATGTCAAATATTTAAATTTAATTAAATTCAAATTTCATTAATTATTTCATAATCATACTTATAAAAAATCCATCCCTACTTAAATTTATTTTTCATATATTTCATAACTTTTTCTCATTCAAACTCTATTTTCACCATATTCTTTTATTTCCTTCTTTTCTCTATTTTTCAAAATATTTAATTCCATAATATTTATCATATAATTTTCAAATTAATTATTTTAATGGTTAAAATATTTCTAAGACATAAGACTCTGAATTCTATCATATTTAAAAGTCCTATATCCATTAAATAATTTTTGAATCTCAAATCAAATTGAAATCCTTAATCTTCATCTAATTAGAATTCATACTCACAATAGAATTGAATCTTTCTTTCTTGTTTATTTTCCAATTATACTTCTAATCCCACTTAAATTATAATTCCTCTTCCAAGTAGGATTAATTTTTCTTTCTCTTTGCAATTCATTTTTTTATTCCTTCTTAAATTATTCTTTTGATCACATTTAATCGATTCTATTAACTTATAAAATTATTATATTGCCTTGGATGAAATCCTGAGGTGTTACAGTATACATACATTATATATATATTATACATTTTAAATTACCATTTGTTTCATTACTGATGTAATAAAAAATAAAAACAAACTATAAGAAATGTTTTAAAATATTATAAAAAGTGTGAATCGATGTATGAAGGGGGTAAACTAATCACATATCCTAGATTGCGATAATCTTTTTAACAAGAAAAGGTAAAAATAAGAAAAAGGAGTCCCAAAAAAAAGTGAAAAGGAAGTGAAGAAAAAAAAGGTAAAACAAAAAATGTGAAAAATATTAAACCGAATTCTCTTAAGTAAGTAAGTAAGTAAGTAAGTAAGTAAGTAAGTAAGTAAGTAAGTAAGTAAGTAAGTAATAATAATAATAATAATAATAATAATAATAATAATAATAATAATAATAATAATAATAATAATAATAATAATAATAATAATAATAATAATAATAATAATAATAATAATAATAATAATAATAATAATAATAATAATAATAATAATAATAATAATAATAACAACTTAACTACCCTATTCAACACGTCCAACGTCAGCCCGTTCGTCAGGGTCCGTTATTTTTAAAGCTTTAGGTGATCCATTGCCCGATCTTGGTAAATTAGTCACCTAACCGGACACCATCATGCAATATATATAAATAAATAAATAAATAAATACATATATATATATATATATATATATATATATATATACATATGTGTGTGTATAGGTAAAACATTCAAAATGTGGAGCACTATCTTTTATGATTAAATTAATTATTAATTGTGTATATATTAATTTAATTTACGAATTAGATAGTACATGTTATATATCATATAATCAGACATTTTATCTTATGTGATATTTTAATTTTGATTACTTTAATTGTGATTCATAGTTGTTAAACTAATTGAACGACAGATAATACATATTGCACAAGAGAAAGAGAGTCTTGAATAGAATGGTCTATATGTCAATTAATTAATTAATTAATTTTAAAAATAATATTAGGCGGGTGTTTGATAAATCAAAATCAGATGGATAATTCGAAATTGGTCCATCCTGAATTGATGGAACCGGTCTGGTTTGCGAGGAGACTTTTCTTTTTCTTTTTTACTTTTTGCCCAAATTTAAATCCTTTTTCTTTGTGGAAAACATGAGAAGGGACAAATAAAGTTGAGACTTCAGGACGTGAATGGGGAGGAAAATTAAATTAAAAGTTTGAGATTAAAAAGAATGTGAAAAAAAGTGGGGAGGAAGTGAATGTAGTGAAACCATTCAACCAATGGCTATGGTTTTAGTCGAGGTGTGACTTTGTTGACCAATCACACAAGGAGTGGAGTGGACTTGTGAAAGAGCGCCAGTGGCGTGTACGTTTCATTTTTTTTTATTTCGTGTTGGAACTTGTATCTTCGAAGTCACAATCTCTCACACTCGGATCAGATTAGGAAATCAGATTTTTTATCGGACCATGATTAAATTAGTCCGATTAGATTCTTGAATCGAATTTTATTAAAATAATATTATTTATAATAATTATAAAGATATAATATAGTATATTAATATTGTACTAATAAGCTATTAATAATATTAAAAATTAATATAATATAATTTTAATTTGTTAAAAGTTTTAATAGTAATAAATAATAATGATTCACATTTAAATATAAATAGATTATTATTAATTTAATATCTATTATTTAATGATTATAGATGCTATATTAATAATGTTTATCTTAATTATTTTTATTTCTTTTTCTTTAACACTTTCCTTTATTTATGTCATTTCATAATTTCTATTTTAATATTAGGTAATTTCAAATACTTACTTTTTTATTTTCATTCCTATTTAATTTTATACAATGTCATATTCCTTTCTTCTTTATCTTTCTTATATTCCTTTCTTTTTTCCTTTTTTAACTTTCCTATTATTATCATTTTTTAAAACTTTTACAAAATCTCATTTGAACCGATTCAACTAGCCCGGTCAAACCAGCCGGTTCGATCGGTTTTCTCCAGTTCAACTTCAAAACCAATTTTACACTCTAGCCGGACCGGATCACAGGCCGGTTCGCGGTTAAATCGGCCGGTCCGATCCGATTTTCAAAACATTTCTCGTTACTAAAAAAAATAAACAGAGCCAGAGCTGACATAAATTTAGAAATGTAGTGTTATGTATATATAATAAAGAATTAACAATTCAACATAATTTTCTCATGCTAACCAACAAGATATTTGCATTAACTATGAAAAAATAGCTAAAAGATTCATATTAAATTGTGAGCAAAACTAGAGGAAATATTTTTAATTGTTGACAAAAATATATAAATATTTACTTTGAATTCATTGCAAATATGTGCAAATATTAAAAATATGAGAATAATATTACTATAAAATAGCAACATATAATATTAACAATAATTTGACTGTGTTTAGCATTAGTATATATATATACATAAATTAGTTATTAAAAATTAAGATGACTTAATTTAGTTGGGGAATCAAGTCATGGCTTTGATGGCCTTATGGTTGAGCCGGCCTTGAACAGAGCAAGTGATTATGGGTTTCATCCAAAATTATTCGTGAAGTTATCAATGAAATATTTTTATAGACAAACAATTATATTTAAACAACTATTATATATATATTCAAATTTAAAATTGGAAGTAAGTTCCTTAGGTAAATCAGAGACATTGATATCCTCGAGGGTAATAAAGTAATTTTCTAAATTAAATCCAAATTTTAGTAGGTTAAAGAAGATTAAAGGAGAATTTAAGAAGAAATCGGAATATAATTGAAAAAAGGAATATGAATAGAAAGAAAGGTTAATCCTACATGAAGAGGGAATTAAAATTAAGGTAGGATTAAAAGTATGGTTAGAAAGCAAAAAGAAAAATAAAGAAATGTTAAATCTTATTGGGAGTAAAAATTATGATTGGACTGAAATTAGGGATTTCATTGAGATAAAAAAGATTGTTAAATGGATATAGAACTTTCAAATATAAAAGGATTGAGAGTTTTATGACTTAGAAGTATTTCAATCATTAAAATATTTAATCCAAAAATTAAATAAAAATATTGTCATATTAAATAATTCCAAAAATTAGAGAAAAGGAAAAAATATAAGGATAAAAAAGTAGAGTTTGATTGAGAGAATTTATAGAAGAGATAAAAAGAAATTTGAATAGAGGTGAATTTATAAGTATGATTATATAATAATTAGTTATTCAGATTTAATTAAATTTAAATATTAGAGAGAGAGTGGTCATGAATGATGAAGATATAATTCTAAAACTCTTAGTCAAAACTATAAATATGGCCCGAGGGTGGATAGAAATTCTCATTAGTCTCCACAAAATTTCTACATGAGAACCCTCTCTTTCTCTTCCGTTTTCTCATAAATAGGGACATTTGAGAGTGCAACCAACATATTATTTCGAACCCTCAACATAGGAGCACAAGATCCAAGCACGAGTTTCAAGATCTTATCGTAGAGAAATCTAGGGGATTACTAGTTGATTTTTCAACTAACTTAAGATACATAGTGAGATCCCTATATTGACGGGTCTCATCGATATAGATCTCAGGAC